>ML786908.1:298811-339536 GCA_009831015.1 Picea engelmannii | reverse complement strand
GTTGAAGACTTGAATCATAATCTACTCAGTGTTAGTAAAATGTGTGATCAAGGATACACTCTTACGTTTGATTTCCGAAAATGTAAAATCAGAGAAAATAACTCAGGAAGATTGGTTGCAACTGCAACAAGAAGACCGAACAAGATATACATCCTAGACATGAAGAAGAGAGAGAAGACAGAAGCCACACAAATAGATTCTAAGGAAGAAAATGTCCCAAAGACCAAAAATAAGGATGAAGTATTATTGAGTGCCACATGTTCAGGGGGAGCAGCCCCAAAGAAGAAGGTTACCATTTTCCATTAAACTCAGGGGGAGAAGCCATACCCTTTGCCATTGATGTCAAAGGGGGAGAGAAATTGGGATCATGATGATCGGGGAAGCATGAGTGTTTCCATCAATGACAAAGGGGGAGATTGTTGGAAGATTGATTGTTGTCATTGATGTCAACCCTAGTCATGGGATTTGGACTGCAAGATTGATAAAGGTATTTGGACATGAAGGAAAATGCACATGCATATACAACACCCATGAATGGATAGTATACATCATGTTGTTTTCGGTGGTATGTGGCATGTCACATGGATCCTCATTGTTGAGGAGAAATGAATTTTTGAAGATGACAAAGTGAATTAAAAAAAGGAAGTACATGTAGGCCCTGAAAATAATTAAAGAAAATAATTACAAAATAAGAAAGTGTCAGGTCGACCCTAATGTTAAAAGGAAGTACATAAATGGTATAAATAAATATCATTATACATTTATTTTGATACAAGTCTAATTTCAGAGGGAAGAAGAAGTAAAAGAAGGCCGGATTTCAAGGGAGGATGAAGTCCTTTGGTGATGTGTTCTAACGTATGTTATTTTCAGGTCATCTTACCATTTTTGATATAATTGTTTTTCTAGAACGATTCATATGGTGATATTGCTATGGTATTGAGAAGACATATCAAGGTACCTCTGGTAAAAATTTCAGCTCTTGATTCGCTATAATTATGGAGATACACTCTGTGGAATATAGGGTTTGTGACCAGTCCTGAAACTAGTCAATAAATAGGTGTTTTAGGTAAAATAGTCATAACTTTTTCATACACACTCCAAATGTAGTGGTACCACTTCCATTGGAAAGAGTACGGACTGTAGTTTCTTTTGTGCAAATTTCAGAATCAGATGTTAAATATTGAGCGTGGGGCATGATGTACAAGTTGGGTCTTCTGAACAGACCAGAATTGAATAAAGTCTACCATTCTTTCTATAACCTCTTTTTGGGGAGGATTCAACGAGTGAAAATTAGAAGAGTTTTAGAGAATACATTAAGTAACATTATCTATAGGATCCGAGTACTCCAAGAATTGAATAATTGCAGAAATTGAAGAAGTCTCAGAAAGCATTATCAGGTTCTATGTGATGATTGGTTGATGGTGATGATTTAATGTAAAGTTTTATTATCTCTCATATATTCTTGGGTTGAAGGAAGAGGCAAGGATAGAGAGTTCAAATATCTCTTGATATTGGAGGATTGTATCTTCCTCTTGGATTTTTATCCCTCCCTTTACATTTGGAAGCTGTAGCTACCTTTGGAAGTCATTACTTCCCTTGAACAAAAACTATTGATTAATTCTCATATATTGTGCATGGTGTATTGTGGTGTATTGGTGTAACTCTTATACTATTGTTCATTTCTCATTGGATATAATTGAATGGTTTAAGTATAAGTTGAAAAAGGTTTTTAAATTGTACTTGATATTGATTCACCCCCCTCTCAGTATCAACAAAAGAGAGGTTTTAGATTTGCCATCTCCTAGTCCAGTGGAGACTCCTTCAGTTAGAGCCACAGGTCTGAGAGGGAGAAAGTTATTTTTATCTTCACCACCTACTAATGTAAAGGTCAAATCCAAGGGACCTGTTACTATAGCATCAAAAAAACATGAAAGCATTGTATATAAAGTGCCAGTGATATCCCCCATCCAGAGAAAGGGAAAAGGTGTACCTCTCAAAGAGCCCATTGAAATTGTAGACATAACTAATCCCCCAGAAAATCCTACCTTTAAGAGGATAAATAGATATCTTAAAGAGGCAAGGAACGAAATTTCCAAACTAAAAAGGGAGGAGTTGGTTTAAAATAAGAAGTTAAGTGATCTTATGGATATGTGTCATGGAACTCTTGAAAAGGATAAGTTTATAGCTAAAATATTTTGACCTCTCCACAGGTAGCTTAGAAACTTGTACAGATAGAACACAGCCCACCAGAGTCAGATCAGAGGGCTCGCCAAGAATAATTTGGATATATTAGCTAAATCTTCCACTATTATAAGCTCAAGAGTCAGAAAGTGAAGGATATGGACACCTTGACTCATACCATTTTTGACAGTTTTTTGTTTTGGTTTTTTTATAATTTGAAGACAGTCATGTTTGAGAAGTCGGGATTTAGTTGAGGATGTGTCAAGATTTCCTTTGTATTACATCACTATCATATATTATTATATCATTTGTTGACACTTGGGATATTTTTGGAGGGTTTTGATTCATTTTCAAACAAACAGAGCAGCTACAGGAGAGTTTGTAACTCCTGGTGCTACGAACTGACTGATACAGGTTGACACTGTGAACTATGTTGTGAACTCTTGATATGGAGGTTTTGGAGGAATAAATAGTTTCCAAATGGGAATATAAGGTTATGAAAGCTACTAGACATTCAATTGAATCCTAGAGGGACACATGACCAAGGGATATGTGCTCAGATCACATGTCATCAAGCACACTTAATATGATCAAGGAGGTTACCAGCATGGTCCTAGTTTTTAGCAGTTTGTTACTTTTATGTTGAATAACTGTAGTTATTCCACCTTTATATGTGGGAATCTGATGCAAGAAGGAGGATTTGAATTGTAAAGTTTTCATTGACAGCCTAGGATATAAGATAGAGATTAGAAAACATTGAAGGGTTTGAAGGTTTGTAATGAGACTCATACTTTTTTGAAGTTGTGAAGTTATAGAGCCATCTCTGGATTTTGGGTATCAGACTTGAGACTTTTTTATTAATAGAAATCAGTTTATTTCCATTATCTTATCTCGATCTTACTCTGATTTTACTGTCATTTTAATGATTCATTTGATTTATTGTATATGTATTGCAATGTAGGTTTCATTGTGATGCTGATATGATTTTTTCAAAGTTTATCTTTTGATTAAAGAAGTTATTATGTCAAAAGACTTTCCTTGGATGTCTTCTAGTATTGTCTGAAGTGAGTGGTAGAAATTTTCATTTTCTCATTAAATATTCTATCTGTCTGTTTTACTCTGTAAAACCATGATCTAAGTTAGCCAAGACCTCATTTGTTGATACATCTTTTATGGAACCTTTTGTGATTGTCACTGTTCTCACTGATTTTTGATCCATTTTACATCATCATAAAAACTTATCTTTAAACCTATTGATGGGTGCTAAGATTACACTTTAGCACTCAAAGTGTGAATTGCAGTGCTAATAGGTTCAAACAGTTTGATGTATTGATATTATTCACAAAAAATCGAACCCTCATAACATACAAAAATTGCATACTTATCAAATTTGTAGAGGCTCTCATCCATCTGGAATTGAGGCTTAACTCTATGCTATTTGTTGGAGAATGACTTATTGACTTGTTGGGCCCTAATCAATTTTTGAGGATCCTTGTTCATGTTTGACCTAATTTTGGGACTTTGACGGGTTGTCGAAGGTGGAACGCAAGTCGAAGTAGAGATCGTGGGATCTCAGCCCCTTGTTTATGAATTTTTTTGTTTTGGGGATATGTAACGGTTATGGGGATGTCAACCCATGGGTTTACCCATGTTTAGGCCTCTTTTGTAATGTATAAATAGATAGCTAGGTGATGTAAGCTAGTGGCAAGTGTATCTGATGCTAAGTGCAAAGGCGCAAGTATGTGATACCAAGTGCTAAGTGCAAGTGATAGTTGTGCATGCTTTGTGCATGCTCTGTGAGACTTGCAAGGCTAAGTGAAAGTGACTATAAGATATTGAGTAGAAGCTTTGTGATATAACCTAGAATGGAAAAGGAGGATCTAGTGAGGTGTGCACAGATCTAATGTCCTATGTGGAGTGGGATTTTGTGGCTCTGTGCATGTAGATGATTGGCAGAAGACAATAATAAAGAACAAGAGTTGGTGGATGTAGCCCCAAGCAGGGAATGAACCACGTATATCCTGTGTTGTTTTTCTTTATGTGATGTATTAATGTGTTTATGTGTTTACGTTCTTAGTGCTTTGGTATAGATAAATGATAGATAGATCTGTTGATGATTTGTGCTCAATAATATGGATGAATGCTAGATCTAACCTATGTGAATGTTCTTAGTTATTGAATATACTAGATATGGGTGAATGCTAAATAAGAGACTTCATGATGAAGAGGATAACACACTTGATTGAAGAACATGAGAACATATCAAAGTTGTTCAAAACCAGAAACCTGGATGTCGAAGTTGAAAGAACACAAGAAGACTCATAGAAGAATGGAGCACCTACCCCATACATAGAAGAAGTATTGCCCTTGAACCCTAAGAAAGAATCTCAACAACGCGAAGTTACTATGCCAAGAGGAGATAAGAATCAGAATGGGAAGAGGAACCCAGTAATGCATATCACAGGGAAATAGAATAGAAATCTCAGTAAGAAGAAAGTGAAGATAGAAAAGTTGCAGAATGTTCCAGAGGGGACTTCGCAGAAGGAAGATTTGCAAAAATAGAACTTCATCGGGATATCAGAACAACACAACATGGAACTTCGCCATGGCAAAGAAATATAGTCGTTGAAGGCATTATGACCATTAGACTGATGCCTCGAACGGTTAGAACAGTAGTTATGGCCAGAAAGATAGACATCTGATCGTTGGGACAATGTCGTAACTGGTAGAACTACATTGATGAAGGCCTCTTGTCCGTTGGATAAGATCTGTTACATCGTTGTCTACTTATTTCGTCGACTATTGCACCAAGAAAAATTTTGCGAATTGTATCTGAGCCAACAAGAGAAATCATTGCTACAACATTGTGCTTAGTGACAATGACACCTCTTCTATTGTTGTGAGAACTCATTCATTCACCTTAGTTATCCGATATGAGTGTGCATGTTGGACGAGCTTAGCTTCAGAGAGAAAGTCATTGAAGAAGTTCTAATCGACCTTATGGAAGAGAGAGTGATGTCCACAGGAGTTCAAGATTCATCAACATGAGGAGTGCAAGCCTCCCCATCAACTGCTTGCGGATCCAGACCATCCCGCATGGAAGATGAGAAAAGAAGAAAGGACAGAGATGACTTAGCGAATGTGAAGTTAATCTCGTATGTTCTACCCGATTATATCTTGCCTCTAGCCAGCGCAGTGAATCGTCAGAGTGTCTCGAGGGACTTAGACCACACATTCATCATGGTGTACCTCCCGAATGGGATATGTGTAGTCAGATCGCAGTTGGAGAGGATTCCAACATTGAATAATAGTGACTATAATCTAGGGGACCGCAAGACCTACGACATGATCGCAGCTCACAAGTACTTGACTAAGACAAAGGGAAAGAGATCGAAGATCATTCCCCAACCATGGACCATGAACATCGCGCAGTCCGCTATACTTAACGTCATGAAAATTACACACTTTGGAAGGCACCAGGAGGTTAACGCATGTGCTAGAACCTTGTTGTCGTGATTCCAAAGAGGTTATTTATGGTTAGATAGGTGTATTAACATTGATCCAGTGTTGATCCATAGGATCAATGGATTGAGCATGTAAGGACCCGACCCACGGGACTTCTACCCAGGGAAGGTTACAGATCATGCCCTAGCATAGAGGATTAAAGACATCTATGATGATGTAGAGAAGGGGATGCGAGGCTACAAGGTAGCCTCCATTCATAATGGTGCAGTGTGCCTTGATTTCCAATTGATTGTTGGTAATCTAGTCTGAAAGAACAGACCCACGCAGGTCACAGGGTTTGTGGTCGACCTCGCAAGAAAGTGCGTGGAAGGATTACAGATGAACTGGGTGAACTACTTAGTCAACCAGCTAGAATTATATTATTGTGAAGCTCATTATTGGGGCTACGAGTTCCACTTTATCTAGTTGTTGATCCTCATTGTGTTTACGGCTTGGAAGATTCTGGAAGGTGCAACCTTCCCAGACATTGAGCCATTCGAACCACTTACTGCAATGTTCACCACACTCTAGTACTCGAGCGACATGGGAAAAAAGTGGCAGTCGAGCGTAGTATTCCATACCTACTACCTGCAACTGAAAATGGCTATCGAATCGTTCCCCCAGATGAAAGTGAACACTCTGGACAGGTTTATACCCCTTATGAAGTTTCGAGAAGATAGGCATTTCATATATATCACCGCACGCATAGATCAGAATAAAGAAGAGCTTCAGCTATACTAGAACCTCACTGAGGAGGACCTGGAAGAAATCACTAAGGAATGGCTCGCAGAGTTCCTTATACCAGTTGCTAAGGTATAATTGTCCAACCCAAACCTCATTGGAAGCTCGGTAGTTACCCGCAAGGAGTACAATGCACCCAGAAGGAGTGGAAGGAAGAAGAAAGAAGATGTACAGGAACTCAACAACACCTCAGAGAGACTGCCTCAGATTCACCTGGTGGAGGAGGAGGTGATGAAGTGGACAAAGAGGAGAAAGAAGAAAAATAAAGGAAATAAGATAAGCAATAGCAATGTGAAGTAACCCCGCCATGGAACTCTCTTGATGACCCAAATCTATCAAAGAAAAGGAATCTTTCCCGCATGAAACATACATCACGGAAAAAATCCAAAGAAAGAAAGTCGAAGCTCTAGACTGTACTCATAGTCAATGACTTCGATTTCATCATCCCAGTCGTATTAGATGATTTGCAGGACATTTTTCATAACAATGAAGCCAAGAAAGAATCCTTGTATAACATAATCACGACAGAGTTGAGAGGGTACGGCAGGCCCTTCATTGTAGCCGCGCAATATCCACTGCGACCCCACCATCATAAGCACTAGAGTTGGGAGATGAACCTACCCAACTTCGCAGACTAGCTTATGCGACCAAAGCTCGCCTTCATCGCACACAGGAAGAAACAGAACAGGCCATAGAGGCCTTAAATAAAGTGCAAGAAGTAGTCATAGAGCAACTCCAAGTTGCGTAGCAGAAGAAGGTTTCCCTCCAAAGTAAGTTTGAAGAGGAGAAAGCACAAATCCAGCAAGAGAAAGAGAAGGTGCTTGTGGAGCATCTCGGAGTCAAAGAAGCAGTCAGGAGAGAACTTCGCTCTGTGATAATCTTAGAGACAAAAGTGGAAGAACCAATGGAGAAGCAAGTAGCGCAACTTGAGGAAGCTATCTAGCAGCTTCAATAGAGAATCGTATATCTGGAGCTACGAATAGTGCCCAACACTCCACAGGATGTGCGATATCAAAGAGAAGGAACTGCTCGAAGAGAAGTTGACAGAATTAGGGCCTTCACCATGGAATGTAAAAAGCTTAGTGATCGAAGTGCCCAGACTTATGAGAGACTTACTGAGGATATTTCATTTAAGGCACTGGTGTCATAGCTCCAGGACGAAAAGCAATAAGCAGCGACAGTACAGGCACAGTTGAAGCTCCTGTCAGCAGTCGAGAGGATGAAGTGATCCCAAGAACAGTGCACTTCTCAACAACAGGTCCATGCCATTCAAAGAAGAGTCATGGAAGTGAATCAGAGGCTCCAACCAATATAGGAAGAGGATTTCCAACTGTTCACAGAGATTGAAGGCTGAGGAGTAGAACCAGAAAAAGTCATCACTACAGCTAAACAACTCTTAGAGGGACCTGTCAATGAAGTAGTTATCCAAGAATTTGTTGAGCAGGAGGCCTTTGAACAACAACAAGTCAAAGAATATTGAGCCAATTTCAAGGCTTCTGAAGTAGAGCTACCCAGACCAGAGTGACTCGGGACGCGTCACAGGTGAGTGTTGGGGGCCTGTTGGCCCCTGACCAAGTTTTGAGGATCCTTGGTCATGTTTAACCTACTTTTGGGACTTCAACAGGCTCTCGAAGGTGGAGCACAATTCAAAGTGGAGATCATGGGATCTCGGCCCCTTGTTTAGGGATTTTTGGGTTTTTAGGATATCTAACGAGTATGGGTATGTCGGCCCATGGGTTTACCCATTTTCAGGCCTCTTTCATAATGTATAAATAGATAGCTAGGCGATGTAAGTTAGTGGAAAGTGTATGTGATGTTGAGTGTAAAGGCGCAAGTATATGATACCAAGTGTTAAGTGCAAGTGATAGTTGTACATGCTTTGTGCATGATGTCTGAGACTTGCAAGGCTAAGTGCAAGTGATTGTAAGAGATTGAGTAGAAGTGTTGTGTTGTAACCTAGCTCAGGGAAGGATGATCTGGTGAGGTGCATGTAGATATCTTGTCCTATGTAGAGTAGGATTTTGTGGCTCTATCCATGTATATTATTGGCAGAAGACAATAAAAAAGAAGAAGAGTTGGTGGACGTAGCCCCAGGAAGGGGGTGAACCATGTATATCATGTGTTGTTATGATTTGTGCAATGTATTAATGTGTTTATGTGTTTACTTTATTAGTGCTTTGGTATAGATAAATTATATATAGATCTGTTGATGATTTGTTCTCAATAATATGGATGAATGCTAAATCTAACCTATGTGAATGTGCTTAATTCTTGAATATACTAGATTTGGGTGAATATTGCGCTACTCTCTAATTAGGGTTTTAACTACAAAGTAGATACCGGTTAAATACTAATGAACTATAACTGCTAACTTCTTTGATAGAATATTGTAATCATAGATCTGTGTCCTAGATAAGGTTGCAAACACTGGAGTCCTGCAACCACCCCTGCCTCTACCTTGGGTGAGACTTTATCTGCTTCGTAGGTGTTTCCGAAAGGTCCAGTAGTTATGGTTTTGTTGGTGCGCTTTTGAGCATTAAACCCTGGGTCTGCCCCTATGCCAATATGACTTAACTAAATACTTCTGGAGTATAGTAATGTATACTTCAAACTTGACTTAACAAAAATAAGTGCTTCATATCAAAACAAATTACCACTTATTGTTCCTTAGTTTAAATAGTCTTGAATTTTAAACAACTAAAAACTTCTACTAGCAATAAAACTAGATTGATGCATATGTTGTAGTGAACTGAGCTTTGACAAAAATTGACTAGGAGTGACAAAACTAAGTTCTATATCGAGCATTGGTATCCATGCATGTTGTTGGAGGCCAACTAGGAGATAACTAGATGTGTTGGGAGCTTCTTTAGGTACTTCAAATTATCTCCTTTAGAAAGAATCAAGTCTTCTCGTGCTTATTCTAGAGTCTTTGATACTTCTTTTATAGTTTGGAGTATAATTTCTCCAATTCTTAGTTGTGGTGTTGCAATGTCTAAACTTGAAGCTTTAGTTTATGAAATTGTTGCATGTCATCGACCCGATCTATTTTGATCTCAACCTGCATCTTCTTCTTGTCTTTCTCTATGCTAGACTTGTTGTGGTCAGCTAATTCTCTACTTGATCTCATGTTATAATTGTTTATAACCTCGGGTTCTTTATCTTTTTCTCTTGTAGTGGACCCATGTACTCCCACAGTGTCAAATTTAATCTTTGGTTTAATGTCTTGTAAACTGTGGCAAGAATCCCCTACATGTGGTGAGGTGCCAATAGAATCTTTCTCAAGACCATGTCCATAATCATGTATTCCATGTTGACTAGATTTTGTAGGATACTCCTTTTTCACTGTCACAAATGATGTTTATGCATCCTCATCCTTTCTAGAATTTGATTTCTCTCTTTTCACTATCATTCACTTCAAAACATTGACTTCCATTTCCTCCATACAAGAAAATTCAACACTATCATCATCCTCGATCAAAATTGACTGGGGGTCATTTAATGATGGCTTGAACAGAGTCTTGGAGTTTATCCTCAATTGATTTTTAATCCTATTTTTTATGTTTGTCTTGCTTGGAACTTCAATGTTTTGCTCGCCCTTCCTATTTCCCTCTTGTATAGCTATAGGGGATGTTTTAGGGAAGGATTTTATAGGAACAACCTTCCCTTTAATAACTTCCTTGCTGTGCAAACCAGGTCCAATTTTCACCCTCATTTGATTCACAGGTTTATCACGTTGTTGATCGATGGGGATTTGTTTCTCCTTGTCTGAGTAGTTGGATGAAAAAGGCCTATGTGGTGTTTATAGTGTAGGTGGGTGCATGCTGGTAGCTTTTTCACCTTTGTTATCCTTCCCATTTTTCGTAGAATACCTCAATCCCATGTGAAGGGACTCCTCCATGGGGGTTTCTAGATTTGTTTCTTTCAAGAGCGTATTTCCTGTTTTAGGGCCTTTCCATTTACTCAGTACAGGGTGGACAAGATTGATCGATCTCCCAGACTCTGGATAAACCCTGACCTCCTCACTTACATCACCTTTGTTCTACAAATCGGGCACTTGCTCCTACTCTTTCAATCCCACAGACTTCAATAAATAATCCCAAGGCATTTCAAGTTTCTAGAGAGATAAAGTTACCAAGAATTTAATCAAGCCTTGGTACTACAAGATACTATGAGTATATTCAAGGTGACCTTGAACCCTCCTCGCCATTTTTGTTAGGCTCTTAAGAAGGTAATATGGTAAATTAAGATCTTTGTCTCCACTTAGATGAAGAAGGAAACGAAGGTGATAATAGTGTACAATGTCGAATCGACCCTCACATGTGATATACCTTTGTATTGTTGTTAGGGCCCCTTTCCAGTCTTCCTTTATCCATGCCATGGGGATTCCTTGGATCTAGTTGAGGTCTTGGTGTTCGGGAACCAGGAATTTGTGGCATAGATCGGGGGGCAACTTTCCTTTCTTGAAATAGTTTTCCCCATAGACAGGGAGAGCGCAAGCTACTCCAATGAAGTTTTATGTAAGATGAATCTAGGTATCCCCAAGAAGCGTATGGAATCCATCAAATTTCTGCACGAAAACCATATCCAAACCTGTGTGATTTCCTTCAAATGCACACAGTAAATCATACCACTCGGCCTTCACAAAAATGTCTTTGATTTTAGGTATGGCTTCATATAATTCTAGTCCTTGTGGCTCAGTCCTGTTCAATTTCCTTCGTTCTCAAGGAGGAACCATGGTAGTAAGAGTAGCTATGATGTCATTGATATAGTGAATGCGGATTTCTTCATCTTGAAACTAATACTTGTGTGTTGTTAACCCTTCGTTCAAGCTGTAATGGCCATGATGAACTAGAACCGTTGTCACGATCATAACTGATGTTGTGTAATGATGGAACTACATGTAATCTAGTGTGGAGGTTCTTTCTTATGATTGCACATGTATGCAAGTGCCATTCAAATGGTTCAAATATTTAAAATAAAAATTTAAATTATAAAATGATTTCAAAATTAGCGCACCAATTCTCATTTGCAAGAATAGCCCGGTTCTTTCAATAATATTTGTTCTACATATAAAACATTGTTATACCTGATATGAGATCAACCTATGGAAACTTTGATGACAAGTACTTCAAACCAAACCATGACATGTAATTATCTATCAAGAAAACAAAAATATGGTGCAAAGAATCAATCAAGAGAGGTAATGGTAAAAAACTATGTTATTTAGTAATGGGGAACCAACTTAACCAATAGAAAAGGAATGATTTTTTATGGAGGTATAGGGAAATGAGAGAGGATGGGCAGGGGTGAAGACTTAGGTCTCAACAATGTCTCCAACTAGAGAAGTACCCCCCTGTGGAGTATCAATAACAATAGATCAGTGCCTTGGAACTCAATAACTTCCTCCCAATTTCCTTCTCTTACCAACATTTTTTTCTGTCAGACATGTGTATCTTCCATTGTCTCTTAGCCATGCATCTCTAGAATTCAAAACTGTAAATACACCCTAGTGCCTTTGTTGGGATATGGAGTCTTTATTCACACAAAAACTAACTAATCAAATGAAAAAGAAAAAGAAAATCAGCTATGGTACAAGAGGGACCTTCCCTCAGTCTTTCAAATAAAATAGTTTTTCGAGAAGTGCCCATTTACTCGGCCTCAAAATATCTCATTATCATCTAGATTATGTAAAAAAAATGTATTAATCTCTAGTTTAATGTCTTGTAAATTGTGGCAAGGAACCCCTACATGTGGTGAGGTTCCAATATAATCTTTCTCAGGCTCAAGTCCATAATCCTATATTCCCTGTTGACTAGAGTCTGTAATGTTGGTTGTGGAACCTGATTATCTTCCTGATTTAGAGGTCTTTTACTTTTAGTCATGTTTATACTCCATGAAGTATTTACATCCCATAAGTATGTACACTCTTCCACATGGGGGAGTGCAGAGGGGGGGTACCCCCTCTGCGGGGTCTGGGGGGGCTATTCCCCCTGCTGGGGGGTTTGGGGGAAAGCGGGCCCCCAGCAGGGATTGAAGCGCAGCGTCCCCCAAAGAAAAAATTTCCTTGTAAAAGTATATTGTAATTTCACTGTAAATCTGGACCGTTCATTATAAGGTCACAGATCTAATGATAGAGATTATGTTAGGGTTTTTTGCCCTAGAAGGCAACCCTCTTTTATGAGGGAAATGTATTGCGGCTATGTATGTTGGTGAGTATTGTATTCTGAGAGAGGAGACTGTGAAAGAAAGAAGAGGAAGTTACAACGGGTTTTGTTGTAGGTTGTATCCCTTCATTTTGCTGGATAATAATAAAGAAAGGACCTGGCAATTTCTCTGGTGGACGTAGCCCACACTGGGTGAACCACGTAAATCTGTGTCTCTCTCTTGTATTGTGTATCTTCTGTGTTTTGTTTCCGCATTTGTTTTATTTTATTGCTCTGCGGTCCTGTTTTTATAACATGTAGGATACTCCTTTTTCACTGTCACAAATTGTGTTTCTACAGCCTCATCCTCTCTAGAATTTGATTTCTCTTTTTTCACTGTCATTCCCTTGAAAACATTGACTGTCATTTCCTCCATACTGGAAAATTAAGGACTGACATCATCCTCGATCAAAATTGGCTGGGGTTCTTTTAATGATGGCTTGAACAGAGCCTTAGAGTTCATCCTCAATTGATTTTTTCTCCTAGTTTTTATGTTTGTCTTGCTTGGAACTTCAATGTTTTTCTCGACCTTCCTCTTCCTATCTTGTCTAGTTGCAGTGGATGTTTTAGGTAAGGCTTTTGCAGGAACAAACCTCCCTTTAATTACTTCCTTGTTGTGCAAACCAGGTCCAAGTTTCCCCTTCATACGTGTCAAGATTTTATCATGTTGTTGCTCGATGGGAGCTTTCCTCTCCTCCTCTGAGTGGTTGGATGAAAAATACCTTTGTGGTGTTTCCAGTGCAGGTGGGTGCATGTTGGAAGATTTTCCACCTTTTTTTTCTTCCCATTTTTTGTAGAAGACCTCAATTTCATGCGAGGGGACTCCTCCATGGGGGTTTCTAGATTTCTTTCTTTTGAGGGAATATTTCTTGTTTTAGGGACTTTCCCTTTACTCGTTGTGGGTTGTATAGGCTTCATTGAGATCCCGGGATTTGGAGAAACCCTGACCTCCTCACTTGCATCACCTTCGTTCTGTGAATCGAGAACATGTTCCTACTCTTTCAATCCCATAGACTTCAAGAAATAATCCCAAGGCATTTCACATTCCTCGAGAGAGAAAGTTACTAAAAATTTAATCAAGCCCTAGTGGTACAGGCTTCTGCGAGCATATTCAGGGTGACCTTGAACCCTCATGGCCATTTTGGTTCGGCTCTTAAGTGAGTAATATGGTAAATTAGGCACTCCTTCTCCAGATAGATGCATAAGGAAATGAAGGTGATAACAATGTACAATCGTGAATCGACCCTCACATGTGATATACCTATGTATTGTTTTTAGGGCCCCTTTCCAGTCTTCCTTTATCCATGCCACAAGGATTTATTGGCTCTAGTCGGGGTCTTGGTGCTTGGGAACCATGAATTTTTTGTAGAGATCGAGGGGAAACTCACCTTTCTTGAACCTTCTTTCCCCACAGACAGGGAGAGCGTAAGCTACTTTAATGAAGTGTTATGTAAGATCAATCCAGGTATCCCCAAGAAGGGTCTGGAAGCCATCAAATTTATGCGCGAAAAGCATATCCAAACCTGTGTGATGTCCTTCAAATGCGCACAAGAAATCATACCACTCGTCCTTTACGAAAATGTCTTTGATTTCGAGTATGGACTCGAAGAATTCCAAGACTTGTGATTTGGTCGTGTTCAATTTCTATCATTCTCAAGGGGGAACCATGGTGGGAAGAGTATCTCTAACATCGTTGATGTAGTGAATGTGGATTTCTTCATATTGAAATCGATACCTATGTGATGTTAACCCTCCATTCAAGTTACAGTGGCCATGATGAGTTGGTATTGTTCTCACGATCATAATTGATGTTGTGTAATGATGGAACTACGTGTAATCTTGTGTGGAGGCAATTTCTTATGATCACGCACATATGCAGGCACCATTCAAATGGTTTAAATATTTAAAATAAAAAAATAAATTATAAAATGACTTCAAAATTAGCACGCAAATCCTCGTTTGCAAGAATAGCCTAGTTCTTGAAATCAACTATGTTTAGTATATAAAACATTGTTATACCTTCTATGAGTTCAACTTATGGCAACTTTGATGACAATTACTTCAAACAAAATCATGACATGTAATTATCCCTCAAGAAAAAAAACATATGGTGCAAATAATCAATCAAGATAGTTAATGATAAAAAAATGAGTTATTTAGTAATGGGGAATCAACTCAACTAACAGAAAATCCATGCTTAGAATGGGGTGCAGACTTAGGTCTCAACAATAGCCATGCTTTTTCTCTCTTCTAAGCATGGATATCCCTACCTCGGGGATGATCTATATATTTTTAGTTGACATCTAATTGCAGGTAGTCACTAGCTCCTTGATATTCAACTCCTTCCTTATTTTTCCTCATGTTCCTCATTATTGTAATGTGTTTGGGACATCAGTTCATATTCTAGCCTCACACATTAGAGGTTATCTATTATAGCCTTATTTTCCACCATATGGAGTCATGAAATACCCATTGATTTTTTCCTACTAAGATATGCTCTTCTGCAATGGATTTTACTTATTTTTAAGGAGGTTGCGCTCTAACCTACTAGAAGTGTGTGACCAGTCATAGGATGCATAGTTGATAGAATACAACTAGTCTCTTTTTGCACTAATAATAGTCCATGAGTGCCTCTATAACCTTCTAGATTTGATGAGTTACAAGGAGTTCAGTGTTGGGTGAGTTTTTTCTCTCATGATATGGGCTTGGGAATTCTCAATACACTCGAAGTTCATTGATTTCTATAGATATATAACCATCCCCTATCCTCATCCATCAATCTATATAAATAAGGCATTCCAAGGGTAAGAGGAGGAAGAATATAAATTAGAATTATGCTATACAAATTTCATAGGTGATCTTCTATGGGATTTGGTCTTCATATCAGGTCATTGTTTCTTGTGTGAAGGATGAGGATTTGGAGAAAGGACAAGGAGAAATTCATTGATGAGTCAAGGTAATTTCATGGTTGATGTACATTTTTTCTATTTATGAATATAGATCTACATATTTTTCCCCTCCCAATGTTGTTGTAGTTGTTGTTGTTGTTGTTGTTTTTTTTTTTTTTTTAATTAGTTTTAGATGATATATTTGTTCTCTTCTTTAATAGATCAAATTAGATCTAGATTGGATTTGAATTCCAACCTAATTTTCCCAATTCACCTCGACGATTTGAACATGAAATATGACAATTTAACTGATGGGAATATTGAATTGACCCAACTGAGTATCCAACTAGCCCACGAATGCACTAGAAATAAAAGCCACTACGCCATCGGCATGTGGTCCCAAGGGGGGATTGTGAGGATCCATCGACAACCTCAAAACACATGGGATAATATCATAAAGTTTCATTTATTGAGAATAAATCAAATATAAATGTTGAGCATGAAAGATAGCTTTCTCCTCGATAACTTCCCCTTCCATAGACACATCCTTGGCTATGGGTGATAGTAGAGACTTAGTGAGCCAATACCTAAGGAGTTGGTGAGGAATATGAGCCTTAATTAGCCTACATCTTTGTCTCCACTCATGAATGTGATCAGAAATGTGGGTATAGGTGTCCTAATGAAAATACGTTAAAAGATATGTTATTTTCTACCCCAGGGACACATGGAGGACCCATTGATGTTTTCCTAGTAAGACACACTAATTTTGAGGAAGGTCACATTCTGACCAACTAGAAGAGTTTGATTGGTCACAACTTGCATAGATGATAGTACATTATCAATCTTTGATTGTACTACTAACAATCTACGACCACCTATGTAACCTTCTACATTTGATGAGTTATGAGGAGATTAGAATTAGGTGAGTGGTTTCTCTCATGATATGAGATCGGGAACCCTCAATTCACTCAGAGTAAACTTATTTATAGAGATATAGAAGAATCACCTGGCCTCCTCCATCATTATATATAAATAAGGAATTCCAAGGGTAAAAGGGGGAACAATATACATAATACTTATCGCTATGGGGAAAACTTCCCCTAATCCGGGTCTAGTGACTAGGCAGAGTTACAACACCTTAAAAGATAGAATTACTCTTATTCTAACCAAATCCAACAAGACCTAATGATAATTAAGGGAAGGGAGAGTGAATCAAATTATGTACCTTAAGTCCTTTCGTTTGCAGTATATCCCTTTCTGTCATTGTTTTCTCTTGGATTGTAGGCCTCCTCCAATGTTGGCCTAAAACAACTTCAAAGAAAAATATATGCATAATCACCAATATAATTTAAAGGTATAGATATTCATGAAAACCATTAATAAATATAAACATAAAGACACATAGATTTGGGACAAGAAGATTCTCTTTTATTGATAACAAGATGGTAAGTTAAAACCTCAATATTGTCGACATCGCTCCATGAACCTTGCCTGGGTTCCTTTATTTTGACTCCAAGTGCACCATTCCCAAAATGATATCCTCAAAAACAACATGCCAATATAGGGAAATGGATGGATTGTATAAGGAGGATGAATGATTAAGAATATTGAGGATTAAAACTCAGAATGGGATGCAAAAGGCTTGGAATGAAAGGGAGAAATTTTGGAAGAGTTCACTTGCCTCTTCTTTTTATATATCCAAATGACCCCCCTAAGGCCCTTTTATATAGATAAAATGATGGTTATTCTATTTTCATAAGGGATACAGGAGGTAAAATGGTTTTGCAACCATACATAGCCCGTAAAATCCACCTGAAAGCATGAAAAATTTATTTTTTGTAATTTTTTAGAGTATACACGTGTTGTCAGGTATGAAACTAGCATATGTATGCACACTGGATATGTAGCAATGTGTTTACACCATACAAAAGGGTGTTTATTAATAGAAACCTCAACAAAAATGGTTGACAAATGTGTAAATGAGTAGACCAATGTCATAAATACATAATAGTGGCATTTTGAGCTATAACAGATTCCCCTTAATGTGTGAGGTCAGAAGAGAAACTGATGGCCGAAATACATTAAAACATATTTAATAAAGTGGGAAGGCACTGAGTCGAGTGATCCCAGATGAGTATCCATGAGCATGTCATCTACAAAAGACTAATAATAATCACCAAGGATGCCATACCCATGCTCTGGACAAACTAAGTATGTATTCCAATCAAATACACTGCAGATCCATGTGATATAGATTAATCATGGCTACATGACTAATGTTTATACCAATCATGATTGTAGTTGTGAATAATAAACAAAGGATATACATCTCAAAATCACTAGAAGATATACAAATACAATATCATATGAATCCTCAGGATGCATTAATTCCTATAGTTGGAGACGAGAACTTCATAACTCAAGAAATATATTCAAGATCTTCAAAACTCAAGTAGGAGTATAATAGGAGTGTAAGACTCACTACCCTGAGGTCTTTGACAATTTTTCGTGGAAATACTGGAGGATCTCTATTATCATGCACGAAACTTGATTGATTCTGAAAGTGAACTTGACAGGACTCTCAGGATGGCCAACTCATGAAGGTCAACAGGCTTATCATAGAATGGTTGAATCAAGTTGCAAGAATTTCCCTTGGACAAGAGCATGACATATGAAAATATTCAGGAATCATGTTATTGACATAATTATGTGGCATAGAAGGCACCAAAAAATCTCCATGTGTTTGGAAGAGTAACCAAATAGAGGAGAACATAGTTCTATGTAATGAGAACAAGTTCCTAAGGTCATACTAAATACCAATGCTTGAAGAACAAACTGAAAAATGTTCTTTTTCCAAGAGTGAATAGATTTATGCCATTAAAAGATAATGTTTTCCCATCCCCTCTTTTTGGAATATTTGTTTTTTTGTCTTTTTCATATATTTAATGAGCTTGAAAAAGAGCAAATGGATGCTATGTTACAAAGGAGGAACGAGTGTCACGATAAATCAAGATAGTTCCCAGCGCATGGAACAAAATTATGCTTAGTGCAAGGAGATATGTGCAGGATAGGGACACTCAGGAAAATTCCTCCATGGGTCAAGGTGTCAGATTGCAAAGGCAAAAAATGTTGCAACGCATGCACCTAAAGAATGCTCTAAAAGTTTAGAAAGAGAAAAATGGAGTCAGCATTAGGCCAAAGATGCAAGAGTAAGACATGCAATGTGATTATGGATTGAAACAATGAGACTCCTTCAATGTAATTTTTTATAATCCTAGAGAAGGTAAGATCGACAGTTTTTCACATTTAGAGAGTCTAAAAAACCGATTAAAGAAGACTCGAGAGTGGTATTGTTTTGTAAGTTTAGTGTCTAGGGATTGAACAAGAATAAAATAATACCAAGCAGAACTCTCCTGGTCACTGGGGCCACAATATTCATTTTTCGAATATAGTCCATTCATTTCAAAAAAGGGTTAAACTCATACCGAAAGGACGTATCTTCAAAATCATTTTAACGAGTGTGACAGAGACAACATCACTTGACTATATTTTCAATTTTAAAGATTCTGAAAAGAGCTTAACTATGGACTCCCTTGTCCTTTTTCGTAAATTTATTCCCCTGAGCCCAAAAAAAGTATAAAACATAACTTAGGAGACCTCTCTTGGCGAGACGTGTCTCTCGAGGTGTACCTTTTTCCTGGGTACTCTATTGGCTGGAAAAGGGTTAAACTTATGCCAAAAGGATGTTCTTTATGGACTAATTAACAAGTGTAAAAGAAACAAGGTCACTCAATGATATTTTCCTATTTTGGGGGTCTTAAAAGGGATTAGATAAGACTCCAGGGGGTTTCCTTTTTCGTAAATAATCTCCAAGGCCCGAAAACTTGATAAACCAAAACCAGGGAGAATGGCCCTTTTTCAAAAATTTAGTCCCTCGGGCCCAAAAAATGGTTAAAATTACACCTAAGAATACTCTCCTAGTGAACCATAGATCCTAGGGCATACCCTTTCCGTAAAATTATCCATCTAGACTAAAAAAGGGGTAAATTATTGTCAGACAGATGTGCCTTCAAATTTCACTTTTACGACCATGAAGGAAAACAAGCTCGCTCGACAATCTTTTAAATTTCAGAGAGTCTGAAAAGAGGTTAAATAGGACTCTAAGGGGGCTCCTTTTCTTATGTAATCTAAGTGAGCCTGAAAAGGATAAATAATCTCTCACCATATGTCACTTTCATATTTTAACTGAGCTTGAAAGAAGACAAACCGTTCTCTAGGGGAGTCCCATGGGTATAGGCCAGAAAAAAGGATGAAGAAGAAGGATGAGGCTTCAACTTAAAGTCATTGTGGGACTAAAAGGGACTACCAAGCCTACAAAAGACTCACATCAAGGATGCCAAAATGCAGCACAAGGATCTACCTAGGGAATCCATGGAGAGGAAGGCTCTACCACCTAATTATGACATGTATAAAGTTGCATGGAAGGTTCTATGTCGCATTTTAGTGGGATCAACCCTATGGAAAAGTGGAAATCGTCAATAAAATGAAAAATGTAACATGGTATAATCCTACCCTATATGAAAAAGGAGAAAACATAACCTCGTCACAAGATGATATAAGTAGTAACCATGCATTTAAAATATTGAATCCAAAGCATATAAGACTTTTAAATGACCAAAACATATCTAAGACGAACCAAAACATCCATCGAGAAACAAATAGGGAAGAAAACATGGAAAAACTAGGTCAACAAAGGGTCAAACAATCTATAAATAGACGTCAAAGGGGTCATTTTCACCAATTTTGTTTGAAAAAACACAAAAATAGTAAAAACCCTCTTTCTTCAATCACACATTCGGAGAGAAACTATGGACGAAATCGTCTCATTATTGAACCAAGTAAGCACCCCTATCCTTCTCTTGCAATTCCATTCATTTTACATGGTTTTTAGAGGAATTTGGGGGCCATGCACAAAAATTTCCTCACTCTTGTGCATGTACGCGCGCTATTCACACTCAAAACTCGGATGTACACTAGTTGAGCTAAAGTCATCATGTGTAAATTTGTGACTGTGTTAAAAACATGGTGCATACATGCTCACCAAAGTGATAAAACAAAGGAACTAACTCCCAAAAATTTGCGATCCAGGATGTATGTGCATTGGAGGGAGAGAGAGCGTGAAGAAGTGGACCAAATGGTGGAAGAGGACCCAAAGGCGGGGGCTATATTAAAAAAATGAGGAATGTGGAAATTCTGCCATTGTCCTTTTATGAGAGCCCAACCAAGACTATTGAACCACTTGATTGAGTATTCAAACCCAAATGTAGAGGCCTCTATACTAGAAGGCCAATATTTGACACCAACCACTGAATATATCTACTTTTTTATTAGAATCTATAGGAGGGGTGTGTCAGTGAACGTGACAACTTTCCCTCCAGGGCCATATAACATAGCCCATTATGTTGACATGTATTGTGAATCTAGTATAGAAAAAGTAGGCTCTCAAGTTCATATACAAAATATTTAGAATCTTGGCTTGAGAGTGGTGTTATACATAATTGGGTGGATTACTGGATCTGTTACTCTACATCAGGCTTCTCAAGCTCAGTTGTGTTGTGCAGTGTAGTGTTTACATCCAGTGATATTTGATTGGAGCACTATGATACTCGAATACATCACAACACAACTGGCAGAGTGTAAGCTAAGAAATAAGAAAAACATCGGATTCAAGACAGTGTTATGTGCATTCTTATTTGAAAGAGTGGCAGGAATAAGCCTGAAAGAAAGTATGCGAGGTCATGTAACCTCCTTTCCAGCACTATGTAGATGGGTCTCTTTGATGTCAAGCTAGGGAGCGAGGTGGAGAATTTGATTCATATGATGACGAGTTCTTCGAATGGTGGAAACAACAGATTCCTGCCATCAAGGATTATCCATACATGAGGATTAGCTTCTTGAGAAACCCCGACATGCCCATGCCCTTTGGAACAACATGTGGCGAGATAGGTATGCACTATCATTTTTTTATTTTTTATTTTATTAAGAGAAATAAAACATGTTTTTGGTAATGTCACAATACTGACTCATCAACCTGTTATGTACAGATGTGGGACTGGTGTGTCCAGCGGACCTCCCTCAGACCAAGCACCACCCTTGAGAGTAGACCCATCTAGGAGGAGTCGCAGTAGTAGCAGGGCCCTCATCAATAGAGGTCAAGAGAGTACTGAGGCGGGTAGAGAGTAACTTGATGTCCCTCACCCGTAGTGTGCCTATGGAAGAGATCATGGATCTTCCACAATCTACGTTGCCTCATGTAGTAGGAGTACCCATGGCATGGGTCCAGTTATTCTGGTGTCTGGCCAACGTTTTATTACATTATATTAGGGACAATATGCATAGATATTAGATTAGTACTGGACAACATGCGTGTCGGGGCACCCATTTTTCTATCTCTCTTATGTATTGAGGGCTTAATCCTGGCAACGTATACTTGACACTTTTGCGGCCTACGATCGACATTTTGTACTGTGACATTTTCCTTATGGATTAAATATATTTTGTACAAATATATTTGCATGTTTGTGTATGTGTACACTTCTATATTTATGTATGTGAATGATGTCAATCTAAAACATGATTTGCCAATGTATCAGTTAATTGATTAGAGCGCCTAGGAACATGAATATATGTAATGTAATCAAAATAACGTTCTAAGAGATGTACCCTAAGGAATCGTCGATGAAGGGTGGGATATCAAATGTGATACACTCCATTTAACTATGACACTACCAGTTGAGCATCTAGATGAACCTGAAGGTAAGAAATACCATGTGACAAAGCATCACATAGAAATTCTATTACAACATTATTCTTGATAACATTATTGGTTTCTTCTCCTAGACAAGAACCTTTGGAAGATACCAACTGACCAGTGGGCATGAGGATTACCCAAGTTGTAGAAGCAAGCCTCTGAGTGTGTCGGTTGGCACCATCTGTGAACCCAACATAAACCTCGGATTCTCTTGACATTTTCCACAATGTAGAAACACAATAAACTACACTTCTATAAGACAAAAAGATATTAAAATAGATAGATAAATATATACACTATTTACAAGAAGTAACACTCAGGTGACGAACCTAATCATAATACTTATTTAGATAAATCCCATTTATGGGCACAGGAACACATTTCCTTCAATGTCAACCAATTCATAAGCGCCTTTTTCCAAAACTTTATTTATAATAAATAGTCTGAACCACATCAGTTTAAACTTGTCTACCCCCAAGGGATCTTCATATTCATCATAGACCAAGACAAGATAATCTTTGGAGAAAACTCTAGGATGAACTAATCAATCATACTGACACTTGACGCAGTGTTTATGAGCCTCATTAGCCAAGGATGCATTCTGATGTTGTTCATTGAGCTTCTCAAGATAGACAAGATGCTCCTCAAGCACAATTGTGTTGGGAACTAGTTCCACTGCCATCTTGAAAGAAGGAATCTGACACTCTATAGGCAAGACTGCCTCCATTCCATAAATAAGTAATCAAGTAGTAGTCTTGACAGAAGTTCAATATGCCCAAAGTGTTGAATAGAGCATCAAATGCCAATTCGACTTGGATGGATTGATTGTTTGTTGGAGAATAGTATTAAGAGACTTATTGAAAGCCTCCACTTGAACATTCTCTTATGGATAATAGGGTGACAAATTTTCTTGTTTGAACCCTATATTTGACGTTAACTTAGTCATCATCTTATTTTGAAAGTGACTTCCATGGTCTGTGACAATCTCTTTCGGTATACCGAACCTAGAAATGATTTTGTTGAAAAATAAGAGTTGTTGTTTCCCCATCATATAATGATTCCCCCTAGTAAAATCTAGGTGGCATGTAGTTAAGTCAATTCCCCACTTAGTGAAGGGATGAACAAAAATAATAGGAAACATAGGAGCAGGGTGTGCTCTCATAATTCGAGAGAATATCTTACAGAGGTGACACTTCTTAACCACCTCTATACAATTTTTGATTAACGAGGGCCAAAAGTATCCATCAAGAAGAATTTTCTAGGTTGTATACAACCCATACAAGTGGCCAAAACATGCTCTAGAATGGAAATAATTTAACAAAATATCTGCTTCCTAATGAGTTAGACAACAATGAAGAGTGGAGTCGATTTCTTGACACTAGAAAGTTTCATCAATGATAAGATAATTTCATGCTTGATGGCATATCTGTTGACGCTCATCACGAGAAGCAAAGGGAGGAAACTTCAAAGTCTGAAGATACACAAGTATATCTCCATACCAAGGGTCGGAAGAATCAATAAGGAAGAGATCCTCATTGATCAACGACTCTTTAGGAAAATCCTTTCCACTCTCAATAAAAAGTTCTAAGATTAACTTTGCAAAGACCAAATATTTCTTAGACTTCACCGAAACAAATTCCAAATCAAATTCTTGAAGAATAATGATCCATCGACTAATATTCCTACCGATGAGCCGTCCTGTCAACACACACTAAAAAAGATTAACGACAACCATGATGGTGGTTTTACGAAGTAAAATATAATGATGAAAACTTTGGACAACGTGGAAAGCTTCCAAGGTCAGATTCTCAACATGGGTATAGTTCAGCTCTCGTCTAACTAATCCTCAGCTACAATAGTATATAATGTGTTTCTGGAGTGCATCATCCTCCTGACCCAGGACCATACCGATGGTGGATTCTGCTGCAGCTAAATATAACAAGAAATGTTTTCCATAATTAGGAGGGATGAGCAAAGGGGAAGACATTAGGGCACTTTTCAACACTTCAAAAGAATGTTGAGTCGCTTCATCCCAAAACAATGGGACCCCTTTCTTCAAAAGATGCATAAACCCCTTAGTGATTTCGACATAGTTAGCAATAAATCACCGTAATAAGTTAGGTTTCCCTTGGAGACTCTGAAACTTGAGAACTATGTGCAGGAGGGTGATTGAACTATTGCCATAACCTTAAGAGGGTTGACCATGATCCCTTTGGTGGATATGATAAAAAAAAAAAATATCCCGACGTAACACAAAAACTACACTTATTTCTATTCAAGTGAATCCTATAGTAGCGACACCTCTAAAAAATTATGTCAAAGGTGAGTGGGATGATCATATCTCTTTTGAGATCATGATGAAATATCATCAATATATGCTTCTAATATATCTTTAAGGTCATGAAAAGAAAATGACATGGCCCACTAGAAAGTAGCTCCATCATTTTTTATCCCAAAAGGCATTTTATTATATGCAAACGTACCCCAAGGACATATAAAAGCAGTCTTATGTTGATCCTCGGGCTTGATCTAAATTTGATTGTACCTTAATAAATTGTCCATAAAGGAAAAAACCTCACAACCCACACATTCATTGATAATATGATCAATGAATGGGGTAGGAAAGTTGTCTTTCGGGCATGTCTTGTTCAGATCACATAAATCCATATATACTCGAATTATACTTCTCTTTTTATTGATAGAAATAGGATTTGAAACCCATTCTGTTAATTGAAATGGGTAGGTAAAACCATCCTTAATAAATTTCTCTACCTCAACTTTAATATCCACTACCTTCTGAGGGTTAAGTAGGTGAAGCTTCTACCGAACTAGGTTGGCATCGAGATAAGTTCTAATTTCATGTTCAAAAATACGAGGGTCAATTCCTGGAATTTCCTCACAAGACCAGGAAAAAACTTCACAAAATTCTTTAAATAAATCAATATACACTTGAATCTCCTCGGGGGAACAATCCTCTTCGATGAAGATTTTCTTGAGGATGCCAAGGGTTTTGGAGATATCAATTGTAATTATCTCAGCTATATTTTCCATGTTTCCTTTGGCATATATTTTGTGAATTTCCAAAGGGTTAATAAGGTGAGTGACATCTCCATTCACGGTCGAGGTAAAATCTCATGCTTCCACTCTCTTAAGCTCAAGTAAAAAGTATCATCTATGATGAAGATCATACTAGTGTCTATCTGGACCATTCATTGCTTATAAAATCGCCTCGTCAGAAGGAAAGACCAAGTCCAAGGGATCATGTGAAGTAAGAGACTCCTTAGCCCAAACAGGATCTAGAATACGATCTAGCTCTTGAGGGTGAGCTGGATCAGAGTTGGACAAGGTTTTTTGAACAATATTGTACATGACCTCAACTACGGATAAGGGAATAGCCATGCCAGGATGCCCTACCCCTTCCATCGAATCCAATAGGTAAGGTAAAGTCCATGGATCGTTGAAATAATTCGTTCCAAACGAAGCCACTTGGAAAATCATATCCTTAGGTTGATCAGGGAAAAATGAAATAAACTTAACAACATTCGAAGGTGCTGGAAAATAAAAAGTTCCCATCAAAGATCAAAAAATTCAAGAACCTAATTTGATGGTACCTTGTTGCGGTTTATCAATCATCGGGACTGTGGATTCCCACAATGAAGGGTTGGGACATGAGAAGGAAAATTAATAAATGGTTACTATCCTACCTTGATGAGAAAAACATAGTACTAAGAAGATATAGGATACAATCGTTGTCATTCTGTAAGTCCAACTTCGACCCAACAAAAGGTTGTATTCAAGAGGCGCGTCGACTACTTCGACCTCGACACACACAATTTTTCCCTACAAATGCGCAGGGAAGGAGGGGATCATACCATGTGATTGAAAATATTGTTTGTCAAATGAATTTAACAATGTAGGAGACCAAGATAACCCAGGTTGACCAGTAACCTTCCAACATGCCAATGACATAACGCAAGTTGATGCACCCTCGTCTACCACTGTGCAAAAAATATTTTGTGTCAATGATTTCGTCGCGTACACCACTACTATCAGAAAGGCAATGTGGTGAGGAAAATGAGGTTTATGATTGGAAGGGTAAAAAATGATAGATCCTTATTTAGATGAATCAACAACACCTAAAGAAGATAATAACTATTTTCTCTATGAGGGGAAACTCTGGAGGACCTCCAAAGAAGATATCGCACAAGGGGTTTGTGGAAGATCTTCAATGATAGAGTATTCTGAGAAGCCCTTTCATTTGGATTATGAGAAGCTTTCTTAAATTCTCATTTGGGGATGTGATTCACTATTTCTCCCATTGGATTATCGATATGAAGAGGAGGCAATAGGTCAAGAGATTATTTTCCTTTCTAAGAAGATTCAAGCATTATGTAATCACGGGCCCTCGTCTGAAGATGAGAATTCGCTCTCATCCTGTACACATTTAAAGATTTGGTGTTATAATTACGTATGGGGAACCTTGATTTCCCCTAGGCATGTTTGTGGATAAGGAAGCATGTGACATATTCTTCCCTTGAGGAAAAGGGTTAGTTAACACAACAGGTTGTTGTTTTGCCAAAATATTATGGGATTCCTTGATCTAAGGGCACTGATGAGTCAGGTGGTCATCCATGAAAAGATTACATGGGAATGTAACCATATTATTTTTCTTTTTTCCCTCACTATCATTGTTAGCATCCATTTTGTCATTACCCCCTTACCCTTTTTTTCTTTCCCCTTTCTTTTCCCCTTGGAATGTTGGTTGTCCTTGGGGTTTTTCGTGTGCATAGTGTGTACTTCCAAAGTGAGGTTGGTGGGGGAAGACATACTAGAATTTTGGCTAGCCATAGTCCATTGTAGTGACAATGTTTTCATTTGGTTGGACAACTGAACTATGGACTTGTTTTGTGTTGAGCTCACAATACCATTGGCATGAGGCCTAGAATTTGGTTTTTTCAAGTCAAAGGTTGATCATTGTGCATCAAGAATAATCTCATAAAGCATATCGGATTGTGAATAGATCAATTCCAACTGTTGAGCCCTCATTATAGCCTCTTCCTTGGAAAACACTTTGGAAATTGTGACAAATTTAGAAACAAAAGGAACCAAAGACTTTAGGAACCACTTGAGAAAAAACACAGGAGGTACCTTTACTTTAATTAAGTTCTTATGGAGATGCCATTCTTGGATATGATCCGAGATATGGACGACCTTATTTTGCTCGAAATTGGCCAGCAACTTGGTGTCAACATCACATGTCATCGATAGCTAAAAATGGTTCAAGAAAACCATTGTCGCATCGTTAAAGTAATAATACATCGAGCAATTGAGCTCAATGTACCACTTCATGATACCCCTATGAGACTGTGTTGAAACAATCACAGCTTAATAGAGTTGTCATTCAACAAATTGGAGGAGAACCACAGGTGAAAAGTTGTAAAATCATTGCTTGGATATTCACCAAGCTTGCCTTCAATTTTTGGAATATCAGAGGTCAAATTAATCACCATAGGAGGCCAATGTGGATCATGAAAAATAGGGTCATTTAAAAACCTTGAAAAGTCTGGAAAGCGGAGAAATTCTAGAAATGGTAACCTGGGTTGTGGCAGAGTTAAAGGAAAAGAGGAACCTGGATATTGGTTGGCACCAAGTTTCCAGGAAACGTTTTCCTGATGAACAAGGTTCAGGTAGAAACCAGGGTTTCCTTGGCCATTATCACGGACTTGTGCACTAGTCTGCATCGTACATACATTTGAATAGTTTGATGACATACCTTGTGTGGGGATTTCCCCCTTCATGGTATTACAAAATACTTGGTTGATGTTTCCCCCAAACGATCCCCCTAGTATATTAAATGAACCTTTCCTGGGGTTCCACTGGACGTGGGAGTGATTTCCCCTGATTGACATCCCTTGCAGAGGTATAGAACCTTGCCTAGGATTTCCAAGGCCTTGAAAGGAAGTGGTTCATGTCATCAATACTTGTCAAGGTAAAAATCTTTGCATAGTTTTGGATTGATCGAGAAAGGGATTTCCCCCTAATGAAAATGCAGACGAAGAGAAGGCGTTTTACCAAAATCATTAAATAAAGAGAATGTCATGGACCCAACTGGACTCGTATATGAATGAGGCCTTTAACTCTCTCTGCTAAATAGGATGGAAATGGCATTGGGCCCATATGGATGTTGAAAATCACTTCCAAGCGATGGGGATAGAGGGGGAATATGATCCCCATAGTAATGGATTTCATTGTACGGAGAAAAGGCTCCCCTGAGATATCCTTACAAGGGAGTAGTAGAACTTCCTTCCTTGAGACCAGTAGTCTATAAAGTGGAGTAGGTTAAATTTGAACTTATGTCAAAACTCAACATCCCATATGAGAAAGGAGTGGTAGATGTGTTATGTATGGTCGAAGTATGGACAGTGGTTGAAATCGTAGAAGAACCTATAACACTTCCATAAGTGGTCGTTGTCTAATGAGAAGTATTCCTTGTAGGGGAGTGTGGGGGAGGGGGAATGGTGCCCCCTCCACCTACGGTCGAGATGGGAGTATGAAGACTCCCGATAGAGTTAACATAATTTGTTTCCATATCCATTTTTCCTAACAAGATGGAGATCATGAGTATTCACCTCATGAGGGATTATTTGAAAAAGAACTAGCATTGAGAGGTCCATTATCGAAGGGTTTTAGTTCCTTAAGCCTTCATATTTGAGGTATGAAATGCTAGTATCCTCTGGTGCAAGAGTGTATCCTCTAGGAACAGGATCGGGAATAATTTCTTGTGGCCCAGTAGCTTCAAAAGAATCTTCTCTATATAATATTTTTCTTAGCGGTGGCGAGGGTGGATCGAACGTTAATGGTGGGAGGCCCTGGATCCTATGTGAATGACATATCTATTTATATTCTACTTTGTGAAAATTATAAACCGAACCTCTAAGGTAAATATAGAGAGAAGCACAGAAAAAACATTGAAAATTCCCTAAAGATAAATCAAGAAAACGAGAGAACGGAAAGAAGAAAAATTATGCCAACTAAAACTAGAGAAACTTACCGGTGCAAGTGTAATTCGAACACTGCAACACCCTCCAAGTATACTCTATGAATTGTGGTCCGACATCTTTCCTAGGTACCATGGTATTCCCCCCGCAGTCACTTATGTGAGTACCTATAAAAGGAAAGTAGGTTTCCAACTCGCATTCAATCACTAGTAGCATACAATTGATAGTTGGGATGATCGTATGAGAAGGATAGATATGTGCGAAGCCTTTCAAGGTTACCGAAAGAAAATGGTCTGGAAGACAACTGAGGAACCCGAACGGATTTGAGGTCCACGAATCTTCATAGTCAAATACAGTCAAAAGAATACCAATAATGACCCTCAAATATGATCGCCACTACTCTTGGTCTAGATTTGGAGCGGTTATCTCCTCTACCTTTCCTCACACGACCTCATGTTTATCCGATGTGTTAAAGGGGGGTCCCGGCTAGATTTTATGAAAACTGGAATTCCACACTCCTTAAATTAGTCTCTTAAGTTTATTCAATGGCCTTGGAGATTTTCCTCACCACACCAACCCAAGGCCCTAAATCCTAATCTAATTGGTGTACCCTGTAAATGAAAAAGTTTAATTGATTTTAACATTAAGCATTAATTTTAGTGGCTTGATTACTCAGGGGTGCGATAGTGAAACTCGTGATGTTATTTTAGAGACAAATAAGAGGAGAATTATAGCTATTTTAGAACATTGTGATTTAAATGAAAATGGGAGTAAGCTACGTCCTACAAATGAAGATTTAGCTCTTTTTTCATTTAAAATGGAAACTTTTCAAAAACCAAACCAAGATCCTATGCACAACCTATCGTATTATCCTTTTTCATTTCCAATGAAATACAACTGCTCAATCCTTTCGGAACTAAAGTATCAAGGAAGTTTGGGTTAGAACTTATTTTATTTTATAAACACAACCTAATCTATTACAACCAAAAAAACATGCAAAGTAACATGCAAATGCAGTTAAGAAAATACAATTGTTTTTTTTTTTTTTTTATATATGCTTGTGAAATCAAAAAAACAAAAGAACTGTATTTTTTTTTCCAAAGAATTCCAAGAGAGAAGGAGAACAACCAAGAGACTAACTTAGGTCCTAAACCACTTCCAGAAAGTAGGGATTCACTATAATTCAAAGGAGAACCTAAAGATTAAAAGCACGCCTTCAACCTTGATAAAAGACAGAAAGAGACAAAGAAAACTAAACAAAAGGATTTCTTTACAATTTCATAACCAATATTGCTCCCGATTTAACGGGTCCTTAACAAAAAATAATAGAGATGCAGTAAAACTAGTTTTCTATTCAATAACGAAATAAGCTGAAAATTGTAAAATGCAGTGGAAACGAGCTTGCTGGAATGGTGGTTTCTTATCTCTGAGAAGAGATGTGACAGTTGCGCTCATTTGCAAGAAGATGACTACAATGAGGATTTGATGGATTTTTTTACAATAAAAAGGAATTTCAAAAACCGTAGACACCCAAAAACCTAACCCTATGAGATGAAGCGCCAAAAGTCATGTGGGCCCCGTTTGGGTAAGTTAGTACATCAACTTCCCGGGGTCATAACTTTTGCATACGATCTCCGTTTTAGGAATATGATAGCATGTTGGAAAGGTATCACCAAGGAGAGAAACATTGAAAACATGTTTTCCCCAAAAATAACATCGTTTAGGGCCTCAAAATAGCTCCCAAAGTGAAAACTGCTAAAAATAGTAAATTACCAAAATTGCCAGAAAACTGTTTTGAACCAGTTGGAAAAGGTGGGTGGCCACCGATATCCATTTGGATCAATCCTACCTCCTTAATAATAAATGGTCTCCATTTCGTTGAGTCCCGCCATCAGATGAGGAAATTTCTGCTGAATTTGGCCCCGGGTGAGCCACTTGCCTTGGTGCAAGAGTTGCCCTGCTTTGAAGACTCGATAAAGTTGGATCCTTTACTGTTAGGTGCCCTTGATATGTGTGTCCACAATCGGATCATTGGATGCATGTTGTATGCGGTCGGGCTTGATCTCTGTTGATTTCAAATGTTCTTCTACTTCTGAGGTGTCCAATAATGGTGGGAAATAAGGGCGAAGGAGATCCACACTAAACACTAGGTGCAGACCAAGGAAAGGAGGAATGTTGAGCTCAAAAGAGTTATCCCCCATGACCTTGGTGATAGTGTATGGCCCATAACAGAGTGGGTAAATCTTATGATGGGGTCCTGTAAGGCATTCTTTCTGCAAGTGCAACCAAACTTTGTCGCCCACCTAAAACTTATGTCGCACCTGATGTTGATCATGGTGTTGTTTGTACTTGTCATTAGAATTCTATAGGATATCCTGAACATGTTGGATGATGTGTTGGATCTGCTCAATGAAACGGGTGGATTTGTCAGCTTCATTTGGAGTAGGAGATGAGTCAGTCAAGGTGACTGGAAGGGGAAGTGCAACATCTATGGGACCCAATGGTTGGAATCCCAACCCCACCTGAAAGGGGTTGTGGTTGGTTGAACTATGCAGGGCTCATTTGTAGCTATTCTGTACATAGGGAAGACTCTCATCCCATGTGAAAGGGTTCTTGGAATTATTCATGTGAAGGATATGCACAATCATTCGATTTATGACCTTGGTTTGGTCATCTGTCTGGGGGTGGAAGGCCATGGAATTCATGAGCTTGGTGTCCAACAGTGACCAGAGGCTCGACCAGAATGTGATGAGAAATCAACTATCCTAATATGATACAATGGTTTGTGGGATTCCAAAATGTACCCAGACTCGTTTAAAGAAGATCCTGGTAGTGGCCTCTGCTATGATGCTCTTCTTCGAGGCAACCAAAATCACCATGTTAGAAAAGAGATCAACAACCACAAAAAAATAGTCATTTCCTTGCTTGGTGGATAAGAGGTCCGACATGTAGTCCATTGTGATGGATTCCCATGGCATGTCAGGAGTAGGAAGAGGGGTGTGCAGGCCCTGTTTCTTAGTGGTCGATTTGGCAATAGTGCAAGTAGTGTAGGGCCTCATATGCTTGTTGACCTCCTGTCAAAGTTTTGGTCAGTAGAAATGTTTTTGTATCATCGCCATTGTCTTTTCGATGCCAAAGTGTCTTGTCACCCGATTGTAGTGGGATTCCCATATCAGCTTCGCTCGCTCGCTTGATGGAACACATATATGGCCCAAATGACACAACAACCCATCCTAAAGATGGAAATTATTGACAATTGCGTTTGCACCCAAGATTTTCTAGGTGGTGGCGAAGTTTGGGTCTATCTCATAGAGTTGGGGCCATCTAGAGGTATCATGGCCGCAAGAGTCTAGCACCATGGTGAGTGCCATGACTAGTGGTATTTTGAGGCAATCAACGACGCGGTTGGTGATTCTTGTTTTATACTTGATTTTGAGGTAGAATTGCTCCAAGTATTTGGACCAATTTTGATGGCGGACATTCTACAATTTTCCTTGTGTCTGCATGAACTATAGTGGCTTATGATCAGTGTGGATGACTGTCTCCTTCCTAAGAATGTAATGTCTCCACTAGAGGAAATCTTTCACAATGGAGTACATTTATTTGTCTTAAGTAGGATACTTATAGACAACATCTGATAGTGTATCACTATGACAGGCCATGGGGTGGTCATGCTGAGTGATAATGATGCCCACATCATAGTATGTGCCATCTATCTCGATCTCAAACGGTTTTTGTAAGTCTGGTAGTGAAAGTACTGGGGCTAAGCACAAGATTTTATTCAAATCATTGAACACTTGTTGTTGGGACCGGCCCCATGAAATTTTTTCCTTACCACCACTCCCAGTTATTTGGCTGAGGGCCCATGCAATATGAGAGAATCCCAACATGAACCTGCAGTAGAAATTGGCAAGGCCCAAGAAGATTCGAAGCTCAACGAGTGTGGTTGGGGTTGGCCAGTGACGGATGACTTGGATATTGAATGGATCCACATGTATGCCATGTTGATCAATGATGTAGCCCAAGTAATGAACTTCGTCCATGCTGAAGGAACATTTTTCTAAGTTGGTGTATAACTTGTGCTGCCACAAGGTGTGTAGAACCTGTTGAATATGTTGCAAGTGTTCAACACAAGTCTTGTTGTAAATGAGAATTTCATCCAGATACACCACTAAAATAGTATTGTTGAATTTTCATAGGATATCATCCATCATCCTCATGAAAGTGCTTGGATCATTTGTCAAACCAAAGGGCATGACCAACCATTCAAAAAGGCCTTTGACTTGAAGGCGGTATTCCATACATCTGTCTTTTCTATTGGGACCTGGTGGTAGCCAGACTTCAGATCAATCTTAGTGAAGTATTTTTCCCCTGTGAGTTGATAAAGGAGGTCGTCGATTCGGGGAATTGAGTACCAGTTTCTGACTGTGATTTTATTCAGAGACTGCTAATCAATGCAGAGTCATCAAGTTCCATCTTTCTTCTGTACCAGCATGATTGGGCTCCCACAAGGTGATGACCTGGGACAGATGTGCCCCTTGTGGAGAAGTTCTTGGATCTGTCTCTTGATATCCTCATTATCTAACAGAGAGAGGTGATAGACTGCCCCATTGGGCAGTGGTGCGTCGGGGCTCAGATCGATGAGGTGCTTCATCTGATAGTGTAGAGGTACCCTGGTAGGTGAGGAGAAGATATCTGAGTATTCTTCCACGACCTTATCTACTTTCTTTTTCTCTGTGGAGAGGTTGGCTACAAAGACCCTGGATGTGGTTGTGATATTTTTCTCATTCTGAAAGAGAATCATGAAGAAGACAAAATTCATCGTCTGAGAGATGACCTTCCTGCATTGCTTAGTAGAGACCAAGGAAATAGCACTAGGTAGGTTTTCCTCAGGTATCCTGTACAATTTCCTATTCAAAGTAATAATAACACTAAGATGCCTAGACTCATATACAACATGACATTTCCATAAATAAGGTTGGCCCAAAATAACATCACAAACTTCTAGAGGAGCAACATCACACAATACCTCGTCTTTGAAGGGCTTCATGCCATACGATAGTCAACACTGATGGATGACGTGAAGATCGATTCCTTGGCGGAGCCATCTAATGGTGTAGGGTTGTGGGTGCGGAATTGTCGACAGGGCTAGCCGCTTGACGACCTCTGTTGAGACGAGGTTCTTTTGGATATTGCTATCAATGATGAAGTGTAGCGGGGTGCCTTTAACTCACACATGTGAATGGAAAAGGCACTCTCCTTCTTCTGGCTCGTCTGGTTCACTAGGTTGGAGCTTGGTGGTAGAAATGGTGGAATTGGGTTCCACGTCAATGATCCATATTCCCCTTTATGTTTTTGACTCGGAGTCAGAACTGCATCTCATTCATAGGCTTTCACTTTGGCCACCAATGAATTCTTTGAACGGTGATTAACAATGTTATGCCAAGGGATCTTATGGAAGTTGCACCACTTCCCGGTATCTTTCTTTGTCTTTTGGGTGTCCTTCTTTGTTTGCGGCTTGGACTGTTTGTCCTGATACTGTCCATATTTTCTCTTTCCTTTTTTCTGTGGGTTGGGGCAACTCTTTCTAGGATTTTGTTTTGAGGGGTTTCCAAGCCCAAATTGCCCCGTCTTTTGTTTGAGCTTCTGCTCATGTTTGATAGCATATCGGTAGGCCGAGCCCAAGGATGAGATGTCCAGAAATTCCATTTTGGTCTGGATGTATATATGCAAAGCAGCATGATACTTGATCACTGGATGTCTCTCTAAATATTTGATACCCAACTTGGTGTGCAAGGTATGGAAAATATTTATGAAATTTGGCACTGCTTGGTCTCTTTCTTGCCGCAGTGTGGTCCATTTCGTATACAAGTCGTCATAACTTTTGAAAAGGTAGTATTGTTCCTTAATAACATCCTTGAAGGATTCCCAGGTGGAAGTGATTGTAAATAATGAGGGTTCATCTATTTCCTTTTTCTCACAGAAAGTTTCACACCAATCTTTGTCATAGGGAACGACTTTGAGGAGCGCAAAAGTAATATTTTTTGTATTCGAAAAGTTATGGATGGAAAAATACCCTTATAGTAGATTCAACCACTTGTATACAAAATCTGCATCTATTTGACCTTCAAATATAGGAATATCAAATTTTATTTGTACCTTGAAGGGGGCGATGCCTCCGCTCGAAGAAGATGGGTCACCTGTTGGTAGTCGTCGAAGGATTTGTGCGAAACTATCCATCCTATCATTCCTCTATTGCATAAGGGATTCCTAGAGAAACATTTTGAAAGGATCTCTTGTCCTGTCATCTTTATTTTCTCCTGCCATGAGAGGTCTCTTGGGCGTGCGAGATATTTTTTCCTCAAGAGAAACAAGCTCGAGACCCAACTCCTTGTACTCCAACCTCGTTGGGCACATGCATTAAGACGATAAGGAGCAGACTGCTCTAATACCACTGATCCATATTTTATGAGCAGAACGAAATGACTATAGATTATTAACAGGTGCTTAACACATAATAAAAAAGATACAAAAAAATTGGTTTTCTATTCATTAAGGAAATAAGCTGAAACTATAAAATGCAGTGGAAAACAAGCTTTTTGGAATGGTGGTGGCTTATCTCTGAGAAGAGATGTGACAGCTGTGCTCATTCAAAAGAATATGGTTACAATGAGGATCTAAAGGCCTTTTTACAATAAAACGAAATTTCAAAAACCCCAGACATCCAAAAACCTAACGTTGGGAGATCAAGCGCCAAAATTCATGTGGGCCCTGTTTGGGTATCTCAGTACATCAACTTCCTGGGATCGTAACTTTTACATACGATCTATGTTTTAGGAGTATGATAGCCCGTTGGAAATGTATCGCCGAGGAGACTCATTTTAGACAAAATATCTAGCAAACTAGTATATCACAAACCTATTTTCCCAAAAAAACATCGTTTAGGGCCTCAAAACGGCTCCAGAAGTGAAAATTGCTAAAAATAGTAAATTACCAAAATTGCCAGAAAACTGTTTTGAGCCCTCTATCAACAAATATCAACCTCAAATGCATAAAAAAGGCATCTAATGATAATATTGTGGACACACAAATAAAGGGCACTCGACAACAAAGGATCCAGCTTTATCGAGTTGTCAAAGCAGGGCAGCTCCTGCACCAAGGCAAGTGGCTCACACGGGGCCAAATTCAACAGAAATTTCCTCATCTGATGGGGGACCACAACGCAATGGAGACCATTTCTTCCTAATGAGGGAGGATTGAGCCAGATGGATATCGGTGGCCACCTACCTTTTCGAACTGGCTCAAAACAGTTTTCTAGCAATTTTGGTAATGTACTATTTTTAGCAGTTTTTCAAGTCTTGAAACTTTCGGAGCCATTTTGAAGCCCTAAACGACATTTCTTAGGAAAACAGGGAGCAACATGTAATTTCCTTTGATGTTTCTCACACAAAACTTTTATTCCTTGGATATATCTTTCTAACGAGGTGTAGAGCGTGTCAAACGGAGATTTATGCAAAAGTTACGACCCCGAGAAGTTGATGTACTGACTTACCCAAATGCGGCCCACATGACTTTTGGCACTTCATCTCCTAGGGTTAGGTTTTTGGATGTCTAGGGTTTTTGACATTCTAGTTTATTGTAAAAATTCCTTCAAATCCTCATTGTAAACATCTTCTTGTGAATGAGTGCAGTTGTCACATCTCTTCTCAAAGATAAGCCGCCACCATTCTAGCAAGCTTGTTTTCCATTGCATTTTACAGTTTCATCTTATTTCCTTATTGAATAGAAAACCAGTTTTACTGTATCTCTGTTATTATGTGTTAATCACTTGTTAATAATTTGTAGTCATTTTGTTCTGCTCATAAAAACAGGATCATACGAGGAGATGTCTGGCATAGATCCTCAGATAGTTCAACACTAGATTTGAAACTATGACAATGTCAAATCGGTTTGATAAAAGTTGCGACCAATAAATCCTAGGAAGGTAGTAGCAATCAAAGTCGAGGTAGAGAATTTGCTCAAATATAAATTCATATATATAGTTCCTTTGACGGAATGGGTTTCTAATCTAGTTTCGGTGGATAAAAAAAAAGGCACAATTTGCATATGTATGGATTTACGGGACTTGAATAGATCCTCTCCCAAAGATAACTTTATGATTCCATTTATCGATCAAACTAAAGACAAGTTCACGGTAAGTGAAATATTTTCATCATGGATGGTTTTTCGAGATATAACCAGATTGAAATCCTACCGGAAGACCAACACAAGACAACCTTTATATGTCCATGGGGAACATTTGCTTATAAGAAGATGCATTTTGGCCTTAAAAATTTTTGCGCCACATTTTAGTGGGCCATGATGTTTTCTTTCAATGATTTGGAGCACATAGTGGACGTCTATTTGGATGATCTCACGACTCATTGACTAAAAAACGTTGAACATTTGTTACACCTCCGCCTTGTTTTTGACAGGTTTTGTTACTATCCAGTCCAATTGAATCTGCATAAGTGAATTTTTTGTGTGACTTATGGACGCATTTTTGGATTCATCGTTTCAACAAAAGGGATCATCGTTGACCCCTTAAAGGTTTAAGAAATCACTCAGTTTCCTCCCCCACATACAATCAGATAACTTCAAAGCCTACAAGGAAAGGTGAATTTCCTTGGAAGGTTTTCACCGAACTATGCCAATGTCACGAAAGGCTTCATGCACCTTTTGAAGAATGGGGTCCCATTTTGTTGGGATGAAGCGACACAAATTTATTTTGAAACGTTAAAGAAATTCTTGGTTTTGGTTCCTTTGATGAGTCCCCCTGATTATAATCGAGACTTTTTGTTATATTGGGCAGCATCTAAATCCTCGATTGGCATGGCTATGGTGAAAGAATATGATGGGCTCCAAGAGAACGTCATATACTACTTGAGTCATGCTTTTTTACATCCATAGTTTAAGCACTCTCAGGTGGAGAAACTAGCCTTGGCAACATTTCATGTTGTCAAGTGTCTTCGGCCTTGTATTTTCTTGCGTAAGAAAACCTCCCTTGCCACTGTTAATTCATTTCAATATGTTTTGACTCAGTGAATTGTTGGGGGGAAGTAAAACAAATGGAATTTGGTGCTTGAAGGGTTTGACTTGTAGTTTTCTTTATTCAAATCCAAGAAATCTTTGGTCTTTGTCAAATTAATGTCGAAGTTTCTAGTTGAGAATGAAGAGGGTGAGACCATCATCCCATTCCCAGATGAGCACATTTTCCTCATCTCTTCATCTAACCCTTGGTATCGAGATATCTTAATATATCTCCATACTTTGAAGTTATCTTGCACTATTCATGAGATGAGTGATGACAGATTCTTCATATGGCTAAAAACTATATCATTATCACTGACACGTTGTATTGACTGTTGGACACACCAACTACACTCAGAGGGGGGGGTGAACAATGTAGGGATATTTTCCCCAAAACTCCTTAGTTAACAATCACCATTAAATAATTACTCATTTTTTTCATTTATAACCAGTTAAATGTCAACACATATCAGCAACATATATCAACAATATATCATCAACAAGTCATCACCACAAGGAACACAAAGAACACAAGATGTATGTACAATTTTCTTTTTATTACGAACTACAATCCTTTGGGTTTTTCAACAACAACTGAATAGAGTAAAACTCTACAAGAGAACCATCTCTATAATGAAAGAATCATCTTCACTCTCAGCACCAACTTGGATGAGGCAACAATCCTCAATAGATATCAATCTGTACCATAAACAAGTGCATCAACCATACATCAACCTATGCCAAACACCCTGTAATCAACTTGTACCATAAACAAGTGCATACAACCATGTACTAAGTATATAAAAATGATGTGTCAATTAATAATAAACAATGACTCATCAATATTTACCAACATCATCAACTATACAGCTCATGTATGTGCAAACTCATCAACTGCTTGTTTCAACCATGACTAGTTTTGGATTAGTCAACAACCCTAACTTGAAATAATCATAAATTTGTACCTGTAATGAATAAAGATCTGAAACTGATACACAAAGGTCTTCAGTGTGTTTTATGCAATTCCAATAGGTGTCACTACTTGGAACCTCTCAGAAAAGGAGTTATAGAAAAAATGGCATACCTTTCTGAATTCTGACTTATTCTAGAGAGCGACCTTGTAGAGCGTGCCCCGCACGGAATATTTGTTGAATCAATATGAAATTTTTACACATAATACTATAGAATGTAATATAACCAACATTATTGGTCTTACTGAATTGGGATCTGTCATGAAGAATTTATGATGTTTTTACCCGAAACACTTGTTTTAGACTAGTTTCAGGACTAGCCACAAACCCTATTTTACACAGAGTGTATCTCCAAAAATACAACGACCCACAAGATGATTTTTTTACCAAATATAATTGGATATGTTTCCTCAATTGAATATCAATCTCATGGTCTGAATCATTATATAAATAAATTTATTTTGAAAATGGTGAGATGACCTGTAAATAACATACCTTAGAAACCATCATGAAAAGAATTTATCATACCTTGAATTCCGGCCCTCTTTTCTTCATCTTCCATCTATAATTCAACTTAGATATCCTTTGGTTACCTCATTTACCTATATATATTAAATATGCTCAATTTTTCCACACCAAAAATTCTCAAGAAGCTCTCCATCAAAAATCCAAAAGATATTCAAACAAAAAGCTCTTCATTGATCCACACAAAGGATGATCTACAAGAGACTATTGCTATCTTATTTATACTTTCATCCTCTAGGTCACTTAACTCATTTTTAGGTCATTTAACCTATTTTCCTTATTTTAGGGTTAACCACTTTCCATAAATAGAAAGTTCTCCAATACTTTATCATTTAAATATTCCTTCTTGATTTTGTCACCTTACTTTATCATTTCTTGATTTTGTCACTTCTCTTTATTTTTTAAATAATCCACCTTGACTTTATCACTTTACTTTATGATTTAAATAATAATTTCTTCTTTTAGATCACTTTGACTTCTTTGACCTTGTCGGCTTCAAGCCTTCATATGGGGGTCCTTCAACTTCGTAAGGCCATAACTCTCAAACCGTGAGGAGTTATGTGTCATTCGACATACCACCGGAAATGGCATGACGAGAACTATCGATCTAGGATAGTTTCACCAATAATTTCATTGATATTCATCTCATTATTCCACATAAAATCATGGGTCCTACAACCATTCTTCTAATATAACTCAATCCACAAAGCGTCTTCCCATGAGGGCTTTCACCATAAGGGGACCACTTTGGAGTTCATCCATTTGTGCACCTTATCAATCATGATAAGACAATAATGAGAGCATGGGTCCTCCAACCATTCTTCTAGGATAACT
>ML786908.1:219814-244188 GCA_009831015.1 Picea engelmannii | reverse complement strand
CCTTAGGCGACCCTTTTGAGTGGTAAAAGGGTGTTGATTATATCCAAAGGAGGTCAAAAAGGGTGGTACTGGCATAGAGTTGGAGGTCAATGGTATGTAGTATGGGCATAGAACATAGTCAAAACCGGGGACCAACACTGACATCATCTTCTGTCTCAAATTCTGCATCCTCTGAAACGGAGTGATTTGATAATCCCTGGGTATAAATTTAGATTTCATCTTTGCAACCATTCTATCCCATCTTTTGATTTTTTGCTTGCCCTTGCAGCGTCTATCAGCCTCTAGTTCATCCCACCACAGTGTTGCATGCCCTTTAAGTCTAGTAACAACATGTTTGACTTTCTTGTCTTCCTCGACATCCTCATCGTCAAAGTATTTTTCTAGAGCTCTAATCCAGTCTATAAGTTATTCAACATCTAGGTTTCCCTCGTACACTAGAATGTCCATTTTTTCCTTAGCACCTATCCTTGCAACAGCCCTAAATAGGTGTTCTTCTGTAGCATCTTCGACTGCAACTTCTTATTATTTGTTTCCATCTTCATTTTCACTTTCAACCTTGTTGATATCCCCAACGTCGACTGTTTGCCTCTGTGTTGTCTCCATAGCATCAAGTCTGGCAAGTAACTCACGCATTTCTCTTTCCACTGTTGGATCAGGTAATTGCCTGTCTCTTCTTCTCGGCATTTCTCTTTCCACTGTTGGATCAGGTATTTTCCTATCTCTTCTTCCCGACGGCATGGATGTAAAATTTTCTCCCTTCTCTCTGCTACAGAAAGAAAAGAAATTGTTCTAGGCTCTGATACCACAACTGGCGTAGACCCCCTGCCCTCGGGCTGAGATCCATGCAGGATCTTCACTAAAACCATGCCAAGGGTTAATCAAACCCTTTGTTTCTTCCACAAAGGACTTTGGGTTTCGAGAGTTGGAGAGTCCCGATGTATTTCCACAGCTTTTGGCAAATGCTGAAATGATAAATATTAACGAAGGTTGTCCGCTCCAACACGACGAGCACATACCACCCGTTACCCACTAGTTTTGGCTTCTGGGACTTCGAGAAAATAACCCACAGTCATTCCTCTTCCCTTATGATTCCCCAAACTCTGAAATTTTTCCTTTGGCGAGATTGACGACCGTGAGCCCTCCTCGATCTAATGGGTCCGATATTTTCAGGGTTTCATGTATCGGGAGTTCACGACTCTCAACCCCAAATCACTTTTTGCGCCAATTCCCTAATTTTGAAATAGAAACCTCTTCAGGATTCCACGTACCGGGAGTTTGAAACTCTCGACTCCAAAGTCACTATCTCCTCTACTTCCTGAACCGCGAAATGCTGAAATGTCGAAATGGCTCAACGAAGATTAGCCCCAGACCAAATCTCAGTCCATGTAACAGATTCCTCCATGACCACATCCATATTCCAAAGACACATCACGTTTCGCAACTTCGGGGTTTTCAACGCAAAGTGCCCCGGCTTCTTGTCATCAGAATTTCCAAAATTTTGAACCCCGAAATGTCGAAATACCAAAATTCCACTCCAAAGGGGGATCAAAGGATCATGTTGCTTCTCATCCAATGGTCACTACTCCTCATGAGCTTCTGAACACTAAAATGCACTCATCCTTAACCTTCTCATAGATCTGTGAGATCCAACGGTCCACGGGATTTCGCACTTCTTCCACGAGGAAATTTCACCATTCGTTCACTCTTCTTCAAGGATCTCTTAACCAAAATGACTTGGCATCCTTCCACCTGAACTTGACTTCTACGAGATGATTTTGATATCTTCCTCCCTTTGAACACTTCAAAGGTGCTATCCCTCCTGAGCTCTCACTTGCAACCTCAAGCCCCCAAAAGGAATCCTTCTCACACTCCTTGCGGAAAATTTCAAATAACCTCTGGTTATTTGAGTCTTCGACCCTGTGCACTCTTTGCAATAGTGATCCTTCAACCTTCACCTTAGTTGATAAGTTCTAAGGCTTCAACCAGCCTGCGCACACCTTGCACGACTCTGTGCCTATCCTGCACTTTTGTTGGTTACAAGAACAATGATATCTCTCCTGGGATTTTTGAGATAAAACTCAGACCCTCGTCAACGCACACCTTGCGGACGTTCATTGCACTCCTTGCAGGAATTATCAGGAAGAGAAACAATTGAAACTCATTCTCCTCCTCTCTCAAACTTCATACACTCAACATGAAATCATACTCCCAACACAACATTGAAACAAATGCATAACGGAGAAAATAAAACAACTATAAACATACCATTTAACAAATGTAAACAGTAAGCATCATAACACCATGAAAATTGAGTCAAAGCTTTATATATTAACTCAAGTGCTCCTGTACATGGGTTCTTCTCTACAGTTCTCTGCTACATCTCTCCAGCTTATGAATTCTCTAAAATCATAATCTTCCTGTTCCAATGATACAAGGGTGAGGATGTCTATATCTGTGTTCCCTCCTACACTTCTAAACTTTCTAATCTATTAAATCAAATCTACCTACTTTCATTAAACAGACTTAAATGCCTATTACATCTACAGATGAGAATAATTTCTCCAGATCTGTTCATATCTCCAAGACATAAATGTAAGTACACTTCTCCTAGCTATTACATTAATGCTTCAGATTTAAAAATTCAAAACATTTTCATAAAAACGCGTCTTTTTTGCATCCGCGCGTTCAACTGTTCCTTTGACTAGGTGCATGCTTTGGATTTTCTACGATGCTCCTGCATTATCTAGCATCAAAATTGGGTTTTATACAATATCACTCATCTCCTTACTATCCTCAAGCTAACGGTCAGGTTGCAACCATCAATAAATATTTAAAAACAATATTGAGAATAACGGTCAACTCAACTAGAACGAATTGGGACTTGATGTCATATTCGACATTATGGGCTTGATTAAAAATATTTCTGTGGTTGGAGTTTTCATGATTGGTCGGAAAAGCCACAGTTAGGTCAATAGAGTGTCAAGACTTATGGGCTTATCGAACCTCAGTTAAGACTGCAATAGGTTTCTCACCTTTTCAACTCATCCATGGATTTGAGGCAATCTTTTCAGTTGAATGTGAAATAACTTCGCTTAAAATCATGGTCGAACTCCTCCTAGAGAGGACTTATCTTGAAGAATGACTTGTTTACCTTGAGCAACTTGATGAGAAACATCAATATGTAGCAATGGAAAATGAATCACATAGGAAACGCTTCAAGTCTCAATATGACAAGTCTGTTCATCCTAGGGTGTTCTCCAAAGTAGACCTTGTCTTAGTTTATAACCAGGATAAGGATGCCATGGGGGCAGGTAAGTTCAACCCCGTGTGGTACAGTCCATATATCGTGCGAAATTTGTTGAAGAAGGGATATTATGTGATAGTATATTTGGAAGGTAATGTGTTGTTGGCGCCCAAAAATGGGCTCCACCTTAAAAATTACTACGCTTGAGCCTCATGGATCGAGTACTGGTCTTTTGTAAATAGTGTTTATTTTTGTACATAGACTTGTGTATCATTCTTGTGTCTTTGCGTGTTAGTTATAGTGTGATTTCTTTTTTCCGCAGATGTTGGAGGAATAGTTGTTTTATTTTGGGTATGTGGACGGTGCTAGTCTCCATTCTCGGAACTTGGATTCTGTAGCTTGGGTGATTTATTCACCTACTAACCAGCTAGTGATTATTGGAGGTGTGTGTCTCGGGGAAACTACCAACAATATTGTCGAATATAGTGTAATTATCAATATTTTACGATATGCATTATCACATGACATTCGACGCCTTCATGTGTTTTTAGATTCTCGGTTGGTGGTCTTGCAATTGAATGGTTTGTACCAGATGTGTGATTTGATGTTGTTGCATTGTTTCCTTAGGGTGCATCTTTTGGAATAATCATTTGAATTTGTTACTTATGAACATGTTCCTAGGCATGATAATCTAGTTGTTAATTCCTATGCTAATTATGTTCTAGATTGGAATTTATCTCATCAGTAATATAAGAACACATTGTCAGACATGTAAATATTTGTAATTTGCATAAAAGATAACACACAAAAAGATATTAGATATATATATATATATGTCAAAAGAAGTCCATAATAAAAAAAATGCGGTCTTTTAACCCCGAGTATAATATAAGTAAAAAATGGTTCTATGAGCGCATAGTAAATCTATGCTTGAGGTCGGTGAACCCTATCATAACAAAGTATGGTGTTGGCCAAATGCTGGAATAATCAGGCCCATGATCGTGGTACCCCCACTACATAGGGTTGCATGGCTACAGGAAAGTCATCTATGATCTCCATCAGAACATTCTGGGTCAGGACCTTGAAGTTCCTGCCCACACTCCGCAAATTCCATGTTGCATCATCACTTGGTCCTGCCTCCTCTCGCCTTCTACAGCTGTGTCATGGAACACCAGCTGACCTCATTGGTGATGTATCTGCAAGAAAGAAGAGTTTGTCAGTATCATGGATCTCATGAAAATATAGATTATCTTCCTATATATATATGATATAAAACCTAAAAATTAAATTAAACAAAATTAACATTACCTATATTTTGCGTCTTGTCAATGGGAGGAATGATGACGTTGGGATCCTTTGTGGAGTCAACACGTTATAAGGGTAGTCCTTGAGAAAAGGGACTTGAAGTTCCCACCAAGAGAAGTCGTCTTCATAAGGGTTTGATAACTTCCCCTCTCCTAGGTGGGCCAACAACTCAGTCCAATGTACCATGGTGGGCCATGGTCGAAAATGTCCTCACACATAGGTCACGGGGCTCATCATGGGCACCCTCTCAAAGAAAAAGGTGCATAGGACACTACCAAATCAAAATCTCTTAGTATTCCTCAATTTGTAGTTAGTGAGATGAGACTTCATGTAAGTCAATATGAAATTGCTCCAGTCGAACATGGTTGGCTTCAAGCATTCAACCCCATGTTTCATTTGGGCCTGAGAAGCCAAATGCAAAGAGTTGGACCCTACAATGTGGACCATGGTGCATAAAATGACTCAGAGATTGAGGTTGGTAATATGTTTGATAGGTACCTAAGAACCACTCTTCTTCATTTCTTCATCACAATACTCATTAATGTAGTCATTGACGATCTAATCACCTCCACCAAGGGTTTGGAATTTAGGCACTTCCCCTTTGCGAGATAAACCTATGGTGAAATATATGTCTGTTGTCGTGATCATTAATGATTTCCCTCCAAGCATGAAGGCCTCAGCATCTGGGTGTCAATAGTCGATAAGAATATTTAGAAATATCCTTTGCGATCTCATCTAAACAATCTTTAAGAATTTATACATGCCACACTCTCAGAGTGCTTGTTTGGAATCATCATCATCAAAGACCGCACGATCAACCTCCTTGTGTTCATGTTCCATCCAATGGATAAACATTCTTACCGAGTTCGAGGATAAAACAAGTTAGTATTATGTTTTTGTAATTTGACTCTGGGCATCAATGGGCTTTAGTTGTGATAGTTGCAGATATCCATGACCGATGCCTTTACCAGTCATGAACACCCGAGGGTATCCTTAATAAATCTCGTCGTTGCGAAGATTCAGGTTTAAAAAGGGTACCTTAACCTCCAATTTTGCAAACCAATGAAAAAATGAAAGAATGGAAAGCAATGTCATGGATATGATACCTAATTGGTCCAACTAGTTGGTGTTTTCGTTGCTCCAAGCTCCGGGAATCTCCAAATGAAAATGAAAGGGTTTTTCTAACTTGGATAATTTTTGGTGAAAATGGCAAAATGAATGAGTAAATTTTCAAATTAACCCTATTTTATGAAAACAAATTGTAACCCACTTCCTATAGTTTAAATTTTTCCAAACATTTCAACTAATGATGGGTTCCTTGTAGCATTGTCTTATTATTGTAGGTTTAAGGCTATAATTTGAACAATGATGGCCTCTTTTGGATAAATGACCAAGTCTTTCTCAAGATTTTGGGCAAGTGATGTTCTCGTAACTGGAATTTATCATACGTTGCATTCACCTGAACGTTTTTCATTATCAGTCATCATTTCCACCTAAAACCAGGTCCAATCCCATCATCAAGCAACGATACCTTCTTATCTTCTCCAAAACTTTGTTTTATTGGTGGTAGAGCCTACCTTCCGTAGGCGCTCTAGTTTAGAATCCCTTTGTATTATGGTGCCTATGATGGAAGATATTTGTTAGGCTCAGGAGTTCTTTTAGTCCCACCATGACTTTGTGTTTGAACTTAATTTTTCTTACTCAATCTTGTTTTAGCAACTACCTATGTGACTCCCTCCATTATATGATGTCCATAACAACATCTTGGAGTTTTAGTTAAGCTCTTTTCAGACTAAACTTGTTTCTTTCACACTCATTAAATAGATTTTAAAGGATGTCTATTTTTATATTAGTCTAATTCTTTTTCTGGACCAAATAGACCAATTACGAAAAAGGAATACTCTAGTCAACATTGGCTAGAAGAGTTATCCTTGGTATTGTTTTATGCTTTTTTGGGCCTAGGGGACTAAATATACGAAAAAGAACACTATTGGAATTCTACTTCCTGAAGTTGAGTTGTAACTACATTGCATATAGACCACTTACACTTATACGCCTAATGTCATCTACAACATGATGTTGTTTAACCAATTTCTTATGCATTCCTATCAATTCCCAAACTTGAAATGTATTCCTTTGTGACTAACCACCTTATCCCTGGAGGAAGCATCCCCTGAGTGTCCTTATCTTGCACATGCTTTCCTTGCATTGAGCATAGGTATGTTCCTTGCACTCTGGAACTAGTTTTATTTCCAACGACACTCGTTTCCTCCATTGTACTATAGCATTCTTTTATTCTTTTTCAGGATTTAATAATATGAAAAGACCAAAAAAATAAAAATAAAAACAAAAAGATGGGGGGGGAAGATCCATCTCTTTTTGGCGACAGTCTTTTCTCCCTTGAACAAAACACAATATTGAGTCAATGTCTCATCATTTTGGGTCTAGTATGGATTTAGCAGACCTTTTTCTCGTTATTGAGATTTTATCTCCCCCAGTTGGTTATTCTTCCAACCATATGGAGTGTTTGTTGATGCCTCATGTATCACAAATGTATCCCAGTTTATAGTCATGCTTCCTAAGTCACATAATGTGTCATGTTTTTGTTCAGGGGAAGTTTCAGCATGAGGCGTCCATTCTACAGTCAAGTATCTAACCTCGCAAGTTGGCCTTCCTAAGTCAGTTAAGTCCATCTCATCATCACAAGTATCTATGTCTCTTACTTGTTCCAGTATGGAAGGTCCTCATTGACTTCTTAACGACTTCGACACATTTCTCTAAGAGTATGACCTAGAGTTTCAACCTAGGCCTATTTACATAATTTATAGGTGACCTTGTGCTCATGATATGACAAACTATTATTGATCATTGACTAAGCAGTTTCCCTTGTGTTTGAATTAAACAAAAATATTCACCTGTAGGGATTCGTGCGGTTCCTTGATTTCCATTTGACCCCATTGGTATATTCCTTAAGTTTGTTATTAGTATTCATTATTGGCTACTATTCAAAGATTCTTTGACGTGCACTATTCCATCTAGTGCATGCTGAAGTCGTACCTCGGTGTAGTCCTTACAATATTTTTGTTTGAGTCCTTCCAAATATGTGGCCTTCTGCTACCCCTCATGTTGGATGATGGAGGATTCCTTAACATCTTCCTTCCAACAAATATCTTCCTATCAATGTCAGCACATCTTACTCTAGGATAGGGATCTAGAGTCATATTTTCTATCTTGGGTCTTGCAGTCATTAGTGGAAGGCTCCCTCACTATTGACAGTGGGAATACATCAATGTCCTCTACTCGATAGATTCTACCAGGTGTTTGACCTCATCTCATTTATTCACACTTGTTAGATTGTACCATGGTACCTTGACACCCATTATCATCATCGGTGGGTTGTCACACATTTTTTAGCAGTATACATAAATGATCGGTAATCAAACAGTGTCTCACTATGTTCGACCCCAACACATCTATTCTCATAGTGTAGAATTGTATCACAGTGGATTGCTTTGAAGACTTCGGGTGAAGTACGAGCATCAAATATTTTGTGATCCTACTCGACATACATTGTACCACTCCATAGACATTGGTACTTGCAGAGCATCATCTTGTTCACTCTATTGGTCCTAGATATCCTTTTTTCTTTATTTTGAGACATAGCTCCACTATGTATCTTTGTGTGGCTATGATCTACTTTCACATGGATCCATTGTGTATTCCTCGTGGCCATGTTTTCTACTTTTATATACCACATGGATCCAATGTGTACTTTGCATGGCCATGTATGTTTTTCATACTTTCATATGTACCATCAATCCACTATTCACTTGATTTGGCAGCCATGCTTACATCACTCGTGAGCATGTGTATGCTCGACTTGGTAAGGAAATACTCTCACTTGAACTTGACTAATGGTTTTTGTTTTTGGATCAGTTACTTGGAGACCTTCAAGAGTTTAATTCAATGCATCCTCGTCTCTCAAAGTTCTAATTTATTTTGGTCATCATGTTTCCCTTCTAACCTCACATATTAGGGGGCATCTATTATAGCATAAAATTCCACACCTATGCACTTGTGCTATGGCCTACCCTTCCCTTTGGCTTGCAAAATAAAATTCCTACCTTTCCTCATCCAAGTCATCTAAAAAAACATGAATTTTGAGCATATCAGCAGGTTTCCTTTGAGACACACATGGACATCCATGCATTTATAGTGTGCAACCCATCGATTCCCTAAAAAATAATTAAAAATAAAATAATTCCGAGATTTCAGGCGGGTTTTTGATTGGGCTCATTTTCTAACATTCTCAAACCTGTACACAATGGATTTCAACCTCTGCGACCCCATTGGGAGAATATAAAAGAACCTTTGATGGAAATGATGAGGAAAATTATGATGGTACAAGGTTATGTTGAGAAAATTGAGTAATATTTCATTCCCCTTCATCCTTTGAGAAGTTTTCCCCAAACCTAGAAAATCCTTTTCCAAATTCACTTCCTCTTGTATATAGTTATAAGGTGTGTTCCTATCCTTATCAAAATATCTGGGGAATATTTTCATTTTAGTTTATGCTTGAAGGACTTTAGGAGGAACCTGGGTGATTGGTTCCAAAACAGTGCTAGAAGCAGCATTAGGTTGTAACTAACTCTCTTATTTAATTGATTAATAGAAGAGTATCTTTTCCTTCCAATCTTTTGTTCACTTGTGTCATAACAATATAATATGTTCATGTTTTTTCATATATGCTTTGAAGTTTGATTTTTATATATGATACTAGTATCTATAACTACCTTGTTGCAGCACAATATCACTATTACATATTGGAAAAATTGTGACAATCTACTTGCGATTTTATGGACAAAATTGGCCATACTATCGAAAAATAGAGGAAATTTTAAGTCTTTTTCTCCATCCTTCTCGATATCGTCACACGTGCGACATAATTTTCAAATCGTCGCAAGAGATACATCTTCTAAAGGTTGTCACAAGAGTGACGACATCAAATGTGTGTCGCTCTTGCGACGGTGTGGACATTGGGTCCTCCCCTCCTAATGGTCACCCACTATTTGACAAAGTCAACATTGACTTGGTCAACTATTGTCGGAATTGCAACGTTATAAAATCTATAATTATGTTTCATTTTAGGGGTGTTGTGACAATTTTTTTATAACAACGATGGTTCAAAAAGGGTATAAGGTCTTCTTAGCGAACAAAAAACAGGTTTTGTTTTTCAAAAGTTATAATATAAAAATATAATAGATATTCTATTATACACCACTAAATTTTATAACATAATCATCAGTATATGTTTGTGGGGAAGAATGTCATAAAACATTAGAGTTGGGAAAAAATTAAAGAGGGTGAAAAGGGTGGCAGTAAATGTTATTTCCCTTGAAAACAAATTTGTACTATATGTCTCAAAAGAGTTTTAATAGAAAAAGCTAAAAAACATTGTAGAAAATATGGGCACATGGATGGGGAATCAAATGAATATCGTGCCATGGTATATATATATATATATATATATATATATATATATATTCATTAACTTTTTTAATATTGATTGTATTCTCAAACTTTTTTACTATTTTATACATGCACTAATTTTTCATGACTGTTTGTAATTATAAATTTAGAGTTTCCCCCTATCTTTCTGCAGAAAGCACCAAGTGGTAGCAGAAATGATGTTGTACAATATGAAGAACATGAAGCAGATAATGAAGATCAAGTTAATAATCCCATGGAAGTATATGACAATAATAACATAGTTCAAGATGATGGGACAAATCAAATGATCCAAGACTCATTCGATCATCCAGATGAGGATCATGGGGACAGTAGTGATGGTATTTATGATGAACCTCTGATTGAAAAGGAAAATAAAGGACTTTATCAAGGGTCAAGAGAAAATCTTCTCTCCACTACATTGTTGTTGGTGAACTTAAAGGTTATGAATCATTTTTTGAACACTTGTATGACACAAATCCTAACGTATGTAATATGTTTCATCACATATACATAAAGGTTGAATTTTACCCCTTTGTTTTAGTGTTAATTAATGTGTAAAATAAAAAAGCAATATTTACAATTACTGTTCTTTACATTAACTAGTTTTTTTTTTTTTTTTTAGATTGTTAGGTGAATTTATGTTACCCTGGTCAAATATTTTACCTCGCACATATCGATATTTACATGTCATTATGAAAGACATTAGAATGAAGTATCAAAGTATATATGCATGTCCTGGTGATCATATTATATATAACAGACAACATGCGTTGAAAACAAAATACCCGGTATGTGGTATTAGTAGATATCGAACCAATAAAGTAACAAAAATGGTGCCTCGAAAGGTTCTTTGACATATTCTCATAATTCCACATTTGCAGCGACTGTTTAGGTGCCAAAGCATAGAAAAATTTATGGACTACAATGCACAAAAGAGAATTGAAGATGGCATTCTTTGAATGCCTGTAGATGGTTATTCATTTAGGGAAATTGCTGAAAAATGGCTAGAATTTACAAGTGAACCTCGTAATCTTAGGCTTTCACTAGAAACTGATGGTGTTAATCCATATGAAGAGATTCGATCTATTTACTCAGTGTGGCCTATTTTGTTTATCAACAATAACATTCCTTCTTGGATTTCAATAAAGAGGGAGCACATAATGTTGACAATGATTGTTCCAGGTATTTTTTTACATTAATTTTTCGAATGTAAATTTTTTATTTGTCTCTTTTTTTGCATAATATATTTTATTTATTTATTTACATATATATACATACCATGGTAGTAATTTAATGCAATTTAAAACAATTAGGTAAGTACCAAGTTAAATATATGAATGTGTATATCGAGCCTCTTATCAACTAGCTACTAAGTTATGGAATGGCATCACTATGTATCACATCCGTAAACCAATTGGGCATAAGATATTTCACTGTCATGGAATACGTTTATGGACAATTCATGATGCCCTGGGACTAACACATTTTTGTGGTATGTAACGTTCCATACTGCACGTTTGAATAGTATATAATTAATTGAAGATATCATGTATGTTTTTTAAATAATCCTTTCATATATTAATAATTCACATTAATCCATTTGTTGCAGGTCTTCAAACAAAGGGTAAAATTGCATGTCCAGTTTGTGGTCCTAAGATGAAAAATCGTTGGTCAAAAAGTTTAGGAAAGGATTTGTTTGATGAGTATATACACTTCCTCTCTAAGAACCATAAGTATCGTACTGCTGAAAAAGATCTTTTCAATTGGAAACAAGATACTGGACTAAAACCACAAAGAATGACACCTCGCCTATGGAAGTTGGCATATGACAGAATTAATACTTGAGGTATGCATTTTTTTTATGTATCGTAAATGGATTCATGTTTTGAAGTTTTATTTTGATTATTCAATTTATTTTACCGCATTTGATAAATAGTTTTCTGATTTTGTTTTATGCTTCATCAATGTCATCGTCGTGAAGGTAGTAATAATGGTCTTCCACGAGGAATGAAGTGTTATCCCACTCAATTCATGAGGTTTCCTTACGATTAGGAGATAAAAATAGTTCATTTGTTTGATACAATTCATATCGGGAAGAATGTGACAGAAACATTATGGCGAATCATAGATGGGAGGAGGGATAAAGAAAAAATTGCCAAAATTTGTAATCACATTCAGGAATCCAATCATGCAATGCAAAGTGTGATCCAATCAAATAATGATGGAGACCAAAATAACCTTCCATGGTTATTAACAAAGAAACAAAGCAATGGTGTAAAAGAGGTCATTCAAAGAATTAAATTTCCCACGGGTTTTTTGGTAAAACAGAAATAATATATTAACGAAGAAAGGTGAATTTGGTGGCGTAAAATAACATGATTGACATACCTTCATTAAGGTAATTAATAATTTTAGTATACTTATTTATATATTGTTCGTATACACTTTTTGAGATTTTTTATTTTTTTGTCTTGTTTTGAAACAAGTAACAATTTGTTTTTATTGTTACAGTATGTTCGTCCTCTATATCTCCCAAATGACTTTGACAACAACGTCAAACAAGTTATATATGATCTTCGAAAATACATGAGGTAAGTAGCTACAATATATATGCAAAACGTTTTTTCAATTTTTTGTTGTACTTAATGACACGTGTTTTACTTTAATGTAATATTTATTATGTTTTGTTGAAACATGCTATTTTCTTGTGTCATGATCTGTAGATGGTTGTCATTGAAAGAAATCCATGAAGATAATAAAATTTATTGGAAGAGAGAAATTCCTCAGCTAATGTGTGAAATGAAAAGGTATCTACCTCCAACATTTTTCAATGCACAAGAACACTACCTCATACAACAAGTTGAGGAGATTGAAATGTGTGGACCTGTACACACAAGGTTAGTTTGGATGGTGGAGAGGCACTTGAAATCATTGAAGGATTTGGTTAGAAAAAGAGCACGCCCTAAGGTTTCTATGGTGGAGGAATATATGGTATATGAATCCATAGTGTATATTAGTCATTATATTCCTAAATTAGCAGCGCAAGCTATGCATGCATTGGATTTCATTTGGGATGTGAACTCCATCAAAAAAAAATGGTGGGGAGCAGTTGTTCGGGAAAGGTAATTAAATTGTGGATATTTGTAATAAATACAAATTTTCATTTTTTGGTGTATATGATTATACACATTTAATATTTATTCTTTCATCATTTATTAATATTTTCCATGGTTATATCTAATATTTAATATTGGTGAATTGTGATTTTTTGATCGGTCAGATGCTCAAGATTGGGATGCACTACATTTATACATTGCAAACAATCTTGACTAGACAAAGGTATGGATTGATAGATGTAAAAAACGTCATGGAGGTAGGTTATCATGGAAAGAACTGTCTGAATTGGTTAGAGAATCTCATCGTAATGGACATTTTGATTTTACGCAAAGGGAAATAGATTTAGCATATTGTTTGAAATATGGAAAGGAAAGAAAATTCACCCATTGTATTCAGTTATTTTATATTATATTAATGTGACTGTAGGTGTGTTGTTTTCATATTATACTTTCCAAGTTATATAAATTTGTTTATTATTAATTGACAATGCATATTTTACATGTCTGGCATATTGTAATTGAAACACCACAAGGCTATGTGGTGAAATGGCCTTAAATTTTGCATCAAACAGTTGGATGAAACTAGGAAAATTTTTGATATTGGGATAACTACAGTATTCCAGGTCACTAATGTTTCCTCTAGGAGTGACAGACGTCCTAGAGAATCTAAAAATATATACTATGGGTTTTTCAATAATATAATTGAGTGTGACTTTAATTCCTTCAAAATAGCTTTGTTCGATGTCAAATGGTATAGGTTAAGAATGCATGAACATGATGAGGAAATAACTGTTATTCAGCATGCCAACGAATTTACAATGATCAAAACAATGGGTTTTGAAAAAGCAAATGACTGCAATATTTTTCCAATTCAATGTGAACAAGTCTTTTACTCAAAGTTTCCATGTAAGAGGGATTGGTGATTTGTTGTTAGATATGAATTAAGACGAAGGCATTAAAGTATATTGTAGATGAATAATATGATGTAGAGCTAGAGAAGGAAGAATATGGGTCGAAATATGAAGAAGACAAAGAAGATGAGCCAGGCGTAGGAGACAATATTTCAGTTCTTGATGATGATATCGATGAATATATGCTCGAAAATGACATTGATGATGATGATGATATCGTCAATACTTTCAACATTGTTTCTGAACTAGATACTGATACAGATGTCAAGCTGGATGATCAAGAAGAATATACATAATAAGGATGATACAAATGTTGCGTTGGATGAGGTACTAACTAGATATTTTAATTTGTATGAATTATTCTCTTTAAATAATTTTTTATGTGGGTTAATTACATGTTTTTAAGTTTTATTTCATTTTTTTATATCATATGCTACAAGTTGTTAGTTGTTGTTGTAATCAATATTAATAATTCAATACTTGTGGGAGGGTTGTTCGAGAAAAGTTCCAATTGTCTTACAATTGATCAATAAATATTTACAAACCAAACTAAACTAAACTAACCTATAAACTAACCTAAATTAATGACAGTAATACTCAGATTGGTGATACAAACATGAACAATGATCAAAAGAGGCATGTTGGAATAGAAATAAATATTGAAACGAATGAGACGGTAATTATGAATTCATGCACACACACATGCATTGTTATAAAACACTGGAATTCATTAATGAAGATATTTTTATAATGGAGGTTAGGTCATGAAAAAGGTTCAAAGAAGACATGGTTGTGTGAAAATTGAAAAAGGAAAAGGTGACCAAAGAGAAGACAAATTATATATAGGCACATGACCAGTTTTGATTACTAGAATAAGTGTTCATTATCGTCGAGCTCACAAAGTGACCCGTTAATGGGGACAACGTTGAAATTTTCTCAAAAGTTTCCTCCAGTCATTGAAATTTGACATGGTTTCACTAGATGCATGACTTGATGGTATGGGAGAGTTTCAAGACTCAAATATTACTCATATTATACCCACATAAGTGAATGGTCTATAATTGGGTGGCCAATAAGTGAAATATGTTCAATAGCTTAGATGAGAGAAAAAATCAAAGATAAGATCAAATAATTGAGGAAGCTTGTGCAATTTGTTGAGTACTTTTCTATCGAGTATTAGTGTGTTTTGAAAAAATTGTGATATAGTCAATAAATATTTATCGAGGTTAGGTCACGAAAAGGCGTCAAAGAAGACATGGTCATGTGAGAACTAAAAAGGAAAAGGTGACCAAAGAGAATACCAATTAGATATAGGCACATGACTAGTGGTGATTACTATAATAAGTGTTGATTCTTGTTGACCCAGCAAAGTGACCAGTTAATGGAGCCAACATTGAAATTTTCTCAAAATTTTCCTGTAGTCATTGAAGTTTGACATGGTTGGACTAGATGCATGCCTTGAAGGTATGGGAGGGTTTCAAGACTCAAAGATTACCGATAGTATACCCACATAAGAGAATGGTTTGTAACTGGGTGGACAATAAGTGCAATATGGTCAATAGCTTATATGAGAGAAAAAATCAAAGACAAGATCAATTAACTAATGAAGCTTGTGAAATTTTTTGAATACTTGTCTATCGAGTATTAATGTGTTTTGACAAACTTGTGATATAGTCCATAAATATTTATCGAGGTTAGGTCATGAAAAGGGGTCAAAGGAGACATGGTCGTGTGAGAATTGAGAATGAAAAGGTGACCAAAGAGAAGACCAATTAGATATAGGCACATGACTAGTGTTGATTACTATAATAAGTGTTGATTCTTGTCGACCCCGCAAAGTGACCAGTTAATGGGACCAATGTTAAAATTCTCTCAAACGTTTATTGTAGCCATTGAAATTTGACATGGTTGCACAAGATGCATGCCTTGATGATATGGGAGGGTTTCAAGACTCAAATATTACTCATATTATACCCACATAAGTGAATAGTATGTAACTAGGTGGCCAATATGTGGAATATGGTTAATATCTTAGATGAGAGAAAAAATCAAAGATAAGAAAAAATAATTGACGAAGCTTGTGCAATTTTTCGAGTACTTGTCTATTGAGTATTAGTGTGTTTTGAAAAACTTGTGATATAGTCCATAAATATTTATCGAGGTTACGTCATGAAAAGGGGTCAAAGAAGACATGGTTGTGTGAGAACTGAGAAGGAAAAGGTGACCAAAGAGAATACCAATTAGATATAGGCACATGACCAGTGTTGATTACTAGAATAAGTGTTAATTCTCATCGACCCCGCAAAGTGACAAGTTAATGGGACCAACGTTGAAATTTTCTCAAACTTTTCCTGTAGTCATTGAAATTTGACATGGTTACACTAGATGCATGCCTTGATGGTATGGGAAGGTTTCCACACTCAAATATTACTCATATTATACCCACACATAAGAGAATGTTTTGTAACTGGGTGGCCAATAAGTGGAATATGGTCAATATCTTAAATGAGAGAAAAAATCAAAGATAAGAACAAATAACTGACGAAGCTTGTGCAATTTTTCGAGTACTTGTCTATCAAGTATTAGTATTTTTTGAAAATATTGTGATATAGTCCATAAATATTTATCATGGTTAGGTCATGAAAAGGGGTTAAATAAGACATGGTCGTGTGAGAACTGAGAAGGAAAAGGTGACCAAAGAGAAGACCAATTAAATATAGGCATGTGACCAATGTTGATTACTAGAATAAGTGTTTATTCTCATCGACCCCACAAAGTGACCAATTAATGGGGCCAACCTTAAAATGTTCTCAAATGTTTCCTCTAGTCATTGAAATTTGACATGGTTGCACTAGATGCATTCCTTGCTGGTATGGGAGGGTTTCAAGACTCAAATATTACTCATTTATATCCACATAAGAGAAAGGTATGTAACTGGGTGGCCAATAAGTGGAATATGGTCAATAGCTTAGATAAGAGCAAAAATAAAAGATAAAATCAAATAATCGACGAAGCTTGTGCAATTTTTAGAGTACTTGTCTATCGAGTATTAGTGTGTTTTGACAAACTTGTGATATAGTCCATAAAAATTTATCAATTTCCTTTCCTACAACTTAGTTGAATTACTTCCATTTGAAACAAACAATACCCTTCTATCCTTTGTAAATCCATTCTTATTTGTCGATGAAATATCATCATATCCAAGACACTCTAGGTGATATTGGCTCAAGAGTAATGGGAACAACAATTACTTTTCCACTCTTCCCAAGTTTACCTCTAGTATATCCCGTCTAACTTAATAATTGGGATCTGGTATATCCCATCTAATGTTTCTCAAAACTAGGAGAAAACATAGCATTGTTACTCAACAAAGCATGAGAAGGCATCAACATCGATATCATCCATGTTATAACTAACAGGGATATAAGAAAGATCTTCAAATGTATAAAAGGTAATCGGAGAGTTTGTAAACTCTTATACATAATAGTTTGTAAGTTCAAGACCCTATCTACAATATTGTAATCCCTTAATTTTTTATCTTTCTCAACCATATAGAGCAACAGGAGTTCATGAATTCTCATGGCAATCGAGAATGCTAATGGGATAGTATTCTCACAATTCAATGGAGAAGACTTAGATTCTCCCCTAAGAGTGGCCACACAACATGGGCACACACTTGGATTCAATCCACTTTACTATCCACTACAACATGGTTTTGATGATCTTGTTTATGACCTCTAATTGGCAATTAGATTGTAGATAATAAGGTGACACGAATTCATATGTGAAACCCAAGTGTGAATCCAAATCTTGGAAGACATCATTCCTAAAAAAAATTCCATGGTCAAAGACCAATTTCTTAGGGACACCAAAGAAAGTTATGACATGGTTAAAAGATAATCGAATGGTTTTTTCATCCATGTTGTTGCAGGTTGGCATGGCCTTGGCCCATTTTGTGAAATAGTCAATGACCATGATGATTTACTTTTTTCCACCACCAATTGTTGGGTTACAATTCATGAAATCAATCCCCCAATTGCAAAATGGAATGATTATGATGATGGAGTGGATTTAAAAAGTTGGCCTTGCCCTATAGGTCTTCTAACTAGAGCAATGTTTGTGGAGGTAGTATTTCACTAAGGATTTGAATTTTAATGGGTCCACCATGATTCCTTTCTAGGAGACGATGAATTCCAATAGGTGACTAAAATTGATGTAGAAGACACATTTGAGAGGGTTCAAATGAATTTTATGCATGTAGCACCATAAGAAAATAGTGCATAGGTATTTTAAGTGTTGTTTTCATTTACTTGACCAATTATTGAGATCATCAAGGTAAGCCAAGATAATGTGGGATAATCGTAAAAAACATAGAACATTACACACTAAAATGTGGATTCAACCTTTTTGAGATCGAAAGGTATAACATGGTAGGTGAAGGTGACCCACAATGTAGTGAAGATGGTCTTGCATTATCATAATGTCAAATCTATATTTGATTATAGCCTAAAAAACCAATACAAGAGGGATATGGCCTCATCTCTTGCACATGCATCATGACTTGGTTGATGAAGGGGGTAGGGAAGTTTTCTTTTAGGAAATCCTATTTCAAATCATGAAAATCAATGCACACGCAAATGCTACCATGTTTTTGGTTTACATAGATTGGGTTGGATACCTAGTTTTCTATCAAGAAGGCCTAGCTCAAATCATGAAAATCACTACACACATGAATGGTGCCATGTTTTTTTGTACAAGTAGGTTGGATACCCATGAGGTATATGAAATTGGGTAAATGGATTTGACTTTGCGAACTTGATCAATCTCTTATTTATTGGACATATCTTTTAAGGGGTGTGAATATTTTTGTTTCTATCAGAAAAGGGGTACATCAATCCATGTGTCAATGTGATGATCAATGATGGCGAGATTTAGTTTAGGAAATTTTAAACAATACCAATCAAATATGTTGTAAAACTCTTGGAAATATATTTTCATTGGCATATTTATTTAGGGGGATATGCAGCTCATAAGAGGATGTTATCAATAACACTAAGTGTAACAAAGATATCCACTTTGATAATGGGTGAAATGTTAGCCATGTTTCCTTCCTTAAATGCATCAGGGATTGGTATAGGATGTTTAATCCAATCAACACAACTGAGAGGGAGAAAACATGCGTCCTTGATTGCACATTATCTAGGTGAGGTAGCTAAGGTTAATGAATCCTACAGGAGAAAAAATAATCTATGACACATTGTATCCCAAGTATAGTCATGATCATGCATGGCCTCTAGTATGTATTCATATGAATGGAAAATGGGGGTTGTAGAGGTGAGGTCATTATAGGATGATGGGGCTTGTGGGTGTGATTTATGTCTTCCATCTATGTCACATGTGCATGATAAATCATTAACCATGGAGGGGTCGAAAAATGTAGAGAAAATGTAAGTGAAATGAGACTCAAGTTGTTAAGTTTCTATTTATTCATTTTGACAAGGTGAGATTATGTTAATACCTAAGAGTGATGAAGGGTTGTTGGAGGATATTGGCCTTACTTACTTGTAAATATGTGATATATGGAAATAGAATCTAGGATATCTATCATTAGTGGTGGACATATTTCCTACCAAAGTCTTTCTAGAAATATCACTGGGGTGGGAGGGGGGACACAGGTGCTAACTATGATGAGTTGTGGTGGAATAGGTGGTTGTTCATATATGAGTGGTGTAATAGATGCAATATTTAATTATTAATATTAATATATTATATAATATATAAACTATATATAGTTATAATTATAATATATATTAATTATTTAAAATATAAATTATATATAATTATAATATATATTAATTATATATAATAATCCAACCCCCCCAAAAAAAAACATTACAAACTTGTGCACGAGGAGAGCAAATGCGGAGAGCACACAAGGAGAAATAAGGAGAGTCGAGGAGAGTCAAGGAGAGAATAAAAGGAGTAACTCCACAAACCCTAACATCTACATGAGGGCATGGATGAGAAGGAGATTGAGGGCAAAGGAGGCTGATCTAGAGGGCTCACTATGAGCAGGCTTGAGAATGGTGAGTGGTAGTTCCATCAATCCCACCGAAAAATTTTGCATTGAGATATGGATTCGCCAAGTTGGCTCTATTTTTGTTTTCCCCTTGTCTACCCAAAAACAAAATTATTTTGACTGTGTAGAGCTTGGAAAGGTCAAGTTCAATCTCATTCACCCCCCTTCTCCTCCCTGGATGCAAGCTGATTAATAGAATGTACACCTATCTATCATCCAAAATGGAGCTTGTTGCCTTCTCCACCTCACTACTCTCACAATATAGTTTTTTCCACATAGGTGCTTTCTACATAGGCATTGTCTATAGCATTTCATTTTGTCCCACTGGCTCTTGGACAATGAGGAATCAAAAAAATATGGAGGTTGTCCATAGCTTTCTCTATAGAATCAAAAAAAATATGGAGGTAGTTCGTAGTGCTCTTCATAAAATTATGGCCCTTAAGAATAATATGAAAGAGTTCTATGTAGAATGTTGATCAACCAAATATCTAGCTCCATGTTCTGGGAGCAGAATTCCTATGATCAGATCTTGAAAAACCCCATGATAAATGAGATATTCTAGGGCCTTTGCTTCCATTTAAAAAAAAAAATGTTGGATGGACCCTAAGTGTCCCACATCCTCTGATTCACACTTTTTGATAGGTAGGAATATTGTGGCTTTGCAGAGTGTCTCAGCAACATCGAGGAAACATTTCCCGAAGTCCATGGCCTTGATCATGCCTACATTTGAGGGCCATTTTATCATGTCATAAGCTTTCCAAAAAATCAATCTCAATGAAGAGGGTGTTGAAATCAAGGAAAATTTTGAGGGAATTCTATAACTTTTTCCCCTTCACGAAATATGATAGACATCATGCACTCTTTGTCCTCCTCTGCATTAATCATGTGAAAATTACTATAAACTAATGAATGGATTTCCAATAATTTTTCAATAATCAATTTCCATCAAAGGGCTCATTCATCATTAGACACATAGAACCTAGGTAAACCCAACAACCTTCCATCCAGAGTAAAAAAAATTGAAACCAGTTTTTGAGAGTTCTTGGTTTCTCATCCTATAACTGATAAAGGAAGACTGAATTTTCCACTCCACCCTTTTCCTCAACTTGGTTTGACATGGAACCCTACCATCTATCCCCTCAAGAAAGAAGCATGGGAAAGAAATAACACTTTTTTCCCAGTGACCAAGGTTGTGGGTTGAGAAAGAGTTGGCATACGTGGGCCTTTTGGGGTACAACTATCATTATTAGTTTGAGGAATTTGTTTCTCATGATCAACGAGCCACTAGTGGAGTTGTCTTAGCAATAAGTGCATAATAAAAGATTTTTTGTTTCTGGTTTTTGTAGGTGAAGCAATTATTGGACAAAATAATATAATGCACAAGTTGCCTAATCATCTTTCCCTTTACAGGAATGATCTACCATTGGATGCTTGCAATGGAAAAAATATTGACAAGGATAATGTACCAATATCCAACAAGGTTGAACCTACAATGAATTCGAGTGAAAAAATGTTCAAACGCAATGTTTTAGAGGTAAAAATCTAAAATAACATCCCAATTCAAAAATATATCTTACTGAGCCAACCTTGGCTATGAGAATGGTCCAAAATCACCATAAAATATAGTCTAATATTTTTCACCACTAATTATAGTATAATAATAGTTTGGGAATCAGTGACCTTGGAATGGGAGAATGAATGAGACAGTGCATTGTGAAGAGAAAGTGCAAAGACCCTAGATGGGTATAAAATGTTATAAGAGAGTGTAGAGGGTGGGAAACCTACGAATCTTGGAAACTTGTGTATTTTTGGTTCATAGATGTTTGAGAATCCAAGTAAATATAGAAAATAAAAAGACATGAAAATTATCAATACATTTAACATATGAAAATAGTGAATAACAAAAATATGCATCTTCAATAAAAACACATGTACATATTTACAATATACAATTAATGATTTAATATAATGGAAATTTGACTTAAGAATGTAAAATTTATACTCATGAGCATTATTATTATTATTATTATACTCATTCTCTTTGGCTTATCATACTAATAATCCAAATACCAATATCTCCATATGTACACACATTTAAGTACATCCTACATAATAGTTTCTAAATGTTAATGGTGTCATGAAATTTAAATTCTTATAAACATAATAATTATTAAAGAATATAAAAACCTCAATAAAGGTATTAATTTCAATTCTTAACCACTGTGTCGACTTACCTCAACTAACATTGAAAACTTCACTAAGTAGGGGTATCCTATCCATAGGCCAAGAAGTGACCATGTTTTGTACTTGCCCAATAAAATTCTGATTTGGTTTTGGAGAGTGACAATTATGGATCATTTACACAAAGGACCTTCACTTTTTCATATCCTTTTCCTAAAGGAGAAATGTGCAAAGTGTCAGTAGGATTTGTTCTTAGGAAATTTCCAATCCCCGCAACTATGTCTTGATTATGATACCCATATGATAAACATGACTCATAATATGAAAGCAATACAACTATATATAATTGTTTCATATGCATAGAAACAATGAATTTACAATATGGATGAGAAATAATCTATGCTAGGGCCTTTAAGGGTGGATTAGGAGTATGTGGTAGATTAATGAATGAACCCAACTCATTTGATATTGTACCAAGTACAATATACAAATTCACAACATAATGGAATGAGGTTGAACTATAATATCAATTATTAAACATGTAATTAGTTCAATTATTAACATTAATATAATATGCTCTTTCACAACTACTAGAGCATTTCTCTGACATAATCTTCATGCTAGTCATCATCCTCCTCATATTCATCACCATCCTCATCATCAATACATTTTTCCTCATTGTCCTTAATCCTCATCATCATGGTCAACACCCTCTTGATTAGGATCAATGGAATAGCTAGTGCTCCCTTCATGTGAAATTCCATCAAAGGTTTTCTAAATAACTATCATGACCCCAATTTTGACCCTTGAAATGCATTGGTCATACTATGTATAAAATGAAAATGTGTGGTTCTATGACGAAAGTCTATCCATGTGTACCAAAATATAATAATATTATGTTGTAATTGTGTAAATGCATTGTAAATATTCCTAGTGTAAAGATCAAGGACAAGGCCCGACTAATGAATGACTAGGCATGCATCCTCTAATTATACATATGTAAACCATGTCATAGGATTTCCATGGTAGTATTAATCTTTGTATATCATGTTGAATATAAAATGGCCCAATCTAGTTTATGAGAGAATGTGAAGGAGAGGTGTTATGATTCCACTAGAGGGGAAGATGCAACGAACTCTATGGGAAAGTGTATCCTATATTGCAAAGTGTTAGCATTAGGTATCACCAATGTGCCTTAAATGAAGAAATCCACTTCCATTGACTCATTAAACCAATCATTGAATGCATGAAAGAGGTCAATTCCATATAGTAGGTCATTCAAATATAGTAGGTGTTAAGAACCAAAAATCAATATAGCATAGAAAAACCTCAGGAAAAGTACTCAATGCCTTGAAAAAGAGATAATTTTAGATAATAAGCCTCTTCGAGGGGGCAACCTCCTTTTACCCCACTTAAATGTTCAAGTACAAAATGATTCAAAATGAAAATTTCTCCTTGGTATATATAGGAGACTAGGAGGTATAATTACAACTAATGGCCTAAAGCCAACATAAATAAAATAACGTTACTAATATAATATGCCCCAATTAAGGGGTGATGAGCCAATATTAGGGCTTAACATGCCCCTCCCATTGAGACAAGTGTTGTCTGCAACGCTTGAGTAAATTTGGATGCTTCTGTATAAAAGACTCATCTTCCCAAGTGGAATCTTCAGCCGGTAGTTTCCTCCATTTAATGAGATACTCTAAAATGGATCTATTCCTTAGTTGGCGAATTCTTGTGTCAGTGATGGCTTCAGGCTCCAATATGATTTTTCCTTCCTCATTAAGTTCTGTCAATATAGGTTGAACTGGGATCTTGTCGCCTATAACCTTCTTTAAGCATGAAACATGGAAAACTGGGTGTACTCGTGAAGATGTAAGCAGCTCCAATTTGTATGCCATAGTACCAATCTTTTGCAACACCTTATAAGGGCCATAGTACTTTGGTGATAATTTATTATCCTTCTTGGCTTGCTTGACGGACATTTGTTTGTATGGTTGTAGTCTTAAAAATACCCAATCCCC
>ML786908.1:190845-216615 GCA_009831015.1 Picea engelmannii | reverse complement strand
AGTTCCCTTTTTGGGTGGCATGTTGGCCAAGTATCACTTTTGAACCTTGATTTTGAGGTGGTTCTACTAGACAATATTTCTTCTGTTGTATCTCCCAAGTTTCGGCCCTTCTGGGTATGAAACTTTATTTTATGTATTTCTCTGATATTTCTTCTCTGCAATGCCACAGGTCTAATCAAAATTGGATGTGCCAACTGGAATTTATGGTAACTTCCCCACAACTTGTTGATTTTTGGCCTTTCTAGGAGATCTCACTTGTATAGTGTGACCCGCACAAAATAATTGATACAAAATTCTAAAACTTGCACCAGACATACTACAGACTATCCACGATCCAATGCAACCAGTCCCACACAATTTGGATACTCTAGGAAGAAGTTATGATTTTTTTACTTGGAACACCTTCTTGAGACTAGTCAACAGGACTAGTCAGATGCCCTATCTTACACAGGGTGTATCTACAAATTTAAGATGAACCAGAAGCTGAAATTTTACCACAGATACCTTACTAATTTTTGTAAATAGCCTCCAGAGCTTAGGGTCTGAAACGTTACAGAAACGTTTTTATAGTGAAAATTCTGCAATGACTCAGTTTAGGATGATTCCAGAACCCCATCTTGTAAGGTTGTATGTCCAAAAGTATAAGGCCTCAAGAACTGAATTTTTAACCCAACATACCTTGATCCATCTACTAAATATCCTCCTAGATGTTCCTTCTGAAACGTTGTAGAAAAAACGTTATAGCGAAAATTCCAAGGTGTCTTAGATGTAGCAGCGAAACCCCAAGACCTTGAGCTCTGATACCATATGTTAAGAACCAAACATCAATATAGCATAGAAAAACCTCAGGAAAAGTACTCAACACCTTGAAAAAGAGATAATTTCAAATAATAAGCCTCTTCGAGGGGGAAACCTCCTTTTACCCCACTTAAATGTTCAAGTACAAGATGATTCAAAATGAAAATATCTCCTTGGTATATATAGGAGACTAGGAGGTATAATTACAACTAATGGCCTAAAGCTGACATAAATAAAATAACATTAATAATATAATATGCCCCAATTAAGGGGTAATGAGCCAATATTAGGGCTTAACAGTAGGTCAATTCCATATTCACCCTTTCAAGTCCCAGAGAGAGAGTCAAATAGAATAGTATTTCCCCCAAATGCACTAGTCATCCCCTCACTAAGTGAAAGGAGGAGTTATGTTCCATAAGGAGATCCGTCCAACATCTAGTATCACATCAAAGTGATATATATATGGATTATCACGTCTGAGTGATATATTTATTCCAGCATCTCCTAGAAACATGCACAATGTTTTTAGCTATCATAAGAAAACAATTCCTTTCCACTACCACAACAATTTGGCTAGCACATGTTATTCTTGTTCTCATACTTTACTAATGCCTACATTTTGATCTTTTCACCTGCAAAATAAATAGTTAGTTTGCATGAAAAAACAAATGAAAATAACAAAAACACCTAACAATACCAACTAAGTTCTTTAGCCTATACATAGTGTTGAAATTTGGTAGAAATTAGTGGTTTTGGAATTCTTCCTAGGTGATATAAACCAAGATTATACCCCCACACGCTTTCATACTTAACATATGATAACTAAAATTTATTATTTGAATTATTCCTACCCTTAATATATGTAACCCACACGCTCTAATACTTGCACCAGCAACTCCCCGCGCTACCAAAAACTTTGATACTTGCGCATGTGCACAAGACCTGCATATGAGACCGAGAAGTGTAAATTATAACCTTGTACAATGTCTACTATAAACAGATATTCAGAAAAGAACAGAAAATATACAATGGCAAATACAAACATTACACAGAGATTTTTCCCCTAGAAACCCAAACCAGGAAAACCAACATATATTATATTCATTCCTTGTGTTACATTATTTACAATACAATATACATATAGGAGCCAGCGGCATCCAAAACCCTAACCCAATGACCTGGATTATTCCAAGCCCCTAATTCCTTAACCGGAAAAATAGAAAACCATCGGCAAAAACCATGTGCCGAAAAAACCACCTAAATACATGACACATTTCCCGAGGTACGTGTCACGTTTTCTAAGGCAGAAAAAAATTTTCTGGCCAAAAAAGAATATGTTATATACAAATTAGGTGTTATATTTCCTCAACATTAGTTCGAGGGTGATACAAATTATATGTTTGTGCAAAGAATATAACACATACCCAACAAGCAGAGGGATGTATAGTGACTTGGGTACCAATGCCTGTTGCATTGTAGATTTATATCATTCATCCCCTTTGATTCTGAGACCGAGAGGAGGGATTTAGAGTGAATCCAAGACCGAGAAGAGGGGTTTACAGTGACGCTGAGACTGAGTGGAGGGATTGATCAGGTAGCGTCAAGACTGAAGGCGAGGGAAAGGATAGTGAGTAACTTTGCACACTTTAATTTATAGTGCTAATGCGAGAATAATCATTTTGTTTTTACAAGTTTGTGTTACTTCCATTTTTGTGTTGGAAGGAGAGGTAACTCTCACCTTATTCTCCCCTACACATGCTTTCCTCAAACCCTAGTAGAATTTCACCTTCCAAAATAAAGAGAATCGTGGTTGGAGGAATTGATCTTTTCCTTTTTCCATAGTAATAGAAGTGGGGCCTCTTTCACTATATGATTTAGGTCCTAACATGTTATAGTAATCCCCGTAAGGAAGAAACCATCCCTACCCCGAGGAAGAAACCATCTCACCCATCTAATTTCGTAAATAACCCTAGAACTCAAGAGAAAGAGAGAAAGTACAAATTAAACCTATAGTAGTCACAAAAACTATAATAGTCAAGATCTTGATCCTCCTAAACGAGATAAAATTCATCCATAACAATCAAAGGGATGTGCTCCATAATTTATTTTAAGTTATCAATTGTTGTTTTTGAAATATCATTTCCATGATTACTTAATTGACCCTTAAAAGAATTCACAAGTTCATACCATCCCCCTATGTTATTTTTTGTCAAATATTTCTACCATATCTTGACATCTTCTTCCAATGAGTGCACAAATAACTTCATGACCACATATGCATGCTCAATCCCAATATCTTTCATCAATGAAGGAAAACATTCCTAGTGTTTCACAACATATATAGGATTATAACCATGAAGGTTTGGGATTTGCAATAAGTAGTGGGTTTGGGTACCTTGGAATGCCTATAAAATCCATGGGAAAATATGATTCCAAGGTCTCTTCCTTGTGAACATGATCAACTATATGCATATCATCAATGAAGAATGTCCCAACATTCAAATATCCTTTAACAAATCCATCACCATTAGAAGAACATGTCTTTGTAGTCTCAAAAGTTTATCTCTTATCTTAAACATAATGAAGAGAAAATGATGTCATCCTTGTCCCCTTATCTTCAATAGGTTATCCTTTATTAGAATATATTTTGTATTAAACATCATTTTACTATTTTGAAATGTTGGTAGCTATAGTGGTTTTTTCTACCAAACATATAATTTGTATCACCCTCGAACTAATGTTGAGGAAATATAACAAGTCAAACTTTGAACATTGACATTCATTTTCATGCATATTAGCATTGGTTTCATATATTGGGTCAACATGAAGATGTAATGCCTCATTATATATACAAGTTTGTTAGTCTTCTTCACATTCCCTATGCTCAACATTAGATAACTTTATGGAAGGGAAAGGGACATTGTGATTATCACATACTATATTTCCTACAAGCTTCAAAGACACCATGGAAAATTTGTCACTTAATAATAAGAAAATAAAAGTCGACACTTAATAATATTTTTTTTGTCCTCGCTCCACTTGTAGATTTCTTCAAAATCCCTTGAAAATTGGTGAATTACTTCTATCATTTGATCTATCCCTCGATGTATTGCATGCAATGATTGGGGATTAAAAGTCCTCACTTTCTCAAATATATGTGAGGGTCACAAAAATGTATCACTTTCTTGTTCACTATGAGAAGCTTAAGAGGATATGCATCAATAAGTTCAACAATATTGCTAGTCCTATCCCAAATCATGGATATTTTTAATAAATACAATATATCAATCCCTTATTTCCTTAAGTCCTTTAATAGTTGTTGCAGAGATGTTATGACACTATATTTTCCATAAATACAACAAATTGATCTCTCACTTCCTTAAGTCCTTTAGTTATAGTTGTTATTAGATGTTTGGTCATATTCTCTATCTTTTCAACCATTTCATTGAGCACACTGGAGATGGCATGGATGATAAGCACCATTGATCTATGGGAGAGGTACTCCAAACGTGGAGTCAACATTAGAAAGTTTCAAAATTTTCTATATATATTTAATTTGCTACATGTGTGGAGTTACCATGTGAGACCTTCAAATGCCTTGCATGCCATTTTTTTTCTCACCCTCAATACAAGAAATTGGAAACTAATGATTCAAAGAAATAGGACTTCCCAACAACATTCTATATTAGATCTATTAAATCCAGGGAATCATACTTTTTCCCTGGTAACAATGCCAATCATCGGCTCCCAAAATTGCACTTTGAAATATGAAGTCCCACATAACAATCAAGGTAAGATCGATTCTACTCGAGATTACTCACTACCACCCCAACATATGTCCTCACAATTTATATTCAGTTCCTTTTCATATCAAGTGTGGTATACCATATCTTATCTTAAATTAGACTTGATTCCTATAAATTTGTAGTTAAGCTTTATTTATATAAATTGAAATGAAAATAAAGGTTGCTTGAATCAATCATGATTTTTGTCTATTTATTGGGATACAAAGTCTTTCCTTTATAAAGAGCGACCAAACTTCAAATGGGTGAAGAAACCAAATGGGGCAAGGTGCTTTCCATAAACTCCATGAGATCAAATATTCCAAACATATCATCAATAATGAATGATTGAATTCAAACATAGCTGGAAATAACTTCACATATATTCATATATTGATAATAAAAAAACAAGTAAACACAACAATCAAGAACTTCATTAATCATAGTTGCAGATATGAGAACAATGTATAAGAATTATAATTGCTTAACTTCATTTACAGTAAATATCTAGGAATCGACGAGAGAGCCACTCATTTTTCTCATATTATGCTCATACATCTAGGGGGTATATATGAATCTACTATGAGATCACTTTCCTCGGTGACATTGATGATTGTGGCATGTAATACATCAGACCTAAAACAAAGAAGAAGAAGAAGAATGGTGAAGGCACAAATAAGTGTTTAAGAGTTAATCCATGAAACTAGTGACAGAGCATGTACATGGGGGATCAAACCCCAATGATCCAATACTTTGACACTATCATTTTATTCTTAAATATATAATAGATGAATTGATCATGTTTGATAGTATCAAAACCAATATCATTACAATAACACCTTGAATTTCTCCTTAGTTACAACAAAATACCTTGAGTCCATTGTTCACTTGACATTGTCAAAACTCTTCCTTATTATTGGGATCCAACAATGCATAAACACACTTATTGTTCCTAAATAAAGGAACATACTCCAAGTCATCATTTGATATGATAATAAAATTTTACCCATGATTTATAGGATCTTCCCACATGTTCAAGAATTTTATTGAAATTGCTACCATTTCCCATAGTCATTTATAGTGTTTTATGCCATGTTGGAAACATTGTTACAATCAATCACCATTGCATTAGGTTCATGATTTAACAAATCAAACCATGCACCATTTTCCCAAATTTGCTCACTGCTTGGGTGAGTTTTAAATGTGACAGTGCATGTCATCCCTACCATTAATGCATGCCATATTCACATCGTCACCTCATGATAACCTTTAATTAGATTCCATGCCTTAATATTTTCCAATGAGCCCTCTTTTGTGCAATTTATCCACTCAGCAGCGGCATCCTTATCTCAAATTATATATATTTAACCAAGATCCAACAATTTCCTACTAGAATAATATGTCCAAAACACTCTGAAAACAACCAAAACTTAGAACGTTTAAACTAACGATTTGTTTTATCGGTACAATAATTTATAACCATTCATCAAAATTTTCCCTTCACATTGTTCCAAAAGAACATATTTCAAAGAGATGTGTCAACTTTGGCGAAGGATAAGAAAATGTTTTTTGTGAAATCTGTGGTGTTCCCTCCACACCATCAAAACTTGGCAAATACCTCATGTTCATCTTCGTGGGTTTTTTCAAACAAAGATCTATTGAATTTGTCGAATGTCCTAAATGGCACCTCGACAAAGGGGAATGTATACCACTATTCCTTCTTTCATCTACATTAGATTATTATGGTTCGGTAGTGAGATATTGTTCATATGAAAACAATTCATTGGAACAGTTTTGTTTAAAAATAAGTGATTTATCTATGCAATTTAATTATCTATTTTGTATAGGACACTATTTGAATGTTTCTCTCATTGGATGATGTTATAAGACGTACAAGAAAACATGTATTTTTTATATCTATCTTCATTGAGTGAGGTAAGTTCAAGTAGAATAGAGGAAAGTGAGACATCTAGTAGATCTAATAGGTGTAGATCAACTATAGGTGAGAAGATCAGAAGAAAATTTCATAGATGCATGGAATTTTTTCTTGCAAAAGGAGGATCATGTTCTTATGATCATGAGAGAATAGATGGCATCGAGGTTCCCTTGAGGTACAAACACATAGTGAAATGATGGGTACCCAAGGATCTTCCTAAAATAAACACTTATTTTTGTGTAAACGAAAGGATATACCGGAATGCTCCATCGTCATTACATGGTTTGGGATTATTTTCCATGGATGGCATAAAGGTCTGTTATGATGAATTAACTGAATTGATGGAGTATGTCGGACCCTGTTATATCTACAAAGATTGGATACGACTAGTCCAATATACAAAAAATATGCGAAGATATGACTTGGCTACAAATTATATATAGCTAAAAGACAATGATCAAAATAAAGGAGAAACTATCTATATTGATGAAAGGCCAAAAGAAGCAGAGAATATTGCAAGGTTTATAAACAATACACAACCTGCGACCACAAATAATCAACCCAATTACGTATTTGAGGGGCGTCAAGGAAACTGTGTATTTGTATGTGCAATAAATTCAATAGATGCAGGGGAAGAGTTATTGATTGATTACAATTTGAATCGAATAGATACATACATTGCTATTTTGGGGGCAGTACATATACTGTTTTACCCAACTTATAAACAATGACTCTTATATTTTGTTATTTTCATTATGTTATAGTCACTCTTTACTTTTATGTTTTTAGCATGCCATGTTTTTGTCCCATGCGTATTCATGAACTGACTTTATTTCTCATACATTTGAATTTATTTATCATCATCATGATCACAGTTCTAATTTTACTGCAATGTGAAAGGATGATCGTGGTAAATCAATAGCCTTAGAACAAGTAATCGAACAATAATTTTTGAATTGCATTTAATGTGTGGCGTTCAGTTATTTTATTTGTTTACATAACTGAAATAACATTTATTTTGCTGAAATATGTAGTCGGTGGGACATGATGTTGATGATGATTCAATCAATGAAAGGGATTTGTATGCATGCCCCAACCCTATGGTATTAATAAAAAAAACATCAATCAAGCGAACAGGGAACTAGCTCACTTGTTAGACATTCTAGATCAAACTCCTGAAGTCAAAGAAAGGATCAAAGAAGTTATGAAAAGGCTTATCACATATAAGGTAATAACCATAATTTCAAGTGATTTTATTTTTATGTCATAACATCAATTATGAAGTCTTGATTTCTAACTTTTACATTATCTAAACGAAAAAAATGTTTTCTTTCTTATATAGAGATTTTTGGATCCTGTTAACCCCGAAATGCATGGTGTTAGTAGTAGTGGCATTGCACAGACACCACAGGGTACTGACATGGGACCTCATATACCTTCTAGTACATGACTATTCATATCTCCACCTTCCACACCATTAGGTGGGAGCCACAACATGCACCCCCAGGAAGCCACATGGGTAGGATCTGGAGGTGGTGACAGAGATGAGGCTGATGATTTGGCCAAATATATGGTTTCTTTTCCTAAAGAAAGACATGTCACCGGCACGGGGACCCTTAAGGGAAAATTTATATTCAATGAGAAGGGCTTCCATTAAAGAAAGTTAAAGTCCCAGGTAATTTTTAAAATTTTAATTGTTTCATGTTCTCTATGTAGACAAACATAAATCATCTAAATTATTATTTTTAAATTAATAATCATATAATCTATTTGCATGTAGGGAAAAACGATTTTTATAGGGTCTTGTAGAACAACGAGTTGTTGATTTTTGGTCCCACCATACAGGAGAGGTGGAATTCCAAAAAATCCAACCTCAAAAAAGAATTGATGGATTATCTTGAAAGCCTTTTTCATGTAGACACATTTAATAAAACCTTGGCCACCGCCGCAACTGGCCAATATTTAAAATATACGTGTGAAAACTATAGGAAGCACTTGAAACAAAGTAATATGTATGAGCGTCCTCTAATGATTCCAGGGAGAGAGTGGAAGGCCCTCATTGAGGATGCAAAAGAGAAGAAATTGATAGATGAAGGAAAAACACCCTCTGGTGCCAGAAGGTAAATTACAATTTCAATTCAATACCTTTAATTTTTTGTAGATCTAAAAGTGTGGTATTTATTAACATACTTGAAACTTTTGATGATAAGTTGACTAACACTTCAAAGGAAACAAAATAAAGGCTTACCAAATGTGGCCATCACAGGCTAGGCCAAGGCCACTACTTGAAGTTGTAGTCATGAATTGTATGTACTCAAATATCTTATTTGTATCACCTTCAAACTTTTAGGTAATTTCATATAATAACATTAAAAATACATACTCTTATGCAATGCAGGGTGATGAATTTGGTACTGAAACCACGGAGGAAGACCTCCAGCTTGGTTACAAGTATGGCCATAAAGTTTTAGTTGAACACCAACGAAGTTACAAAGAACCACTTTGCAGGATAAGGTAAATAAAATTAAATACACATTAACCTTTCATTATTAATATAATACACTCATATGTTTAATATCATCGATAAATTTAATGTGTTACAACTTTGTTTTAATCAGGGGAGCAACGTTGTCAACCAACCCACTAGTATTGGAGAGCAATGCATTGATAGTGGTTTGCAACTAGAAGAAGGTTCTCCCATGCAGTCCCATTCCACTGGGGTGCAGCCCCACGATGGGGATACGACTAAGGCACATGATGATAATATAGATGTATTTTAATCATATACTTAATAATTTTGTAGTTATACATTTTGTACTTCTAATTTTTTTTACTTATACATTTATGATTGTCCTTATAAAGTTTGTGGTTTCAATGGAAGAGAATGTTGTACTTGAGGGTCATATAGTTGAAGAGGAGCATGTGGGGGAAACCATTCCAATGGTGTCGACCATTTCACTAGGTAAATAATGACATTGCAAGTGTTTTTTTATTACTAAACTAATTCAATGATATTTAAAAGTTGGCCATCTAAATTTTATATTTTTTTCTCTTGTACCCCATTAGCCTCGATTACCCCATGAGTACCTCTCAATTAGGCGTGCTCTGCATGAGAGGACACAAGCATAATAAGATTTTTAAGAGCACCTAGAGAAAAAAGACATCAATATTGATGAAAAACTTATGAATTTTAGACCTAAGAAGAAGAGGTCGTCTAAAAAAAAATGATGATGTACAATATTTTAATAACTATTTATAAAATCTATTTTCTATGAAATATATTTTTGTACTCATGTTGGAAAAAAATGAAATATAGATGATTAGTTCTTATGTTTTGTTAACACTCGGAAATTTCTTTAGATTGTATCAAAGAACCCAAAGGTAATTGTTTCGACCAACTTTAGATTGTATTATGGCCTATACAACCAGAGAGGATTCTCTCAAATGTCTAATGACTGGTAATAACTCACAGGAATCATCCATAATCACACAGAGGTCAGATTCTGATATAAGATAGATATTTTTTTTAAAGGGTTGGTAGGACAAACAAGGAAAAGGTACCATTGGGAAATGGAGTCAAGTCCTAAATTTCAATGCTTTTACAGTCAACATTTGGTTGGTTTATTCTTGTATATTTGAGGAAAAATAGGTCCTATGCTCAACAAATAAATGATATGAAATGAAATATGCAAAGGAGAAGAAATCCCACTACACTACAAGCATCAATCAATGTATGAATCTCCAGTGCAGCTTTAGAAGAAAGGACACCAAGATTAATTACTAAACATAGCATCAAATGAAGATGAATTATGTAAAAGTAACCATTAACACATAACAAACATCATCAGTGTGAAAGGAGCATCAAACATGGATGAATTCCTACCACTTACTCTCAGAAAATGCTAGCAGAAAAACATAATCATGGAAATGATATACAAGAAAAACATAATCATGGAAATGATATACAAGAAAAACATATTGAACATAAACATCATGATGAATCTCAAATTTCAGAAAGAGGAAACGTATGCATTAATTTCAAAGGAATAAACCAGTCTTGAACAGTAGTACCATGGTCCTATTTTCCCAAAAAGAGTCCCCCCCTCTCTATTTGCAGTCCTCTCACTCATTAAATAGAAAATTATATCAATAATATATATAGGAGGTCACAACCTACTCCATGAATTGGATTATATTCCTTAGAGATATGTGGCAAACAGAAAATCCCACTAATTCCTTGATTCCTCGAAATTGTCTTTTAGAATAAATGCAACTGCAACCAGCTCATTGCATGGAGATTTAGTGGAGTTGAATCTTAGTTACATGTGTCCCTTGGTATCTAACTGATCTCTCAGAACCCATTCGAACCTCTTGTTGAGGGGTCCTAAATCCCTTTAACTCAACAATAGGAACCAAACCCGCCACCAAGGCCCAATTAGACTCTGCAATGTTTAATGGTAAAATGGTTCTCCAAATCTTGCGATCCGGCCAACTAATAGATGGGATTTATGTAGTGATTGACATAATGTTTTCTTGCGAAAGATCCTTCTTTGGTTCGAACACTATCTTTTTCTATTTTCTCTTATAGGTGGGACTGATACAACATAAAAGCTGGTATAAACCAATTGGGTAACAAAGTGGGAAAGATTAACTACTAGAGAAGGTTGAGCTTGGGATAACCCACGTGCTCAAACATGTAGACAATGATTCTTACACCTACAACAAGCCTAGTACTAATACATTAACCTGTTGGTGTTCCAATTATTCATTACGATAAGATTATCAGAAGAAAACATACATGTAATGAACGATGGTAAGAAAAATAGTTTCCTTAGCTTTAATCACCAATCACATATTAACACAACGATTTACTTTTCATCATTAAAGACAAGAACTATAAAAATATTGAATCAAATAACTTGGCAACATATTCAGAGGCTCTTACTCGTTACAACATCCATTCTTGAGATAAAATCAAAAATAATTATTCTTTAGATCCAATCACACACGCTTTTGATGAAAAAACTCAAACTTGTCTCTGGTCCTAAAAAGGACTTCTCAATTAAGGTAGCTCTGAAATAGTTCTTTACAAATCCAAAAATGAGGGTCTTTTCCAAAATCATCGATCTTTTCTAACAGGTCGATCCTCTTATTTATAACATATTATTAACTAAAAATAACTATCAAAAGTGCAGCTAAGTAAAAAAAAAAATCACCACAAGGCACTTTCATCTCTCAATCTTCTAAGAGTCATCAAATTATCTAACTTGAGTGGATGACTCTTCTCATACTTCGACCATTTAACAAAGAGTTCCCCACACGTGTTGGGGTATGGGAACCTGTGTTAGTCCATCAGGGCCAAAAGGATCTCCTTTATCTCCACTGCCTATGCCCGATATTTGACTACTTTAGCACTTAATTGTTGTAGCACTGTCTAAGCCTTGATCTGGTTCTCCATGAATAGTTGTACACACCATTTTCGCCACCTCTATTATCTCTGCAGCCCACGATGAGTCTTGTTCAGCATGTAATTTGACTATGTCATGCAAATCGACAAAGTCATCGGGTGTGCCTAATTCTGGGAGGGATATGTCTCTCATCGCCCAGTTGATCTTGGTCCAACTCTTTTCGCACTCGGCCCATTTCTCTTGGATTTCCTAGTGAGGTTCTTGGGCCATTTTCACCCAGTAGTCGACCGACTTCTTTATGCGATCAATGTTTCTATCCCTTAGTATATGAATGTCATGTTCTTTGGTGTCTCTTCCCTACTGAACAGTGTTAATGTATTCAATCCTTTCCACTTCTTGGTGTGATTTCTCATACCATCTTTCCATATCTTTGCACATCGTCAACGCCATGAGGGTGTATTCCTAGAAATCAGCTATTCATGCAGCGAACAGGTGCCTCTCATTTGTTAATTTACTGTAGGTGTCTTCGGATTCACTTCTCAAGAGCATCATGGTCTGTGTGGAGTCCTAATAATATTTATCCAAATGGCATAGATGTTACTATTTTTAATCTATTTTTGTCTTCACATGTATCAAAATCCTGGAATACATACCTCTCTTGTTTTTGCTATAACTTTTTCTCAGCTTAACCACTTCTTAAATGAGTTATATGCAGCACAATATGATATCGATACCTACGATATAAAAAAAAAATGTTTTTATCATTTTAAGACCATTTTAGCCTGCAGGAACAAAAGAAATTGTAATTTCAGGCATATGTTGACTTTGATAATTTTAAAAAAATATAAAATTAATATTAAAAATTTGCAAAAAAATACACGACACAAGAAAAATGGATTCTCTACAAGTATACAAGTTTTTGGAATGAAATTCCATCGTTAATACACTCAACACCTACACAAACGAAAAAATATACCTTATATTTTGTTGGAAAAATAAGATACCACTTTTAGAAAAAACAAAATTGACCTAGTTGTTCACAATGTCTATGAATAAAAGTTGTATATTCGGAAAGCTAATTCAATTTCCTATGTTTCATATTCTTACACCATATTCAAATTCATTGTAAAAGTACCTTGAATAATCCCTCCAAGTTAGTAGATTGTCGTTTTTCCTGGTTTGCATTGCCACTAACATGTCATGAGAGACCATCATTAGCTTGCACTCACCCATAACTCAATATACTCTTCATTTTCTTTCCATATACAAGTGAAACATTAACCATGGCTCTATAAACCTTCGATGTTGAATCATATTCTTCTTCCTTCTCTTCAATGGAAAAGACATTTTTGATATAACTAAGAAGGTTGTGTCCTTTCATGTTATCCAAGGAAAAAACTTGAGTAAACTCAAAGGATAGGAGCTTATGATTCCACATTAGAGGAGTCATCAAGATCCTCATCAAAGCTTTTTTTTGCATCAAGCAACACCATCTTGTCATTGAATGGTAAGTGGATACGTGGACAAGGGAAAATGGTTGTTTGTGAGATCCTAAAATGAAGTGACAGATGGTGGCTAATGATTAAATAGATGGTAGTTGGACAAGTGGTGGGTTGCAAGTGGCTATGGACAGACAACAAAGGTAGGGAGAGAACCATCTCCTTTAAAAAATTCCTTTGAAGCAATTAATTAGTATGCACTTTAATAACACATAATTGATTATGATATAATATATTGTTAGTGTTCATTAATAATGAAATAGACATGTGCGCGCACATATGCACACACATGCATACACACACATGTATACATATATATATATATTCACAATGAAATCTAAGGGATGTTTCTCTACATTTGTGAATGGTATCCCTAATAACTTATCGATGTAAACTAATGCTCTTTACCTAAAGGAATTTGAACCAGGCATAGGTTGGCACATAGCTAACCAAATGCTCAACATTATTAGTGACCACTTATTGAGCTAGACCCTTAACCTAATAAATAGATATGTTTTATGATACTATCAACAACATTTAATAGTCATATAAGACAACAAAGTTTAAATTCTTTGCACTATTTTTCAAGAGAATAAAGTAAGAAATTACGATAATGTAATGATCCCAAGCCATTATGCAAGGATCATCACGGTTTTAGTGTCTTTTAAAAAAAAATCTGAGTGAGGTATTTCGTCAAACACTTTGTTGTCCTACTTGTTTACTGTGTTCACTTGCTGAATTGCCTCTTGATTTCAGCCTTAGGGTTTACTGATGTGTTTATATGTGTGTATGCAGAAAATAACAGAAAGAGACAACCATGGAACATACCTCAACCATATGCAATATGATAGACAAGGAAAAACATCTCAAATATCTTTTATTCATAATATAGAGAAACTTGCTACAATGAAGATGTCGATCTGGAATACTCAATAGATGGCCAAGAAGATAAACAATAGAGCTACTACAAAATGCTCCAATAGAAGACTCCAACACGCCTCCAAAGGCTGGATATACACTGAAGACTAAATACAATAGATCTGGGTCGTAGAATGCTAAACCCCCAAGCTGGAAGGTGCCACGCTCTACTAGAATGATGAAGCTCTCAATAATTCGGCCCTGCTGCAAAAAGTGTCCAATCACCCCAAGAAATATGCTAACTGATAGATCGGGCAACTGTAAGGAGAACCCAGATGTCCAAATCTCCAAATCCACTCTCAAACCTTGTAGATCTAAACTCCTCCACTGAATGGTGCGCCCCACTAGATGATTGAAACCCTAGATAATTCGGCCCTGATGAACAAGGCCTCCAAATGCTCTGAAACTCCCTAGAAATATAGATCGGGACACTGAAAGTCATTAGGTGAAGTCTCAGGGTCATATCTGAAGTGTAACTCCTCCAAACTAACTAGATCTGAATCTCAAAAATGCCCTCCTTTCTTCAATTCGTCCCACTGCTCAAAGAAATAATCTGAGCCATAAAATTCTCTCAGAAAGCACTAGGAATGATGGTGAAGACCCTACAAGAAGAACCTAGGTGATAGAATCTCCAAAATCCCTGCCAAACACCTGCAATGTATCTCTCTCCAAGAATGGTGTGCCCCCCTTGCTAAAAACCCCCAACTGGTGCGCCCTCTCTCTATCTGCACAAGTCACTGATGTGGAATCCTCCTGCAGCTGAGTAGATCTAGAACTAGAATGGTGTGGGAGTGTATTGCATCTCTGAGACCAAGATTGGGACAATCTAGGTGGAATCTTTCACCACCGAATCGTCCTCTAGGGTTTGTTAAGTCAAAACCCTCAAAACCCCCAATGATGGGCTTCTAGCTAGAAGCCAGATATCAAAAGATGAACATACATGAATGATGAGTAGAGGCTCTTGCCTTCCTTTTATACTTTTTGGCTCACCTTGTCCCTCCAAAGTGACTTTCATTTTATTAATATTTAATTAATTAATTAAATCACTTTAATTAATTAATTAACCTTTTTACCTCTGAAAAGCTCCTAATCTCTCCTTGTGGCTTCCCTGGCCACTGAAAGTCACTTCTATCCATCCCATCCTGTAGTCTTGTTCCTCCCGATCCCAATGAGCTATTACACTGAGAGGTTCCTCCAAGTAATGTGCCCAAAATGACCTCTTCAGTGATTTCAATTAACTTATAGCTCAAAATAGTAAAAATCATGGAAATCATCAAAATGCAACGAAACCAAATCCAACCTGTGCGAAACGGCTCATACTGATGGAATGTGATGATCAATGCCCGATGGACCCCACAATGCCTCTCAAGTACCCCTATACTTTCTATAACATCCATCTGGCTACTCTGGTCATCATAAATCTCTGCACTGTGATGATGCCCCAAAGTGGGGACATTACAGATAACTAAAATTGATAGTATAATAGAAAGGCCCATATCATGAACCTAATATACTCAACTAGATATGGTCTCCTTAATATTCCACCTATTCCAAGAAGAAACATGCCCAAAAAATTGCATAAATAAATAATGCAAATTATTACACTTTTGTTTTACTTCATAATTTATGACTATGAAAAATTGGCAATTTATAGTTTTCATAACATATATGTGTTTGTATATTGTTAGTTTCTCCTATATGCTTTTCTTAAAAAAAATACTATTAGTGTAGTCATTTAACTTGTGGTTGAAAGTTGATAGGCAATGACAATTGGAGGAATTCTTAGAGCTACCACCAGGTATCAACACCTTTACATCACACTAAATATAAGTTGATGTAACTAGAACCTTCCATTTTGTGTGGAGTACCATGTAGAAAAGGAAGAGATTCATGGGCATCAAAGCAATCATAAATGTGACGTACCGTAGGGTATGACAAAGGTGTTGTTCCTTCCATCCCTCCAACGGACGCGATCTGTATGATGGCGGGTTCCATGGCTTTCTTGTCCTCTCTATAGCGACTAGCACATGTTGATAAGCCTCCATTTAGTTGATTTCTATGGCCACATCTCCTTATATTCTTAAAAATAACTGAGTAAAGTTATTTGAATTTAAATTTACAAACTTTTTTTGTCTAGTGGTTGGAGTTAAGAAAATCACTTTCCCAAAGTTACATCATATTTCTTCACCGAAACATGGTATTGAGGAACATTTTGTATGTTCTCCCTGTTGTTATGAGATTAAATAGCCGTTTTATTTCTTTCATGGACTCACATAGCTCTTTCCATGAATTCTTACAAGGACCAAAGTTACTTAACACCTTTCATGGACTCACATAGCTCTTTCCACGAATTCTTACAAGGACCAAAGTTACTTAACACCTTTTTAGTAATATCATATATATATAAGCCAAGTGTCCTAATGAATATCTAAATTATTTTCTTATAATTGGTTTTGTAAAACATAATATAATCTATAATTTTCGGGTAGTGATATTTAGAGGTGCTTTGCGAGCATATAATGGTGAATCTTGAAAATCCAGAAGATGGTTTTTGTTGAGAACGTTCCCATTTAGGTGATTGGTGGACGAATTTTGTAGAAAATACATGTTGACAGAGATATGAGAATATTTCTAATACGGTTTCTTCCATATTTCGCGAATGATTATCAAACCTATTGGACAGTTGGTTTGGACAGTCAGTTGTCATTGATGTCAATCCTTGGAGAATGATCCTGGAGATTGATGTCAACCCTTAGCTATTGATGTCAACCCTTGTAGAGCTCCAGAGATGTTGAACAATTGATTGATATTTGTATGATCGATATTGATTGATAGATGGATAGTAGATGTTGTGTCATTTGTGGTGATATGTGGCACACCATATGGTTCCTCACGGTTAGGGAGATATGGCCTTGTAAAATTGGAATCCCCAAGAAGTGGTCAAGAATCCCCTAGTTGGTTATAAGTCTTGGTGAAAGGGTAAAGTGGTTGTAACAAGAAACCCCTAAAATAAGGAAATATGTTACCTAGCACAAGTATAAATACACCTCAAGAGCCTCTCATTTGGACACACACACTTACAATTGAATATCTATCTTGTGAATGATATGGTCTAGTATTGTGATAATTTCGCTAGTTGTGATGACATTTTTCTAAATTGTGAAGGTTTGAAGTAGTGAAAGTTTCGGAGTTGTAGAAAACTGGGTACATGGGCTGCATAAGGATAGGTTGCATACATAAGCAATATGTAGAATGACAAGTCGCGTACATATGAAAGTTGCAGGAGGACAGGTAGTGTACCTGAGGAAAAGGTTCGAAAAAGAATATGCAGATGAGTTGCAACAATGTTTGATTTTAAAACGTAGTCTAAGATGGTATGCTTCAGGTTTCATGAGTAAAGGTATGTCATTTATGTATTTGTTTGAGGCTTGTATCTTGGATGGTATGACACATTCTTAAGTCATGTCTTGGAAGTCCTTGATGCTACATGGTTATGGTGATATTGTTACATGCTTGAGACATATTCTTGGTACTTGATATAGGGCTTTTATGGTTCATTGTTAAAGGCACATATTTGTGATATTGGTATATACATGAGGCTTATCTTATGGTACATGGAATGATTAAGAGGGATATGGTATATAGTTGAGACACATTTCATGGTACACGATCTATAGTGTATGATACATGATATGGTATATGGTTGATGTGCATGGTTGGAACATGGTATGATATATGCTATGGTATAGGTGATGTTGTATATGATTGATATGCATGGTTGGCACATGGTATGAAACATGGAATGGTGTTCATGTGCATTTACATGGTCGACATACATGGTTGATACATGGTATGATACATGATTGGTACTTGGTATACATGGTTAATGGTTGAGGAATATGGTACAGGATATGGTGCATGGTTGATGAATGGTTTGGTACAAGTGTTGATGCATGGTTTGGTACAAGTGTTGATGCATGGTTGATGCACTTGTTGTGGTACAAGATTTGGTACATGGTCGATGCTTGGTATGGTACAAGTTGATGGTTTGGTACATTCTTTGGTACATGGTTGAGACACATATCTTGTGATGGTATGTTGGTGATTTTGGTACATGCTTGGTAGAGGCATGTGTTGGTGATGTTGGACATATAGTTGAGAGGTGTCCTTGGTTTATGATCCATGTGAGAGGATCTAGTTGAGTATCGGTGACAATGACAAGTTGAACAGGTTGATTAGTGATAGGTTGATGTGACAAGTTAGATACAGTGACAGTTTATAGGTTGATGTGACAGAGGCAGTGACAGTGACAGTGATTGTGGTAGTGACTATTGGTCTACACTTATATTTGAGAGCAATTGGAAGGGGCAAGGAAAGGGGGTTGTAGCCTCCTTCCAGTTGGATCTAGAGAATTGGGGAGTTGGAGCTTCCTTCAGGTTGGAACCTGATAAATAGGTGGTTGTAGCCACCTTTCGATTGGACCCGGAGAACTCAGGGGGTTGTAGCCTCTTTCTGGTTGGATCCAGAGAATTCAAAGAGTTGTAGCTTCCTTCATTTTAGAGCTTGTAAATAGGGGTTTTTAGCCTCCTTCCAGTTGCAGCTGTAGAATTGGCAAGTTGGTGCCTCCTATTAATAAATTCTTGATATATATATATATATATATATATATATATATATATATATAAGAAAACATTATGTGGTTTTCTACCATTTGGGTTTCCACGTAAATATTGGTGTATTTTGTTATTGATGCGATGTGGATGTGATGCTTCTTATGATTACATGCTTATAATATATATTTTGAATGAAATCATAAATGATACATTAATGATAAACTGTTGAACATTGTTGATAAAGAGAAAGAATATACATTATGGTTTAAAGTGGTATAAAGTGATCATATTGATTCACCCCCCACCCTCTCAGTATTCCAAAAATGTATATCAAAGTGGGTTCCTTCAAGGAAACAGTTTAACCATTAGAAGTATATCATAAAGGAGTTCATGGAATAATGGGAGAATGGAGTACCGATATTTGATGGTCAAAGTGGTCTAGTGTATGAGATGCGGAGCAGAAGAATGAAAAATATTTTTGCAGACACTGGGATATGATATTTGGTATTTAGTTGTTACATGATATAACGGTTCAAATAAACCAAAGACTGCATCCAAGAAAGAATTGAAGAGGAACAACAAAATAGAAATGGATTTCATCATGGAAGGATTACTTGATTCGGTAAAGGACAAAGTGGGAAAATGTTTATCAGCTAAAGAACTCTGGGATAAGCTACATAATATGTATTCTTATCCCATCATAGAATCGGAGAACACCAAAGAATATTCACATGTAGAATTCATTCTCTCAAGTTTCATGTTTGTGTAAATTGGGAGTTCAAAAAACATCGTACAATCATTTGAGATGGGAAAATTGCACTATTCATATTCTATTTATTGGACTAGTAATAATCAGTCTATTGTACAACATTCAATGCTATAAAAAATGGTATACACATTGTTGAATATATCACAATGTATATATCAATATATAAAGATGATCCAACAATGTATATATCAGTCAACCCAGCAGCAGGCTGGTTTTTGTTTTGCCTATTTATTGTCGAAAATCCAGTTGATCATCAGGGAATTGTTGCCAAAACTCAAGTTGTGATTTCATGCAGGGAAATTTTGTTTTGTTAACATATGGGAATGGACCCCATGATCAGGGAGGTTAAGGCTACAAGCGTGCCAATTCCAAATTACAGAATCCACAAAATCAATGGATCCCACCATCGTGCCTTCACCAACCATGTGGAATCTTTGATGAGATTTGTAGCGTATGAAACTTGTGTGTTTATAAACATGTGAGATCTCTCGGCCATTATGATATTTTTATACCCGTCGAAGGCCAGATATTAGTTTACCTATTCTACCTTTTAAGTTTTAGTTTTCATTTTGTGATATTTTGTGTTCAATTTTGTTTGAAATTTCATGAGAAATTGTTGGATCTGTATATTTGAGTGGTTAATTTTGTATAATTAGAGTGTTGAAGAATTATTTCAGCATAGTGAATCTATTTCTACATTCAAAAATACAATTTAAACAAAAAAATGTGATTTGGTGAAAATTTAGGTAGCACTAAAAAACCAAAAAATAGAACAGTTAGATCATTAATTATTTTTTTTTATAAGTTTTAATAAAGTTTTATAAAATTTTGATATTAAATTGAATATTTTGAAAATGAAAAAAATATTTCTCTTATTTTTAAAATACAAATTTGAATTCTAAGATTGAATGATTTTTGTGACTTGACTAAAGGTTTTAGATGAAATTACTGAATAAATATATATATATATATATATATATATATATATATATATATATATATATATATATATATATATATATATAAGCCAAGTGTCCTAATGAATATCTAAATTATTTTCTTGTAATTGGTTTTGTAAAACATAATATAATCTATAATTTTCGGGTAGTGATATTTAGAGGTGCTTTGCAAGCATATAATGGTGAATCTTGAAAATCCAAAAGATGGTTTTTGTTGAGAACGTTCCCATTTAGGTAATTGGTGGGCGAATTTCCTAGAAAATACATGTTGACAAAGAAATGAGAATATTTCTAATACAGTTTCTTCCATATTTCACGGACGATTATCAAAACTATTGGATAGTTGGTTTGGAATGTCGGTTGTCATTGATGTCAATCCTTGGAGAATGATCTGGAGATTGATGTCAACCCTTGTAGAGGTCCAAAGATGTTGAACAATTGATTGATATTTGTATGATCGAGATTGATTGTGAGTTTGTTGGGTACATTTGATGTAGTCTACATATTTCCCTGGAGGTACGGTTATGGGACCCAAAGTTGATTAACGAATATGGACATGAAGGATAGTGAAATTGCATCTAAGACTATCATAGATGGATAGTACATGTTGTGTCATTTCTGGTGATATGTGGTACACCATATGGTTCCTCAGGGTTAGGGAGATATGGCCTTGTAAAGTTGGAATCCCCAAGAAGTGGTCAAGAAGCCCCTAGTTGGTTACAAGTCTTGGTGAAAGGGTAAAGTGGTTGTACAATAAACGCCTAAAATAAGCAAATAGGTTACCTATCACAAGTATAAATACACCTCAAGAGCCTCTCATTTGGACACACACACTTACAATTGAGTATCTATTTTGTGAATGGTATGGTATACTATTGTGATAATTTTGCTAATTGTGACGACATTTTTATGAATTGTGAAGGTTTGAAGTAGTGAAAGTTTCGGAGTTGCAGAAAACTAGGTACATGGGCTGCATAAGGATAGGTCGCATACATAAGAAATATGTAGAAGGACAGGTCACGTACATATGCAAGTTGCAGGAGGACAGGTCGTGTACTCGAGGAAAAGGTTTGAAAAAGAATGAGTAGATGAGTTGCAACAATGTTTGATGGTACAACACAGTCTAAGATGGTATGCTTCAGAAGTAAAGGTATGTCATTTATGTATTTGTTTGAAGCTTGTATCTTGGATGGTATGGTGCATGCTTAAGGCATGTCTTGGAAGCACTTGATGCTACATGGTTAAGGTGATATTGTTACATGTTTGAGACATACTCTTGGTACTTGGTATAGGTTTTTTATGGTTCATTATTAAAGGCACATATTTGTGATATTGGCATATACATGAGGCTTATCTTATGGTACATGGCATGATTGAGAGGGATATGGTATATAGTTGAGACACATTTCATGGTACACATTCTATATTGTATGATACATGATATGGTATATCGTTGATGTCCATGGTTGGAACATGGTATGATATATGCTATGGTATAGGTGATGATGTACATGATTGTTGTGCATGGTTGGCACATGGTATGGAACATGGTATGGTGTTCATGTGCATGTACATGGTATGATACATGATTGGTACTTGGTATATATGGTTAATGGTTGAGGAATATGGTAGAGGATATGGTGCATGGTTGATGCATGGTGCATGGTTGATGCATGGTTTGGTACAAGTGTTGGTGCATGGTTGATGCACTTGTTGTGGTACAAGTTTTGGTACATGGTTGATGCTTGGTATGGTACGGGTTGATGGTTTGGTACATTCTTTGGTACATGGTTGAGACACATATCTTGTGATGGTATCTTGGTGATCTTGGTACATGCTTGGTAGAGGCATGTGTTGGTGATGTTGGACATCTAGTTGAGAGGTGTCCTTGGTGTATGATCCATGTGAGAGGATCTTTGTTGAGTATCAGTGACAGTGACAGGTTGGACAGGTTGATCAGTGATAGGTTGATGTGACAAGATGGATACAGTGATAGATTGCATATAGTTACAGTTTCCAGGTTGATTTGACAGTGGCAGTTGTAGCCTCCTTCCGGTCGGATCTGGAGAATTAGGGAGTTAGATCTTCCTTCAGGTTGGAACCTGATAAATAGGTGGTTGTAGCCACCTTTCAATTGGATCCGGAGAACTCAGGGGTTTGTAGCCTCTTTCTGGTTGGATCCAGAGAATTAAGAGAGTTGTAGCTTCCTTCATGATGGAACCTGTAAATAGGGGTTTTTACCCTCCTTCCAGTTGCATCTACAGAATTCGGAAGTTGGTGCCTCCTATTAATAAATTCTTGATATATATAAGAAAACATTATGTGGTTTTCTACCATTTGGGTTTCCACGTAAATATTGGTGTATTGTGTTATTGATGTGATGTGGATGTGATGTTTCTTATGATTACATGCTTATAATATATATGTTGAATGAAATCATAGACGATACATTGATGATAAACTGTTGAACATTCTTGATAAAGTGAAATAATATACATTGTGGTTTAAAGTGGTATAAAGTGCTCATATTGATTCACCCCCCCCCCCACCCCTCTCTCAGTATTCTAAAAATTGCTATCAAAGTGGGTTCCTTCAAGGAAACCATTTAACCACTAGAAAGATATCATGAAGGAGTTCATGGAATAATGGGAGAAATGAGTATCGAGATTTGATGGTCAAAGTGGTCTAGTGTATGAGATGTGGAGTAGAAGAATGAAAAATATTTTTTCAGGCATAGGTATATGATATTTGGTATTCAGTTGTTACATGATATAATGGTTCAAAGAAACCAAAGACTGCATCCAAGAAGAAATGGAAGAGGAACAAAAAAATAGAATTGGATTTCATCATGGAAGGATTACTTGATTTAGTAAAGGAAAAAGTGTGAAAATGTGCATCATCTAAAGAACTTTGGGATAAGCTACATAATATCTATTCTTATCCCATCAAAGTCGAAGAACACCAAAGAATATGAAAAAAAAATATGCTCTTCGTGCGAGATAGATTCAAAAGAGGAAGAGTATGAAGAGGTAGAAGTTGATTACACAGAATAATTGATTAGTGCAATTGAATATCTAAGGACTAAAATAAAAGAAAACAAGTCACTCCATGAAGAACTAAAGAAAATGGTATAATCACATAACTCCAACACCAAATAAGTCGAGCAGATGATCATGATGCTAAAAGGTCAGCTAGAAGAATCCAAAAGGATTGAAGAAACTCTCGAGGATCATAAGCAGTGTTTGGAATATGAAATAGAGGCACCAAGAAAGGAATCGTACTTATAGGATTTGTAGCAGCACAATATCATGATGAATTTATAGGAAAAGAGGAAAGTGTTAGAATTCAAGTAGAGGATAAATAAGGAGATGTCATAACTCAATATTATGAAAGATTTCAAAAAGAGGATGAAGAGTAATATGTGTCCACACATGAAGGAGAATATTACTCCACATCAGAGTAGGTATTGTTTTGAGCCATCCGGTTTGGAGACTCCCAGTAAATATGAATATTCAACAAGGGAGTCAGTGCAGTAACTACTACAAATCAGAGAACTATCTTTCAAGCAATATGAAGTGTTTGCAGAGACATATTCAGAGCAGTCAAATAGCAGAAGTACAGAATAACAGATTGATCGATTGAGAAGTAGTGTTCCCACACAGGTATCAGTTAGCAGACAGAAGTTTATGATTATGTTGCACATATGTATTCAGGAAGGAATATCTTCAGTACAGGTTGTTCCAAACATGCATAGTTTGATAAGCACATAGACCATATCAGTGGACAGATTTTAATTCATTTTGATAAACATGAACATGTGATTATTAGTTGTAGTATATTCAAGAGAAGTATTCAGAACGGTACAATGACAGATGGCTCGACATTGTGGAAAGTTAAGCAGTAGGGTTATGAAAATTTTGAAAGATATGGACATAGATGGATAAGTGAAATTCTTAGCAGGTACAGAGAGAACGGGTCAAAGAATATGCATAGTAGTGGATTTACAATTGGAATCAATGGAATCATTTGGAATCATTTGGAATCAGTGGATTTACAATTGGAATCAGTCGAATCAATTGGAATCAGAAAGGCAAGCAGTGAAAGGCACAATAGAACAAGGAAATAGAAACCATTAGCAGAAGCTATATCATCAGAAGGACATTGTTGAACAATATGGTCAACTGAACATGACAAGTAAATGAATAAATAAAAGTTTGAATTTTTTTTATATATGTCATTGAAATTCAAGAGGAAGCACCATTGAACAATAAACAAAACTGGAAGACAGGAAAGGAAACATATACAGGTATCCCTACATTGATCTACATATTACAGAAAAGTCAAGGGAAGAAAAATCATCAAAGAGAGAGATCAAGAAAAGAAGATTGGTAGCATACAGACATGGGAATATATTATTTTTCTCATGTTTGGTTAGAGTAGGTATAGTATCAGAATGAGACATATCGATAGGGGGAGTTAACCATTGGTCAAAAATGAAGAGAAAGAATAGAGGCATGAAGATAGGGGGAGTATCCCCAAGGGGAGATACCCTTTGCCATTGATTTCAAAGGGGGAGAGATAGAAACATTGATGAGGAGTTATGATCACATGGGGATCATGAGAATGAGTGTTTCCATGTCTAAGTGTTTCCATCAATGTTGGTGTTTCCATCAAATCCAAAGGAGGATATTGTTGGACAATTGGTTTGTTGGAAATACTAGAACAACTGAGAGGGGGGGTGAATCAGTTGTTTATAAGCTTAAACAATTTTATGCCTTTTATTTAATTATTAAGATTTCTTCATGTGTCATCAACCAATCATATAGCATATGAACATTAAGAGTAAAGATCATCAGTCACACATAAAATACACACAGAGACACATTTTCACGAGGAAACCCATAAAGGGAGAAAACCTCTTCTTCTTCGAAATGATAGGCAGTCATTTTCTGTTCTGTACATCATTTACAATTGAGCACCAACTCAATGTGAGGCTGCTACCTATGTTTTACAAGCTGCAACTTGCTTGAGAGATCCAACTCTCTGGTTTCTCTAGCACCTACTAGAAGGAAGCACCAACTCCCTGAA
>ML786908.1:141610-184037 GCA_009831015.1 Picea engelmannii | reverse complement strand
TGTTCTGTACATCATTTACAATTGAGCACCAACTCAATGTGAGGCTGCTACCTCTGTTTTACAAGCTGCAACTTTCTTGAGAGCTCCAACTCTCTGGTTTCTCTAGCACCTACTAGAAGGAAGCACCAACTCCCTGAAAACTCTAGCACCAACTGGATGGAAGCACCAACTGGATGTTACACAGGCTCCAACCTGCATAACAGAGAACACCTGTTCTCCCTAGCACCACCCTGCCACCCTAGTTTCTCTGGCTGTAACTAGATGGAAGCTACAACTTCCTGTGTTCAAGCACCCACTTGAACTTCTGAGGACAACAGTCCTCCCGAGCACCTCCCAACCTCCCTAAAATATCAATGATTAAGTAAACATTCAACTTTACAGATAATTCAGTTCATAACAATTTTACTTTGTTCTGTAAATCTTGTCTTCTGCTGCTTGCTCTATCTTTCTGCTCTGCTTCTGCTCAGCTCTATCGTTCTGCTCTACTTCTGCTCTGCTCTATCGTTCTTCTCAGCTTTTTCTATGCTCCATCGTTCTTTTCTTCTGCTCTGTATTTCATCTGCACTATTTGTCCTTTTCTCCAATACTCACATACAATTCATTTCCTTCTGTATATCAATTAGACTTCATCCTTAACTCACTCTCCTTTCTCCTTTTCTTACTATTTCATTCTTTTTCACGCAGAACAACCAACCCTATACAATGTCACTTGTTTTCTTTTATACATTCTGCTATGATGGTTCCACTTCCCATCTCCTTCGACAAGAGCAGCAACAACTGTCTCAGCAACCGAATCGTCATCTGAAACGTTAACTAATTCTTCATAATGAGTATGTTTCACTAATAGAAATCATATTCAGTCGTTAACTGTGAGAGAGAACAGTGACCCTCCGATCAATATTTGATCCAACGGTTCAGATTAAATCGGGATTTCACTCATCGCGATTTCGGCATTCACAGTGTCGAGATGCACATGTACTCGGAACCCCCGATTCTCTGATCCCCGATGTGCTCCTTTCCCGAGCTTTAGCCCCTTCTGGCTACACAATGGTCCATGTGACCAGTCTCCATGTGACCTTGGTCTTATCACTCCATCGGATTTTCGGCACTTACGATGACATAATGTTTATGTCCATGGGATTCGCGATTTCCCGATTCGCGATGCGCTTCAGCCCTCCTAGCTGAGCCCTGGTCCACGTGACCATTACCCATGACCTTTTGTTGGAATTTTGGGGTTTATAATGATAATGTGCATATTCCCCCTGGACTTGCAATATGTCGATTCCCGACTTCCTCTATACTCCTTACACCTGTCCTGCATTGACTCCTGGGTGGCCCACAGTCTATATGCCTTATCGGGAAATCGCGTATCACGATTTCGGGGTTTTTGTTGTAGAGTGAACTGGACATTTCAAAGTCTTTATCCCCAATTCTCCGATGGCTTATCTCTCTCGCAACTTCTACATATCCGACGACCCTCGTTCTTTCGGGAAATTTGAATGGGATCCTACGGTCACTGACTCTTCTCCTCCCGATTATTGTTGCGCGACTATTCATTGCTATTGTCATCACTGCAATGACAATTATACTTGCCATCAGCAACCACAACTGTACTTGCCATCAATGACAAGTATACGTTGATTTTCTTTCTGTTAACTGAAATTGCCAACATGGTTGTCATTGATGTCAACCCTTGGAGAGTGATATTGGAGATTGATTTCAACCCTTAGATATTGATGTCAACCCTTGGAGAGGTCCATAGATGATGGATAGTTGATTGATATTTGTATGACCGATATTTATTGTGAGTTAGTTGGGTACATTTGATGTAGTCTACATGTATCCCCAGAGGTGTGGTTATGGGACCCGAAGTTTATTAAGGAATATGGACATGAAGGAAAATAAAATTGCAGGTAAGACTATCATAGATGGATAGTACATGTTGTATTGTTTCCAATGACATGTGGTATTCCATGTGGTTCCTCATGGCTAGAGAGATATGGCCTTATAAATTTGGAAGCCCCAAAGAGTGGTCAAGAAGCCCCTAGTTGGTTACAATTCTTGGTGAAAGGGTAAAGTGGTTGTAACAAGAAAACCCTAAAATAAAGAAAAGAGGTTACCTAACATAAGTATAAATACACTTCAAGAGTCTCTCATTTGGACACACACACTTACAATTGAAGCTCTATCTTGTGAATGATATCGTCTAGTATTGTGATATTTTGGCTAGTTGTGATGACATTTTTCTGAAGTTGTGAAGGTTTGAAGTAGCGAAAGTTTCAAAGTTGTAGAAAACTAGTAACCCTAGTTTTCTGAAGTTGTACATGGGTTGCATAAGTATAGGTCACGTACATATGCAAGCTACATAAGGACATGTTGTGTACATATGCATGATACAGGAGAAAAAGTCGTGTACCTGAGGAAAAGGTTTGAAAAATAATGTGTGCATGAGTTGCAGCAAGGTTTGATGGTACATCACAGTTTGAGATGGTATACTTCAGGTTTCATGAGTAAAAGTATGTCATTTAAGTATTTGTTTTAGGCTTCTATCTTGGATGGTGTGGCACATGCTTAAGGCATGTCTTGGAAGCCCTTGATGGTACATAGTTAAGGTGATATTGTTACATGCTTGAGACATACTCTTGGTACTTGGTATATGGTTGTTATGGTTCATTGTTAGAGGCATATATTTGTGATATTGGCATATACATGAGGGTTATCTTATGGTACATGGCATGATTGAGAGGGATATGGTATATGGTTGAGACACATTTCATGGTACATGGTCTATAGTATATGATACATGGTATGATATATGGTTGATGTGCATGGTTGGCACATGGTATGATATATGGTATGATATCGAAGTTGATGTACAAGATTGATGTGCATGGTTGGCACATGGTATGGTACATTGTATGGTGTTGATGTCCATGTACATGGTTGATAAATGGTATGATACATGATTGGTACTTTTTATACATGGTTGATGGTTGAGGCATATGGTACAAGTTATGGTGCATGGTTGATGCACGGTTTGGTACAAGTGTTGGTGCATGCTTGATGCACGGTTTGGTACAGGTGTTGGTGCATGATTGATGCACTTCTTGTGGTACATGGTTGATGCTTGGTATGGTATAGGTTGATGGTTTGGTACATTCTTTGGTACATGGTTGGGACACAAATCTTGTTATGGTATGTTGGTGATCTTGGTACATGCTTGGTAGAGGCATGTGTTGGTGATGTTGGAAATATAGTTGAGAGGATTCCTTGGTGTATGATCCATGTGATAATATATGGTTGAGTATCAGTGAGATTGATAAGTTGGACAAGTTGATGTGATAGGTTGGATACAGTGACATGTTGGATACAGTTACAAGTTACAGGTTGATGTGACAGAGGCAATGACAGTGATAATGGAAATGACATTGGTAGTGATTGTGGTAGTGATAGTTGGTCGACACTTATATTTCATGGGGGTTGGACGAGGCAAGGAAAGTGGGTTGTAGCCTCCTTTTGGTTGGAACCGAAGAATCAAGGAGTTGAAGCTTCCTTTAGGTTGTTGTAGCCACCTTCCAGTTGGATCTGAAGAATGCAGGGGGTTGTATCCGTCTTCCAGTTGGAGCCAGAGAATTCAGGGAGTTGTAGCTTCCTTCGGGTTGGAGCCTGTAAATAGGGGGTTGTAGCCTCCTTCCAGTTGCAACTAGAGAATTGGGAAGTTGGTGCTTCCTATGAATGAATTCTTCATATATATATATATAAGAAAGAATTGTGTGGTTTTCTCCTATTTTGGTTTCCATGTAAATACTGGTGTTTTGTGTTCTTGATGTGATGTGGATGTGATGTTTATTATGATTACATGATTATAATATATATGTTGAATGCAATCATAGATGATACATTGTTGAACATTGTTGATAAAGTGAAAGAATAGACATTGTGGTTAAAAGTGGTATAAAGTGCTCATATTGATTACCCCCACCTCTTAGTATTCCAAAAAAACCACATGCTAATAGTTTTTCCCAACCAAGGAATAAAATATGTTTTTAAGATCCATAGATGAATTCATAGAAATCTTAGGTGTGGTAGATATAATTTCTCATATATAAACAAGTTGAGAAGATGTATTAGGTGGTCCATATTTTTTTATTGTCAAACGATATGGCTGAAAATGAATTGTAATTGGTGACTCAAAGGCAATTGACTGAAAACAATGGAGTTCTGAGTTAATTTGATGTGTCAAGTTTCTTAAGAGTTATGAGTTTGTTTAACAACATATGTCAAGAGGGCCCCCTAGTATGTGTTGTATATTTCCTCTAGTATTTTTCTTTAGAATTGTTTTTTTTTTTTTTTTTTTTTTNATTTTTTTTTTTTTTTTTTTTTGTTCATTTCCAGTAGAAATACAGATGTTGTTTCAGTTTCTTTTAAAATCAAAATTCATTTTAATTAGCTTGCAGGAACTATTAGTTTGAATATGTGATTCATGATTGTTCCAAATGTAGATCTTAAAGAAAACAATGTGATATATTTAGTGCCATACAAACAATATTCTCACTAATATACTCAGGGGTTGATTGTGTATGCAATTCCTTTTTGTCTTTCTTATCAACTCATTTATTTATTTCAATTTACCTTTCATTCATCCTTTTAATTAACGTTTCAATTTAACCCTTGTTTTTCTTGAATCTTGGTTAGCTAAATTAGAGTGTGTTTTCAATTAGACACACTTTGAATAAGTGAATGATTTACTTGTGATACGATTCCCTACCACAGACGATCGAGTCTAAGTGATCATGACCAAAAGAACCAATTTCTATATCTAATTCTAGAATTTTACTACTTTGATTTTAGTAGGATATATTAGGAAATTTCAAGACTAGTTATGCACATATTGTGCCTGTGTCTCATAAGTTTACTTACCCAGATAGATAATAAATGTTGGGGAATATAGACAACTAGATCATCCCAACAAGGATCGGGGAATATTTTCATGCTCTTTGTTGAGTTAGTGACAGTGCTTCATAGTAAAGGCATATTTTCTTTGTGGGATGTGAGGCTCCCTATGCAAGATCTTGCAAGGTGAACAAACTTGTATAAGTTCGATGAATTGGGGTTTTCAGAGGATAAAATGGATGAATGGATCATTTTAATAGAAAATATCAAATCAAATTTGTTTTCCTTTATGAGGAGAAGCAAGATACTACGTGTTGGTTGAAAAAATTTCACACAGGGAAATACACAGTAAAATTGGGATATCTCAACATCAATGAAGAGGCTATCTCAAGAGAAAGAATGTGATGGTCGTCTATAGTCTGGGATCTGCATGCAACTTTGAAAATGAAACTTATTTTTTGGTTATCTGTCAAAAGAAATATTTTAATGTGGGACAATGGGTTCCATCAAGGATGGGTAGTGCCCAATAAATGCACGTTCTGTTGCATGGAGGAGGATTTTGTATCTCATCTCTTTGTGTTGTGTCCATATTCTGAAAAGTTTCAGTCCTTTATTTTAGCTTGTTTTAACATAACGATGGAACTTGCCTCTTCTTGTTTGGAGAGGTGTTTCTTTGCATGGAAGGAAGATCAATTGATAAGGGAGTTCATATCAATTCATTTTTTTCTGTCATATTTTATTTGGTGGGAGATTTATTCCAAGGAAGATTTATTCCTCCAGAGATAGTTGTTAATATGATCTTGAAGTTAGCCGAGGAATTATGAAAGGAGCCGAAAAAAAAAAAAACTATCTGCCTATTGTTGCAATACTATTAGATGAAGTTCCATGGGGTTTTTTCGACGATGCAAGCTAGGGCCATCACCCTTGATTCAGGGCCAGAGCGTTGCCACATATTTTAGAATATCATTTTTTTAATATCGTTATTCCCTGGGGTCGGGCTCAAATATGAAAGATAAACTTTCTGGACTATGGGATTTTCTCATCATGGCCAATTTTATTAAATTAAGGAAAATTCAAATTCGTGGGGACTCAAAAGTGGTGGTGGACTGGGTAAACAGAAAAGAAAATCTCCAAGTAAGGCACCTTCAGCCAATTATGCATCAGATCTGAGAGCATTGTGGTGGGATAGAGTGGCTCTCATGCTCTCATGTATACATATATTTAAATTTTGTTGTAGATATGATTTCTAAATATTCTTTGTTGTTGGATGTTGGATCCTTTATTTCTCAATATTTCTATGAAGGGAAACTCTGCGATGACAAATATTTCTTGTTGTAGACTGTTTTTCTAGTCTCTATCCAACTTTTTAGTATGAACATTTTATGTTGTATAAGCTCCCTATGGGTTTGTTTTTTCATGGATAGGATGTATGATAGGGATATGGAAGGAGGAAATTCAAGATTGAATTGAAATACAGAGATGGAAAAAATATTTTTTGAACAGTACTAATGAAGTATGGATAATTCTTGAAGCTGGGTCGAAATATGTTTATTCTATCTTTTGAATATAAAGTTTTCTCTTTCTTGGAAAAAAATGAAAATTTGAGAAGTCGTGCATAAGACAAATGATGGGCATAAAAAAATATAGATGAGAAGAATGCTATAAAACAATAAATCTTGAGTTATCAAGAAAACCTATAAAACAATTAAAGTTGAGATATCATGAAAAGAAAAACAATATGTTGGTTTTTTTTATCAAGAATATTTCTTCCTCTCATATTGATTTGTTCAAATCTTGGTTTTCCTCCTCTGATATTTTCTTTGGTATATGAGATATGAATTGCTCACACAATTCTACATCCAAGATATTATCCTCTTCATATAGCGAACTAAAATGGTCCGAGGCCAAATTTTTTATCTCCTCAAAATATGAAGTGATGTCTCATGAGGGAGTTTTGATTTCTTCTACCCTATTCCTCCATTGCCTTGATCTTTCTTGCTTATGAAAAAATGAGGTATTTTTATCCCCATCCTTAAGACAAATACTTCTAGATTTTAGGCTCCACATTGCTTCTTCTCCTTTCAAAGACTTTAAATAAGATTGATAGGTAGATTGCTCTTGTTGTAAAAGATCGAGTTGTACCTCCTGATTGTCTATTTTATGTTGTATATCCTCCATCTTTTTCTGATACCCCTTCAGATCATTATTCATTGAGTGTGGTGAGGTTTTTACCCATTAATTGATTGCTTCCTTAATCAACTTTAATTTTTTTCCCATATATGAACAAGAGAACCTTTGACCCATTATCTCCATGATCTAGTAAGTAGTGGGAAAAAATATTCTCTTTCCTTCCAAAAAGGATTGAATCTGAATGGAATGGGCCCCATATTTTCATATTTAACAAATCTAAGAGATATAGGTCGATGATATGAGCTATCTTAATGAATTATTGAAGAGGAGATAATTTCATCTCTGGAGAGAAGAAGGAACTACTTATAATAAAGCGATCTAGTCTTGCAGCGATGTGACCAGTACCAACTCTCCTATCGTTCCAAGTGAACCGTCCTTTGTTTGGTTGAACATCCACCAAATCTAATATCATCATTAGATCTTCCATTTTTTCCCTGAATGGATCTAGAACTATAGATTCCCCCTCTTTTTTATTTTATATGAATTGTGGTGTTAAAGTATCCAACTATTATATAATTTTGTGCATACCCCATACATTCTAGGCCTAATAGAGACTACCAACATTCTTCTTTTTCCCTATAGGAATTCAGCATATATACATTAAAAAGATGAAAGATCATACCTGAGGGAAGATGAATCAATTTTACCATTATCTATTTTGTTTCTTTGTCACTCTCTTCCAGATGAAAGAGATCAACATTCTAGAAGGTGCCAATTCCCCCTGAGGCTCCACTTGAGCTTAGTGCTACTCAAATGTTTTCCAAATATTTTTCATTTCATTGAGAGTTTCCAACTCCCCTAATTTTGTCTCCTCGATTAGTAGGATCTTAGGTTTTTCACTTCTGATTAATTTTTCCATTGCTTCTTTCTTTTCTTTACTACCTAATCTTCTACAATTCCAGTAGAATAACTTCAATATTTACCTGGTGATTTGGATGACCCCCTTTGGTGGGATGAGATTGTGTCATGATTTTCCTTGACTGTCCATGCCCTTTTCCTTTCTTGTTATCTTTTTAAGGATCCCTTACATAGTATTTTGGATTCCAATCTCTTTGTCCCTATCAACTTCATTTTCTCTTGTATTGCACTTATATTTCCTTCCAACTTTCCTCTGATTAGTAATTTGTAGCGCTTCTGGTTTTGATTCCTCGTCAGATTCTTCTACATTCCCTTCCTCTTTCTCTTGTAACTATGGTTGGGATGCGATAGGAGTAATGCTTGGTGAATATTCACCATTTTTGGAGTGTGCAGATAAGGAAGGGATCTTCATATTTTCTTTTTCTTTTTTTTCCCCTTTACTTCCTTCTTCATATTCCTTTCCCTTTTCCTTTGATTATCCCATATTTTCCTCTATATTATCCAAGATTTAAAATTGATTTCTACTCATTTCTCATTTTCTATTTCCTCCTGTAGAAGAGATCTGGGGGGAGAAGGAAGAGGAGGACCTCCTTGACTTGGGTCTTACTGATGAATTGCCTTCCCTAGTGTTTTTTTCCTTTTTGGTTGTTTCCACTGCTCTTGAGCTCTTTCCTCTGGGGGATCTTATTTGTTTTGTGAAAATTTCTTTGTAAAGTGTCCATATTCATGGAAAAATTTTCACTTGAAGGGGATTTGTTCATAATCTACTTGTTGGATGTAAGATCATTTATCCAAAGTTAATTGAATGGCCTCTGGTAGTTCTTTATCCAGATCTATCTCTACGCAGATTCGTGCATAGTATTTCATACCATCTCGTGGTTTGACTCAATCAATGAATATTCCCAGGATATTCCCAATACTTCAAAGGGTTTCATCATTCCAACAGTGGAGTAGGAGAAATTGAAGACGAACCCAAACTGGGATAGCCAAAGGGATGTCATTTTTAGGGATAAAGTATGGAGTCCATTTATTTAAATACATTCCCCTTGATCCCATAAAGTAAGGCCCATTTCTAAAGATCAGATCTTGATCTTCATTTTTTTTAAACAGAAAGAAAAAAAAAAACTTACCACGGAATGTCGACATTTTCCCTTGTATCATTTTCTTCCAGTTCAAATATAACCATTGCGTCATGGCTTTCAGTGAAGGACATATTCTTTTAAATTTACCATTCGCAGCTAGAAAAAGAGAAAAAGGGAACACCAGCAAGGGATGGACACGAACCTTTTGGATCTCGTCAAATTTTTTCACGAACTTGGGGGGAGCAGACTTTGTCGATTTGGGGCATGAAGTAATAAAATCCTGGAAAGAAGCGATATCAGGCGGAGGAGGGGAAGTAGAGGGGGGCTCCTCCCCCTGAACCCGAGGCCATGCCAAAGAGAGAACCTCTAGGATATATAGGCACTTGAAACACAACTGTAAAACCCTATCCATAGAGCTCCAGAGCAATGCCCCCAATTATACAATATTTTATTAAAAGCTTATTTTTTATTAAAAAATTGATTATTAATTATATAGACTACAATCATTTTTTCTTTTGTTATGTTATTTTTAAATTTGATTTATTTAAAATGTTAAAAATGATGGGAAAATGAAAGATACTTCTAACATATAACCACCATGAAATTTGTGTTATGTTATTTTAAAATTTGATTTATTTATAATGTTAGAAGTGATGAAAAGATGAAAGATACTTATAACATATAACCACCATGACATTTGAGATTGCTAGGTAATGTTGAATCCAAATTTTAACCTTTAACCCTTTTATATTAATATCCATTATAAATTTTATACAAATTTGATTTCGAGAATTATTTGTAATTACACCAAAGGTTTTAATATCCATTATAAATTTCATACAAATTTCATTTTGAGAATTATTATACATTTTTTTTAATATTTTTATTTCCATATTTTAGCAATTCCTTTTAGTTTACAAGCCTCCAATCCACTTTATTGAGTTCCTCGTCATTGATTTTTTGAACCTTTGAATATATCGCATTGTATGGAAAATGAACAATTCATTGGAAAAGAGGTAGTCTCAATCATCATTCTTGCAAATTAGACAATAAAAAATCAACAATTTTACAAACAAGGGAGTAGAATTTAAAGATTTCAAAAAATAACTTTGATTACTTGAATATAGCATATGGGATCTAAATTACCAAGGAAGAAAAGAAATGAAAATGGTAGAATGCATGAGTTGTCTCAAATATAACACAAGTGTGTGAATTTAAGGATAAATAAAAGTACATTTTTTTCTTAGCACACTAGAAAAAATTGTATCAAAGCAAGTTCTCAAACGTAATATTTTTGAATTAAAACCTAGCCCATTTCTTGTTGTTAATTCAATTTCCATATGCTCAACAACAACAACTTTTACTCCAATGAATCTTCTCTTTTAAGGAGAGACACGAGAATTTTCTCCCAAGGATTGCAATCAAAGTAGGTAGAAAGGGTTTTTGAATGTAAATGTGAACTATCCCTTTGGTTGACATGCCTTTTCTAAATTGCTTGCATGCATGTATACATGAATAATTTACATTTCACTAACTTTATATGTAGATGTCTTTGAAAAAAAAATCCATCGATTGACACTTATACTAAGATTGATACTATACTTCCATGGGAACTCAAAGAATAAGATCTCCCTTTATGAAACATATATTGTATGGAAAAATTATTTTACTCTACTCAATCACCAGTGTTATTTCAGAGAAAGAAAACTCATGTGAAAAGCTACTATGGGGAGGAGAAAAATAACCAGGTATCATAGAGGAAACAATTCTAAAGGGAAAACCTTAGGCACCCTATAGGTTGCCAATCATTTACAGCCCATAACTATGTGGAATTGTGAGGGGTAGGTTAGAAATGTGCAAACTCATGTGAGGTTTAGGTCTCTACTTAACATCATTGGGAACTCCTAATATGTGTATTCACGAAAATTAGTAATCACAATATCCTCACATTTCCACATTTCAAAGAAGTTACATGAATGAATGAAATATTAAAACAACAAACATAAAATATATTTAATTTGTTTCAAAACTTACCTCTACATTCTTTATTTGAGTTAGATATTAATTGGCTTTATTACACTAAAACAAAGTTTCTCCCATCCAATCATAGTTCTTTGATGAAAATTGAGCAATAAGATGGGAGGTGTATAACCATTGCGCATAGCCCCTACTCTCAATGTTTAGATGTATATATTGTTCATTTATCCATGTGTGGAAATCATGCTCAAAATATCAATTATTTATTTCCATGCTTTGCAATTTACATCATTTATCGATGTGTGACAATCATGGTCAAAGTCTCAAGTATTTCCTTTCATGCTTGACAATTGTCTTCATTTATCCATGTGTTATAATCATGGTCAAATTCTAAAGTATTTCCTTTCATGCTTGAAAAGTGTCATCATTTATCTATGTGTGACAATCATGATCAAAGTCTGAAGTATTTCCTTTCATACTTGACAATTGTTATCATTTATTCATGTTTTATCCATGTGTGACAATCATGGTAAAAGTCTTAAGTATTCCTTTCATGCTTGACAATTTGACGCAGACCCCTTTCTTCTAGATCCGCGCAGGATGTTTTCCTCTCTTCTAGCCCAAAGAGCTTGACTGGCCCTTCTATTTCCCTTTCGGGAAATCTGCACCCACAAACAACCTTGAGGGATTTCCCCTTTATACTTCGGAAGATTGGACTTCATGATTTTGCGAGTCCTGTGGTCGAGTGTCTTGTCTCTCAGACCCCCGAAACCCAAAATTATGACACCTGGCCTTTTCTCTCTCTATCTTCCCTTTCCCCTTATCGCGATTTCTGGAGTCGCAATGTCATGTAACTCATCCCCTCGACCTCTGAAATCCTGATTCCCGCATTACCGAAACTCCGATGTTCGATCACCAAAAGGAATCGACGATTGTGATTCCTCGTTCAATCCAACAGTCAACGTGATTTTCACATATCGGGAGTTCAAGACTCTCGATGCCAAAACCTCATGTCAACACAAACTCCGAATTCCCGAATCCCGATATCAATTTCAGCTTTTCGGCTTTCGCGAATTCGCGAGTTGCGATGTTATGCAACTCTGCTCCATGAACCCCGAAATCTCGATTCTCTATTTGTCGAAATCCTGAAATGTCAAACTCCGACACGATTCCCAGCGCTAGCCCACAACTAGACGTTCCACCTTTTCGGGACTTCGCACTTCGCAAGTCTTAATGCAAAGATTTCAGGACTTCAGTTCACGAAACCCCGAAATGGTCAACGCAACTGACTTCTGTGTCGACAAGTGCGCCACCTGTCCACCCTGCTGGCTTCTATGGCCCCACACAAATTCCGAACTCTTGGATTTATGCCATGCGTCCTCCTATGATGGACGGTCCTTAATCATTTCGCAATTTCATGAAATCAAATGCCGAAATGTTTCACATCCTATCCTCTTGATCCCCGAAGTCCCGACATGCAAAATGTTGACGGACTCTTGATCGTTGCCACATGTCTCAACAGAGGGATGGTCCTGACTCAGTTTGGGATTTCGCGACTTGCGATTCCCCGATGTCACAATTTCTCTATCAACTCGAAACCCCGGTAGCTAAATATCGACGGGTTCTTGATCTCCGCCACATGTCCTAATGAATGGATGGCTCAGATCAAATTCGGGGTTTTCACTATGAAGTCACCCAATCTCCTATCCTCGAGACTTCTGATATCTTGAATTATGAAGTCTCGATCTCCCAATGCCTTTCGAGACTTTCGCTCTGCTTGTGAGGGTTTAACCTCGTGCAACTCCTGTCAGATCCCACGAATAACGGGTATCTCAGTGAGGTCCGATGGATCATGATCTCCTGAGCTTGAACCTTTGGAAACAGTCGTAACCCCCTTGCTTCTCTGTCAAATCGGACGGCTGGCGGGACTTCGCAAATTCTCTACGGAGAATTTTGACCGTCCGTCTCTTCCCTTGAGAACTTCCGTGAAATTTAAAAAAAATATTTCTCTGCATGGAACTTGTCCTCCTGCAGTACGACATCACTGCACCTCCTTTCAATTCTTCAAGGCACTTAGCCTCTTTCTTCCCTTTGACGACTTCGAAGCTTTGAACCCTTTTGAGGTTTTCCATAACTTCAAGTCTTTCAGAAAAACTTTTGTTGGCACTCCTTGTGGAAAACCTTCAAACACTTTCAAGTGTTGAACTCCTTTCAACTCTCTGCACTCCCTGCAGCAGCAGTATCTCAACAAGTCATTCAGGTTACAAACCCATGAAGATTCACTTGGCATGTGCACACTTTGCACGTCTTCTGTGCCCAACTGCACTTTTGAGGAAATGAGGACAAAAGCTATCCTATCTGAGCTTTCAGAGACAAACCTTCGAACCCTTTGTCAATGCACTCCTTGCGGACAATTCAACTGCACTCCTTACAGGAACTCTCGCTCAAACAGAAAAACAATTGAAACTCATTTCCTAACTCTTTCTCTCTCAGACTTCAAACATAATCCTAAAATCATTCATACACAGCATAGAAAGAAAATGTATAACAGAAAGAGTAAAACCATGAACATACCATTCATCATACACATACAAGAAACAAATACAACGCCATGAATCTGAATTAAGACTTCTTCTATTAACTCAAATCTCTGTACATGGGTGTTTTTCAAACACAGTTTCTTTTCTCCAGCTCTATATGCTCTTCTCTTGGTAATGTTCTTCACTATCATATAATAATACATTGAGGGTGTCTATATCCATTTTCCCTCCGCTACTAATTCAGACGAGAGCGGGTCGCTCAAGGTCTGATTACAATCTATAAGTACACCTCTCCTTAACTATTACATTTACATTTGGCGCATCCATATTCAAAAAATTTTAAACAATTCATCATGTGCCCAAAATGCATTGGCACTTGCCCCACGCTCACTTAAAGTTGGCGATGCTCCTGCATCATACTCCCTTGCTTGAAAATTTTCATGGGCTCCTGTCCATGAGCTCTCGCATGGTCTATCCATGCTTCTAAATCATTGTTTCATTCTCCCAGCTGGCATCTTCAACTGGATGTCCCTTCCACTTGATCAAGTATTCGAAGTATTCCTTTCTCCTGGTCTTCTTGCTAACTCTTTTGTCTAGTATGCTTTCCATCTGTGGCTTCTCTACAACAGGAATCTGTTTTGTCCATTGGACCTCTGGTTGTTCATCACTTGTTCCTGCTTCCTCAGTTTTGTATGGGTACAAATATGAGACATTGAATATCAGAGAAATTCCGATCCTATTGGGTAATTCAATCTCATAAGAATTTGCTCCAAATTTATTCAAGACCTTACATGGTCCGATCTTCTTCATCTTCAGTTTTTTATATGTTCCCTTCGGGAACCTTTCCTTTCTCAGATGTGCAAGAATCAAATCACCAACTTCAAATTGAAGTTGTCTCCTGTGTTGATATGCCCTTTGCTTATACTCTTGGCTCGAGTTTTTCAATCGCTCCTTCACCTAGTTGTGAAGCTCCTTCATCGCCTCTGCGAAATCTTCTGCACTAGCACTCCTAGTCGCAGTCTGTTCTGAATCCCTTAGCTCAGAAACTCCTCTTGAATGCATGCCATAAACAATCTAAAACGGACTCTGTCTCATGCTTCTGTTGATTGAATCGTTGTAAGAAAACTCTGCATGTGGTAATATGTTGTCCCATTGGCTATGGTGTTCTGTCACCAAGCTCCTCAGAAAGTCTCCCAAACTACTGTTCACGACCTCTGTTTGTCCATCCGTCTAAGGATGATAAGCTGAACTAAACAACAAGTTAGTTCCCAGCTTCGTCCATAAGTTTCTCCATAAGTGTCCTACGAACTTAGTGTCTATATCTGAAACTATGCTCTTTGGTAAGCCGTGAAGTCGAATGACTTCTTTGAAAAACAGGTTCGTAATATGAGTTGCGTCATTGGTTTTCTGACATGGAATGAAATGTGCCATTTTGGAAAATCTATCCACTACCACAAAGATTGAGTCAAACCCTCTTTGTGTTCTCGGCAGTCCCAATATGAAGTCCATGCTGACTGCATCCCATGGCCTGTCAGGTATGGGTAATGGTTGATAAAAAACTACATTCTGCCTCTTTCCTTTGGAATGCTGACAAATTCTTCATCTGTCTACAAATATTTTGAAATCTGCTCACATTCCTGGCCAAAAATATGTCTCATTCAACTTTGCGAACGTCTTGTCATGACCGAAATGTCCGGCCAATCCTCCACTATGTTTCTCCTTCAGCAAATTCTCCCTCATGGAGCACTTTGGAATACAAAGATGATTACCTTTAAATAGTATTCCTTCCTGGATCATGTATTCTGCCCATTGGCTTCTATCCCTGAGAACTGGATTCTCAGTTGCTTCATATGCCTCTTTAAAATATGGATCATCTCTGTACATGTCCCTGAGATCATCAAAACCCAGTGTTTTAACTCTAAACCCCTGCAACAGTAAACATTTCCTGCTCAAAGCATCAGCAACCTTGTTAGCAGTTCCAAAAATATGCTTGATTACAAAAGTAAAGTTCTGCATGTATTCAACCCATTTAACATGTCTTTGATTCAACTTCTCCTGTTGAGTCACAAATTGCAAAGCATGATTGTCATTGTATAAGACAAACTCCTTCGGAATCAAATAGTGTCTCCACTTCTTCAATGCCTGAATAATAGCATAGAACTCCTTGTCATATGTGGAGTACTTCACTTTCACTTCATTCATCTTCTCACTGAAGTATGCTATCGGCCTGTCTTCTTGACTCAAGACTGCCCCTATTGCAAATCCACTTGCATCACATTTTACTTGAAATGTCTTTTTGAAATCTGGCAACACCAAAATTGGTTGTTCCGTAATTTTGTTCTTCAACAAATTGAAGCTTTTCTCAGCCTCTTATGTCCAGTGAAGAGACTTATGTCTCTTCTTCACTATGTCCATCATCGGTGCACTAATTCCACTGAAATTCCTGATGAACTTCCGGTAGAAACTAGCCAATCTGTGAAAACTTCTCACCTTAAATATGCTCTTCGGTGATGGCCAATTCTTGATCACCTCCACTTTATCTGGATCCATCCTCAATTTATCTACAGAAATAACAAAACCCAAATAAATTAGCTCTGTCTTCATGAATGAGGATTTCTTCATGTTTATCAGCAGCTTCTCTTGTTGTAATCTCTTCATCACTGTAGCTAAGTGTTTCAGATGCTCTTCCTCTGTTTTACTGAAAATCAGTATGTCATCCAGATACACAATGACAAATTTTTCGATGAACTCCTTCAGGACTTCGTTCATCAACCTCGTGAAGGTACTTGGCGCGTTCGTTAAGCCAAACAGGATAACAAGCCATTCATACAACCCTTCATTAGTCTTGAAGGTTGTCTTCCATTCATCACCTTCTCTCATATGAATCTGGTGATATCCACTTTTCAAATCAATCCTCGAAAAAAATTTGGCTCTAGTTAATAAATCCATCAGATCATCCATCCTTGCTAATGGAAATCTATACCTGATGGTTATCTTCTTAATTTCCTTTGAGTCAGTACACATCCTCCAGCCTCCATCTTTCTTTGGACTGAGCACTGTCAGAACAGCACATGGACTCAAGATTTCTCTAACCAACCCTTTGTCCAACAAATCCTGGACTTATCTTTTGACCTCTTCATTCTTCTGCGGAGTTAACCTGTACGCTGCTTTTTTTGGCAAACTAGCTCCAGGTATGAGATCAATATGATGACTCACACTTCTGATTGGTGGCAACGAACGAGGTAGTTCGTCCACTACTATGTCAGCAAACCCTTCCAACAGCTTCTAAACCTCTTCTGGTAAATCATCTACCTTTGTAATGGTTAAAACAATCTTTGGCTTCTTGACCACAATGAATTGCGATTCCTCCTTCTTCTTAACCTTTGTAAGAAGTTCCTTCCCACTCATGAGAAGTACAATGTTGCTTACTTCAGGTTTCACCTCCTTATCTTTGATTGGAAGCAACATGTGAGTTCTCCCATTCTTCTCTAGGGTGTATGTGTTCTTTATCCCATCATGAATCACATTTCTATCATATTTCCATGGTCTACCCAACAATAGATGACAAACATCCATTGGAATAACATCACAGAGTATCTTATCATTATATCCTCCTATCTTAAATTCAACTAAACACTGTTTAGTGACATTTACCCGATGTCCTTTTTGTAGCCATGAAACTCTATATGGACTTGGATGTTCAATCATCTCCAGCTCTAGATTTTCTACCATCTCTGTAGAAATAAGATTATCTATGCTACCACTGTCCACAATGACCTTTCATACCCTGTCCTTGGTTTTGCAAGCAGTCAGAAAAAGACTGTTCCTTTGTACTAGATTTTCCACCTCCTTCTCTAGTGTTAAGAGAACTTTTCTCATCATCAGCAATCTTCCACCTTCAGCATCTTCTGCCTCAACATTCTGCGTCTGTGCTTTGGCAATGTGAGTCTCACCACCTTCTTTTTTTTTATCTGGACATTCATAAGATGTGTGTCCATTCTTTCCACATGTGAAGCACTTTATCCGTCCACCTCTTCCTCTTCCTCTACCCCTGGTACAAGGAAAAATGTTTCCATCTGCATACTAACCTCTCTGTTCGGTATGTTTCCCTCTCTACAAACTTTCACCTCTCTCAGTCTGAGTCTGAGGTTTCTTCCCGTCTTCTTTATGTTTCTGATTTCTATCCTGGGCAACTGATTTGCCTCTGGCTTGACTTCTGCCTCGGCCTCTCTGACCTTGTTTTTGTCTCAGCTACTCTTCATCTTTTAGAGCCATCTAATAAGTATCGTCCACTGTTCGGATGGTCATCATGTTCATCTCATCCTGAATGTCATATCTCAAACCATTCATGTACCTGGCAACCTTTTCATCATCGCTTTCCCGATGACCTACCCTGATGTTCAACCTGTAGAATTCTTTAGTATATTCCTTCACTGTCATCAGCTTCTGTCTCAAATTTTGCATTCTTCAAAACAGAGTAATCTGGTAATCCCTGGGAATGAATTTTGCCTTCATCTTTGCAATCATCCTATCCCAACTCTTGATTTTCTGCTTGCCTTTGCAGCGTCTGTCAGCTTGTAGTTCATCCCACCACAATTTTGCATGTCCTTTCAATCTTGTGACAGCATGTTTGACCTTCTTGTCTTCCTCGACATCTTCATAGTCAAAATAAGTGTCCAGAGCTCTAATCCAGTCTAGAAGCTCTTCAGCATCCAGGTTTCCCTCATATACTGGGATGTCCATTTTTTCCCTAGCACCCACCCTTGCAACAGCGCTGAGTAGGCGTTCATTTGCTGCATCTTTGGCTGCAACTTCTTCCCCTTCATGTTCGGTTCACTTTCACTTTCGGAATCACTAAGATCCCCAGCACCGACTGTGTGCCTCTGTGCTATCTCCATGTCCTCAAGTCTGGCGCATAAATCACGTATCTCTCTTGCCATGGCTGGGTCAGGAATCTGCCCACCTCTTCTTCTTGGTATTTCCCTTTCCTCTGGTGGATCGGGTGTTTGCCTGTCCCTTCTTCTTGGAGGCATGTTGAATATTCCTTTTCCTTGCTATAGAAAGCAAAGAAACCTTTATGTGCTCTGATACCACACTTGACACAGACCCCTTTCTCCTAGATCCACAGATTAGGATCCGCGCAGGATCTTTTCCTCTCTTCTGGCCCAAAGAGCTCGACTGGCCCTTCTATTTTCCTTTCGAGAAATCTGCACCCACAAACAACCTCGAGGGATTTCCCCTTTATAATTTGGAAGATTGGACTTCACGATTTCGCGAGTCATGTGGTCGAGTGTCTTGTCTCTCAAACCCTCGAAACTTGAAATTATGACACCTGGAATTTTCTCTCTCTATCTCGCCTTTCCCTTTATCGTGATTTCGGGAGTCACAATGTCATGCAACTCATCCCCTCGACCTCCGAAATCACGATTCCCGCATTATCGAAAATCCGATGTTTGGTCACCAAAAGGAATCGACGGTTGTGATTCCCCGCTCGATCCAACGGTCAACGCGATTTTCGCGTATCAGGTGTTCGAGACTCTCGATGCCAAAACCTCATGTCAACATAAACTCTGAATTCCCGAATCCCAATATCAATTTCAGCTTTCACGAATTCGTGAGTTGTGATGTTATGCAACTCTGCTCCGCGAACCCCGAAATCCTGATTCTCTATTTTCTAAAATCCCGAAATGTCAAACTCCGACACGATTCCCAGTGCCATCCCACAACTAGACTTTCCGCCTTTTCGGGACTTCACCCTTCGCGAGTCTTAATGCAAAGATTTTGGGAATTCAGTTCACGAAACCCCGAAATGGTCAACGCAACTGACTTCTATGTCGACAAGTGCACCACCTATCCACCCTGCTGGCTTCTATGGCCACACATAAATTCTGAACTCTTGGATTTCCGCCACGCGTCCTCCTATGATGGACGGTCCTTAATCATTTAATGAAATCAAATGCCAAAATGCTCTGCATCCTGTCCTCTTGATCCCCGAAGTCCCGACATGCGAAATGTCGACAGACTCTTGATCGTCGCCACGTGTCTCAACAGACGGACGCTCCTGACTCAGTTCAGGATTTTGCGACTTGCAATTCCCCGATGTCACAATTTCTCTGTCAAGTCGAAACCCCGGTAGCTAAAATACCGATGGGTTCTTGATCTCTGCCACGTGTCCTAATGAATGGATGGCTCAGATCAAATTCGAGGTTTTCACTATGAAGTGACCCGATCTCTTGTCCTCAAGATTTCCGATATCCCAAATTCTGAAGTCCCGATATCCTGACGCCTTTCGGGACTTTTACTCTTCTTGCAAGGGTTTAACCCCGTGCAACTCCTGTTAGATCCCACAACCGACGGGTATCTCAGTGAGGTTCGACGGATCACAATCTCCTGAGATTGAACCTTTGGAAATAGTAGTAACCCCCTTGCTTCTTTGTCAGATCGGACGGCTAGCGGGCCTTCGCAAATTCTCTACGGAGAATTTCGATTGTCCGTCTCTTCCCTTGAGAACTTCCGTGAAATTTAAAAAAAATATTTCTCTGCATGGAACTTGTCCTCCTACAGTACGACGTCACTACACCTCCTTTCAATTCTTCAAGGCACTTAGCCTCTTGCTTCCCTTCGACAAATTTGAAGGTTCGAACCCTTCTGAAGTTTTCCACGACTTCAAGTCTTTTAGAAAAACTCCTGCTGGCACTCCTTTTGGCAAACCTTCAAACACTTTCAAGTGTTGAACTCCTTTTGACTCTGTGCACTCCCTGCAGCAATAGTCTCTCAACAAGTCATTCAGGTTACAAACCCCTGAAGCTTCACTCAGCCTGTGCACATTGTGCACGGCTTCTGTGCCTAACTGCACTTTTGAGGAAATGAGGACAAAAGCTATCCTATCTAAGCTTTTAGAGACAAACCTCTGAACCCTTTGTCAACGCACTCCTTGCGAACAATTCAACTGCACTCCTTGTAGGAACTCTCGCTCAGACAGAAAAACAATTGAAACTCATTTCCTAACTCTTTCTCTCTCAGACTTCAAACATAATCCTGAAATCATTCATACACAGCATAGAAAGCAAATGTATAACAGAAAGAGTAAAACCATGAACATACCATTCAACATACACATACAAGAAACAAATACAACGCCATGAATCTGAATTAATACTTCTTCTATTAACTCAAATATCTGTACATGGGTGTTTTTCAAACACAGTTTCTTTGCTCCAGCTCTGTATGCTCTTCTCTTGGTAATGTTCTTCACTATCATATAATAATACAATGAGGGTGGCTATATCCATTTTCCCTCCGGTCCTAAAACTGTCAAATCTGAGAATTCAAAGATACCTACTAACATTAACTAACATAAATGCCTTCTTAGTCCTTCAGATGAGAGCGGGTCGCTCAAGGTATGATTACAATCTATAAGTACACCTCTCCTTAACTATTACATTTACATTTGGCGCATCCATCTTCAAAAGTTTTTAAACAATTCATCATGTGCCCAAAATGCGTTGGTGCTTGCCCCACGCTCGCTTGACATTGGCGATGCTCCTACATCACAATTGGCAAAGCCTAAACCGATATGTAAAGCCCATTGTAGTGACACATTAACAAAGAATGGCATTTATTTCATAACTCATAGAGCAACAAAGTTTCCAACGCTTACACAAAGTATAATGTTATGCATGTGATAAATGAGAGAAATTCTATAAAACAAACAATTTGGTACACATTTATATAAAACAAAACATTTAAATAAAACAAACAAATTGGTACACATATATGACAGATGAGATAAATGCTATAAAACTAGCAATTGTTTTTTAAGATATAAAATTGTGTTGTTATATTGTGAATATGTCGAATATATTTGTTTTATAAATGCAATTATATACTAGATTGTTGCATAACCATATATGATTGTGGGAAGCATATCTTGAATTTCCATGTATGTGTGTCTGTGTGTGTTTGTGTGTCAATTGTGTTTAACTTGGATGGTTGAGAGGAGTAGTATTATCAGCCCCACCCAGGTTCATTTCCCATAATTAACATATTAAGATCTTAACATGTATATTATTGTAACTCTTAAGCTAAACATCCCAGCTAGCTTGGAAACCATAAAGGGCCTGGCCTCTTAGATTGAAGCAATTGATATCAATTAGGTTTAGGCGATTAAAAGAAACCACAATATAAAATCACCACCTATTGTACATATTGTAATTCAAGTTAAGTTTGCAAAAGAAAAGAGCTAAATTGCATTTAACTTGAGGATCACATAGGATGACGAACTAGGATAAACTATTTGATTTTTTCAAAGAATTTTCAATAATATATTGAACTAGAATGAAATGTTTTAGAGAGAGTGGTTGAATTGTGATGACTCCCTTATTGTGAATTTTAAAAAATACACAACCATATATAATCGTTGAGTCCAGGAAACATAGAAAGTGGATTGTCAATGAAATCTTAGACTTATGATGATTCCCCTCTAGGATGTTCTAAGCCTTAGTCAATTTTTTGATTAAGAATTAGTTCTTTGAACTTCTCTATTTATTACACAATCTCTCTCTTGGAACCCTCGAGTCCTTGGAACTATTTATTACAAGTCTTTCCATTGCTATTAAGTGTTGTATTAAATATGTATTTTTAATTACAAAATATTAATAAAAATTTGACATCCTTTAATAAATGTTGGTACACCATCAAATTCATGGTTTTGCATTTTAAAACTACATGAAAATTGTCATTAATTTTAAAATATGAAATACAATAAATCGATGAAAAAACATCCTATGCCACAAGCAATTTCAACCCTATTTCAAAGAATAAACTTCGACAAATGATAAATATTATATATAGAAGATGATAAATATTATCTAGAGGTAAACTTTGAATGTACAAATGAGATCAATTTGTAATGGAGGAACTTTGACATCATACTCAAAACTTTGACCATAAAGAAACAAGTGAAATAGGTGTACACTACACTAAGACATTATGCACACATTTTTCTTTACACAAAAGAGAAATAGTGATACGACCCACATGATTTCTTCCATTTGTTATTTCAATGCATAGAATTTGTGAAATCACATAATTGCATAGCAAATGGAAGATGTCAAAAAAAAGAGTGGTCCACCTGCGAGAAAATCTATCCAATCTACCGAGGTTTTTTCCCACCATTGTAGTCCATCTCCTTCTCTCTTTGGGTTTCTTCCTAACATTTATGGGCGCATACTCTTGCATACTCCTAGCAAAGATTAAGCATGCTAAGCTTGATTTGTAAAGACTTTTTTATACAAATCCATCTATGATCTTGCATTCAAGTATATATATCTCCAAAGGAATCGGCATTGACATTCAAAGTTATGAAAGGGCCCAACAACAAAATCAATGTCATTTAGTACATAATATGTGGTTGATTTCAACTACATATACGTCCAAAGGATCGACAGTAGCATTGGGATTATCAAAGAGCCTAAAATAAGGAAATAGGTTACCTAGCACAAGTATAAATACACCTCAAGAGCCTCTCATTTGGACACACTCACTTACAATTGAATATCTATATTTTGAATGATATGGTCTAGTATTGTGATAATTTGGCTAGTTGTGATGACATTTTTCTGAATTGTGAAGGTTTGAAGTAGTGAAAGTTTCAGAGTTGCCTAAAAATGGGTACATGGGTTGCATAAGGATAGGTCGCATACATAATAAATATGCAGAAGGAAAGGTCACGTACATATGCAATTTGCAGGAGGACAGGCCGTGTACCTGAGGAAAAGGTTTGAGAAAGAATGTGTGGATGAGTTGCAACAATGTTTGATGGTACAACACAGTCTAAGACACTATGCTTTAGGTTTCATAAGTAAAGGTATGTCATTTATGTATTTGTTTGAGGATTGTATATTGGATGGTATGGAACATTCTTAAGGCATGTCTTGGAAGCCCTTGATGCTACATGGTTAAGGTGATATTGTTACATGCTTGAGACATACTCTTGGTACTTGGTATAGGGTTTTTATGGTTCATTGTTAAAGTTACATATTTGTGATATTGGCATATACATGAGGCTTATCTTATGGTACATGGAATGATTAAGAGGGATATGGTATATAGTTGAGACACATTTCATGGAACACGGTATATAGTGTATGATACATGATATGGTATATGGTTGATGTGCATGGTTGGAACATGGTATGATATATGCTATGGTATAGGTGGTGATGTACATAATTTGTGTGCATGGTTCGAACATGGTATGGAACATGGTATGGTTTTCATGTTCATGTACATGGTCGACATACATGGTTGATACATGATTGGTACTTGGTATACATGGTTAATGGTTGAGGAATATGGTAGAGGATATGGTGCATGGTTGATGCATGGTTTGGTACAAGTGTTGATGCATGGTTGATGCACTTGTTGTGGTACAAGTTTTGGTACAGGTTGATGGTTTGGTACATTCTTTGGTACATGGTTGAGACACATATCTTGTGATGGTTTGTTGGTGATCTTGGTACATTTTTGGTAGAGGCATATGTTGGTGATGTTGGACATATAGTTGAGAGGTGTCCTTGGTGTGTGATCAATGTGAGAGGATCTAGTTGAGTATCGGTGAGAGTGCCAGGTTGGACAGTTTGATCAGTGATAGGTTGTATACAGTGACAGGTGGGATACAGTGACAGTTTATAGGTTGATGTGATAGAGGCAATGATAGTGGAAGTGATTGTGGTAGTGACAGTTGGTCTACAATTATATTTCAGAGAAGTTGGAAGGGGCAAGGAAAGGGGGTTGTATCCTCCTTCCGGTTGGATCTGGAGAATTAGGGAGTTGGAGCTTCCTTCATGTTGGAACATGATAAATAGGTGGTTGTAGCCACCTTTCGATTGGATCCGAAGAACTTAGGGGGTTGCGGCCTCTTTCTGGTTGGATCCAGAGAATTCATAGAGTTGTATATTCCTTCATGTTGGAGCCTATAAATAAGATTTTTTAGCCTTCTTCCAGTTGCAACTGCAGAGTTGAGAAGTTGGTGCCTCCTATTAATGAATTTGTGATATATACAAGAAAGCATTGTGTGGTTTTCTACCATTTGGGTTTCCACATAAATATTGGTGTATTGTGTTATTGATGCAATGTGCATGTGATGTTTCTTATGATTACATGCTTATAATATATATGTTGAATGAAATCATAGATGATACATTGATGATAAACTATTGAACAGTGTTGATAAAGTGAAAGAATATACATTATGGTTTAAAGTGGTATAAAGTACTCATATTGATTCACCCCCCCTCTTAGTATTCCAAAAATTGCTATCAGAGTGGGTTCCTTCAAGGAAATAGTTTAACCACTAGAAGGAGATCATGAAGGATTTCATAGAATAATGGGAGAATGGAGTACTAATATTTGATGGTCAAAGTGGTCTATTGTATGAGATGTCGAGCAAAAGAATGAAAAATATTTTTGCAGGCACAGGGATATGATATTTGGTATTTAGTTGTCACATGATATAATGGTTCAAAGAAACCAAAGACTGCATCCAAGAAGGAAGTGAAGAGTAACAACAAAATAGAAATGGATTTCATCATGGAAGGATTACTTGATTCAGTAAAGGACAAAGTGGGAAAATGATCATCAGCTAAAGAGCTCTGGGATAAGCTACATAATATCTATTCTTATCCCATCATAGAGTCAAAGAACACCAAAGAATATGCAAAATAAATATTCTCTTCATGTCAGATAGATTCAGAAGAGGAAGAGTACGAAGAGGCAGAAGTTGAATACACATAATAATTGATCAGTGCAATTGAATATCTAAGAACTAAAAGTAAAGAAAACAAGTCACTCCATGAAGAAATAAAGAAAATGGTATAATCACATAACTCCAACACCAAATAAGTCGAGCAGATGATCATGATGCTAAAAGGTCAACTAGAAGAAGCCAAAAGGATTGAAGAAACTCTCGAGGATCAGAAGAAATGTTTGGAAGATGAAATAGAAGCACTAAGAAAGGAATCGTACTTACAGGGTTTTTAGCAGCACAAGATCATGATGAATTTACAGGAAAAGAGGAAAGTGTTAGAATTCAGGTAGAGGATAAAGAAGGAGATGTGAGAACTCAAGATTATGAAAGATTTCAAAAAGAGGATGAAGAGGAATATGTCTCCACACATGAAGGAGACTATTACTCCACATCAGAGTAGGTATTGTTTTGAGTCATCTGGCTTGGAGACTCCCAGTAAATATGAATATTCAACAAGGGGATTTAGTTTAGTAGCTACTACAAATTAGAGAACCATCTTTTGAGTAGTATGAAGTGTTAGCAGAGACATATTCATAGCAGTCAGATAGAAGAAGTACAAAATAATATGTTGATCGGTTGAGAAGTAGTGTTCCCACACATGTCCCAGTTAGCAAACAAACATTTATGATTTTGTTGCACATATGTATTCAAGAAGGAATATCTTCAGTATAGGTTGTTCCAAACATCCAGAGTTTGATGAGCAGATAGATCATATTAGTGGGCATATTTTAATTCAATTTGATAAACATGAACATGTGATTATCAGTTGTAGTATATTCAACAGAAGTATTCAAAATGGTACAATGACAGATGGCTCAACATTGTGGAAAGTTGAGTAGTAGGGTTATGAATAGTTTGTGACATATGGACATAGATGGATTCGTGAAATTCTTAGCAGGTACATAGAACATGAGTCAAAGAATATGCATAGCAGTGGATTTACAATTAGAATCAATGGAATCATTTGGAATCAGTGGATTTACAATTGGAATCAGTGGAATCAATTGGAATCAGAAAGAAAGCAGTGAAAGGCAAAATATAATAAGGAAAGAGAAACCATCAACAGAAGCTATATCATCAGAAGGACATTGTTGATCAATATGGTCAACTAAATATGACAAGTAAATGAATAAATCAAATTTTGAATGTTTTTTATATATGTCATTGAAATTCAAGAGGAAGCACCAATGGACAATAAACAACACTGGAAGAGAGGAAAGGAAACATATTCAGGTAGCCCTACACTGATCTACATATTACAAAAAAGTCAAGGGAAGAAAAATCATCAGAGAGAGAGCTCTAGAAAAGAAGATTAGTAGCATACATACAAGGGGATATATTATTTTTCCCATGGTTGGTTAGAGTAGGTATAGTATCAGGATGAGACATGTCGATAGGGGGAGTTAACCATTGGTCAAAAATTAAGAGAAATAATAGAGGCATGAAGACAGGGGGAGTATCCCCAAGGGGAGATACCCTTTGCCATTGATTTCAAAGGGGGGGAGATAGAAACATTGATGAGGAGCGATGATCACAGGGGGAGCATGAGCATGAGTGTTTCCATGTCTAAGTGTTTCCATCAATGTTGGTGTTTCCATCAAATCCAAAGGAGGAGATTGTTGGACAGTTTGTTGTCATTGATGTCAACCCCTGGAGAGTGATATTGGAGATTGATTTAAACCCTTAGAGATTGATATCAACCCTTGGATAAGTCCATAGATGATGGACAGTTGATTGATATTTGTATGATCGAGATTGATTGTGAGTTAGTTGGGTACATTTGTTGTAGTCTTCATGTATCCCTGGAGGTGTGGTTATCGGACCCGAAGTTTATTAAGGAATATGGACATGAAGGAAAATAAAATTGCAGTTAATACTTTGATAGATTGATAGTACATGGTGTGTTGTTTCAAATGATATGTGGTATTCCATGTGGTTCCTCATGGTTAGGGAGATATGGCCTTGTAAATTTGGAAGCCCCAAAGAGTGATCAGGAAGCCCCTAGTTGGTTACAATTCTTGGTGAAAGGGGAAAGTGGTTGTAACAAGAAAACTCTAAAATAAGGAAAGAGGTTACCTAGCATAAGTATAAATACACTTCAAGAGTCTCTCATTTGTACACACACACTTACAATTGAAGCTCTATCTTGTGAATGATATCTTCTAGTATTGTGATATTTTGGCTAGTTGCGATGACATTTTTCTGAAGATGTGAAGGTCTGAAGTAGCGAAAGTTTCAAAGATGTAGAAAACTAGTAACCCTAGTTTTCTAAAGTTTTACATGGGTTTCATAAGGATAGGTCACGTACATATGTGTAACATCCTGCTCTTGCGCACTGAGTGAACTTATTCTTTGAGGACAATTGCTCACAAGTGATCCAGATTATTATGCTATTGAAACATTGATTTTGATTATGAGGCGTTATGGGTTGATGAGATGATTTGTTTACTACATTGACATAGACAAGTGCTAGTGATTTGGTTTTACTGAGTGTGAAGGATTTTGGACCTCAAGGATGCAAAGGCATCAATGGAAGCCCTTGGACTCCAGATCGAGTCGAGGAGTGAACCATTGGGGTTTGATTGTTTTATATATGATTTTAGTGCATCTGATTAGATGATATGGTTATGGATATATTGCTGACACAATTCGTTGATGATGTAGGCTAACGATAGCTTGCCAACCAGAATCACATGTGGAGTAGAGGGGTCACGCATGACTACCAGAGATGTTGAGGGAGAGGTGTGGACAGCATCCCTTCCACAACCTACTACCACTCCCACCGTGGCTCGAACTGTAGGTTAATGTTTACCTAGTTCGAGAGGACACACGATATTGTGAGGGAAAACTGCGACAGTCGCTCACGATGATTCTAAGGGGCGTGCAATAAGGTGGAGGCCTTATTCCTTACAGGCTCTTAATATCCCACAAGTTCACCTGGCAGAGTATTGACTCTTGGGGTTTTTGATGTCTACCAAGTCAGTGAAGAGGCGAGTGGCACCCTTGGAACACGTGGTGCATCCTGAAGGGCACGTCATGCAAGAAAAATGGAAAGAGGTGAGTGGCACCCTTGGAGAACATAGTGTGTCTTGAAGGGCACGTCGTGTTGTTAATGATAAATGAATGAACCGAGATGGCCTTAAGACTAATAACGTGATAAGAAATTTTTTTTTTAAAATCCCTAATAAAATGTCGCCCAACATGAAAATTAAAGTCTAGGTCTAAATTATACTAGTGACAAAATTTTCTCTATCATTTAAAATATATATATATATATATATATATATATATATATATATATATATAAATAATTTTTTTATTATATTATGATAATTAAGGGAAAAGGGAAAAAGTTAATTTCTACACCTGCCAAATTGAGTTCTAAATGAAAAGGGTATAGAGGGAATTCTAAAATAATTAGGAAACTAGGAAAAGAGGGAAACATAAAAAGAAAAGGGAAACACAAGGGAAAAAGAAGAAAGTCAAACTTAGTAAGGTATCTACCATTTAAGAACTTTCTAATTTAAAACTGAACTAGCAAATTAATAATGGGGAAATTCATTAAAACCTATAAGGGAATTTGGGGACACCTAGGAGCAATTATAGGAGTGACTCTAGGTGGGTGAGGGAAATAAGGGTAAATATTTAATTAAAGAAATTAGTTTTTGGAGGAATGAAGGGGATGGGTGACACATGTACGGGGAGGATTTTTTATGAATTAATTTATTAAACATTAATTTAAATGGAATTTTGGGAAGGTAAAGGGGTTCGAAAATCTATATAATTCGGAGGAGAAGGATGATGGATCTCTTATGTTTGTGTAACGTTAAACTACAGAAATCTATACTTTACTGACTTAGCTTGTGGGAGTTGGGATACCCTGCTCGGTGAGGAGTGGTAGCTCGGCCTTGCGAGGCGAGCTGGGAGCTAGTTGAATCTCTGGATAGTGTGTGTGACCCCTTTACAGCTCAGGGCGATAAGGAGGAAGAATATTACCTGTAGCGTTGGTTGGGAGGTACCAGTGAAGTCTCATTGGTCGGCAACCGGGAGTTGAACGAAGCGCGTGGGACATCAACTCAGAGTGGGCGATCAGGAAACAGTACACTTTCTTTATTTTGGCATGGTAGATTGTAGTAGGATTTATGATTTGGATTTGCTTGTTTAATTGGGTAAGTAAATTGATTGTCTTAGAATTCTAGTTGATGATTGAATTTTTCCATAGCCTAGCTCGATGATTGATTGACTCTTGTGGCCTTCGATTCTCAGCATGTCTTGACCACCCTATGGTGTATTGATTTGTGAATATTGTGGTTTTTTTTCCTTTCGTCCCTATCTCATCTGTCCTTGCCTGATTAATTGGTCAGGAGCCTAATCTACGGTCGTCACTTCAGCATTAATAGACCTATGGATCTCAATGTCCTACTTGTATGTGCATGGATGGTGAGTGAAGGACATTCCTTTCAGTCATCTACCTCTGTTATTGGCCTTGGCTGATTGTTGGACTTGCGCCTTGTAGAAAAGACCTCTACGTATGGACTATCTTGCATCCTTATTGGTTTTTCTCTGTGCCTTGACCGATAGAATCCCTCTGATCATTTCAATGAATTTTCCCATTGGATCCTTGCATTTCTCTTACTGTTGTCTGCATTTTTTTTTATTTGGTATTCTATCAATGGAGAGAAACAATTTAATTTTCGTCTACATTTTTAGATTGGTATCCTGGAATGTAAAAAGGATTTAATTTCAATCTGCGTTTTTATATTGACATCCTAGAAATGGAGAGAAACAATTTAATTTTAGTTTGCATTTTTATATTGGTATCCTGGAATGTCAAAAAGATTTAATTTCAATCTGCGTTTTTATATTGGCATCCTGGAAATGGACACAAAAAACAATTTAATTTCTAAGTCTTGGTTTTTATATTTGGTACCCTGACTTTGGACAAACGTTTTGTGTTATTTCTCAATCTGCGTTGTAATGGTATCCCTGAATTGGAAAAACGAATTAAATTCTCTGTCAATGTTTTACCTTTTAAATATTGACTACAAATTGGCTTCAGTTTGGTGTATTTTCCCAATGTTTTACCTTTTAAACAATGACTATGACTTGAATGTCCTTCTGGTGCGTCCTTGACCATGCTTTTTCCTGGAAAACGTGATTGAGTTTGCATTAAAAATTTACTGCTATTGATACTTGATGCCTAGGAATTTGCAATTAATTGATGTTACATTTTTCCTTTTACCAACCACATTTTTGTCTTTTAAAAGTTGACTGATATGTTGTTTATTTGCCCATGATTTTTTTCATTTAATTCGTGACCGAGATTGTTGTGGAATGCCCACATTTTTTTCTTTTAAAAGTTGACGGATATGCGGTTGAATTGCCCATGATTTTTGTCATTTAATTCATGACCGAGATTGTTGTGGAATGCCCACATTTTTGTCTTTTAAAAGTTGACTGATATGCGGTTGAATTGCCCACGATTTTTGTCATTTAATTCGTGACCGAGATTGTTGTGGAATGACCACGTTTTTTTCTTTTAAAAGTTGATTGATATGCAGTTGAATTTCCCATGATTTTTGTCATTTAATTCATGACCGAGATTGTTGTGGAATGCCCATGTTTTGTCTTTTAAAATTTGACTGATATGTTGTTTATTTGCCCACAATTTTTGCCATTTAATTTGTGACCGAGATTGTTGTGGAATGCCCACATTTTTGCCTTTTAATAGTTGACTGAGTTGTTGATTAATGACCACGATTTTTCCATTTAAAAATGAGTTACTGAGTTCATTGTTGAAGGGACACAAATTTGCTAGTTGTTGAAGGAAAATCTCCCTGTGGACAGGTAGATCTCCTCTTGAGAGATAGACTCTTAACTCCTAAGACAGAACATGTTTATCATGGACACTAACTTCCTTTTATATCTAGATCATAAACTAATGTGTGAGGAGGAAGGAGAAAAGAAGTACCTTTTACCAGTGTTTGTCCCTGCACGGTCCGAGTTGAGCTCCAATCTTACGCTCCTCGATAAGCCCTGTAGACAAACAAAAGTACGAACAACTTCCTAATCTACTGAGATTAGTTGAAAGACCTATCTATTAGAGACAAATTCATGTGATATCAAACACAGATTTGAAAGAAACGGGCCAAGCATATTATATTAATGAGAACAACAATGAAGCATACTTACAGCCATATCTGTGAGTGTAGCAACTTCGTCAAGCCCTCCTCATCCTAACCCTTGCTCAAACAGTCCACACACAGAATGTTGATGCTCCAAACGACAACTTCTTCATGAGATCATAAGTTGGATGCTTCACAATACCTTTCTCCTTTTCTTTCACCATGAGAAGGCCTGTTTATATAGGTTTAGATAGGCCCAACCACTTGAGATATATTTGGGGTAAGTTGAGGATTTTCCTCCTTTAGTTATGGATCTTCCCTAAGATCATGGCTTGACCAAGGATTCGAATCCAACTGCCTTCAGATATTGAGGGGATCTTTCCCTCATTCTTCTCAACAAACCAATTTTCGCCTAGAATAGGTAGCGCTCCTCCAAAAGGGGCATCAGAGTGTTATAGCGCTCCCCAAGAGAAGGAAAGAAAGCATTGGTGTTATAACGCTCCCCCAAAAGGATGGATAGAGTGTTATAGCACCCTGTGACAGTGTATAGGGGAGTGCTCCTCTCTGAAACTCAATTTTTAGTGGTTCTTCCAATAGCAAGAGACTTGTATTTCTAGTAGACTGATTCCTCCTTTTCACAACTAATCTTTGAGGTGTCCTAAGTGTCCCTGTCATGTTGTTGGAGGCATGACATAGGCAAGAAGGAAGTATGATGTCAGCAACACTTATACACTTGCGGTCAAGATGCGACACTAATAATGACACTTGCGACACTTGAGAAGTGAGTAATTTTGAGGTGTAACAGATTGCCCCCCAAAGTATGAAGTTAGAAGACTAGAACTGATAACTGAAATACTTTGTAGACTTTCAAGCAAGGGTGCAGGCTCAGAGAACTTGACAGAAGCTGCACACAACCATCAAACAAATGTTAAGACATGCTTCAAACCTAAGGCAGGCATACCTATGCTTGAGTGATAGAGACTTACAAGATATGGCCACCATAAAATACACTGTGGATCCATAATTATATTGACAAAACGGTATAGCCACTGAAGATACACTATGGATCTATACTCCCATGACCTGAATTGATTGTAGCCATGAAGAATACATAGTGGATCTACGATATGACAAGACATAGCCACGACCAATACAAAGTGGATCTATGTGACAGTATATGTGTCGTTGTTCAAAAGAAACTCTGTCTTAACCTGGGCAAAGTACATATCAGAGTGATCACTCAACCCAGGGTCTTCTGATCGATCCTGATGTAGTACGAATCTAACCATGTGAATAGATGTCCTGATGTCGAACATGGAAGAAACCACTTGATTACCGGTCAATGATGTAAACCGTTAACAAGCGCAAGGGAGATCACCATTGATGTCAATGATTCCCAAGGTACTTCTAGTACATTCCAACGAATTTGAATGGATGATATGAAGTCGAACATCCGTGGAATCATCCGATCAGAAGTTAATGATGTAAACCCATTGTCAAACAAGAGGAGGCCTGCCATTGAGGCATGTAGGTCCCAAAGTACTAACTGGTTTCTAAATATAATTCTCGGATAATGTGTTGAAGTCGACAGGAATAGACTCGTCGAAGGAGGGCATTGATGTATCCCCCATCAATGACACGAAACGGACACAGAGATGTAATTGGTAGATCAAATGAACATGGACTGACATGGGTATTGAGACAATATATTTGTTATGGCTAACTCTCGAGGTGGATACTTCCCTTGAACACTGAGGCACAACAGCAAAAACATGACATGGACCAAAACACGATGATGCAATGGATACTGTGAATTTTGTCGGATGACCCAAAGGAGTAAGAAAAACTCAGAGGATTGGTTCAGTGTAGAGGTTCAGCAGATTAAGATGTGTGCAAAGACAAAGTGTCTTGTGCAAAGGATACTCTAAGAGTTACTGGTAATGTTCTCAAAAATTGCTTGGCTTGCTTCCTTCAATTTTTTCCCCCATCCAGATAGACGAGTACCTCTTTTTAATTTAACGAGCTCAAGGAGGATAACACATGCTTGATATAAATTACCTTCGATAAGTCCCTCTTCCTTTGTTTAACGAACTGGAAGAAGTAAGGGTTCAGTCCTATATGGGCCTGTCGATGTTTTGTTTAACGAGTCCAAAGACAGAAAGCTCGAAGGTTTTTCATGATTATAGAGTCTGGAAAAACACCTAAAAGAGAACTCTCCCAGTTCCTTTTTCGTAAAGTAGTCTGATGAGACCAAAAAAGAGATAAACTATCATTCAAAAGACGTTTTCTTCAAACACTTTAACGAGCGTGAAGAGAACAAGGTCGTTCGGCAATCTTTTCATATTTAGAGAGTCTGAAAAGAACTTAAAGGTGACTCCAATGTTGTCCTTTTTCATAATGTTAGTCTTGCGAGGCCGAAAAAGAGATAAATTATCACTCCAAATACGCCCTTTCAAACCTTTTAACGAGTGGGAAAGGAAGCAAGATCACTCGACAATCTTTTCATGTTTAGAGAGTCTGAAAAGAGCTTAAAGGAGACTCCAGGGGGTTCCTTTTTCGTGTATCCATACAGGTCTGAAAAAGAGATAAAAGTTTACCTAGATGCATTCTCATGTATTTACAAGAACAAGAAACAACAAAGACTAAGCTCGGTATGCCCCCATCTTGAAAATCTAGTGGCTTAAATCCAGAATGATCATCAAAGGCTAGAGACATGCCCTCCAAGATTCAATTCATTCACCGACATTGAGGTTGTCACCAATTTCTCTACGAGATGAGAAAAAGGAGAAGGGTGGATGAAAAGAAGGTTCAAGAGAGGTGACTGTTTCATTTTTTAATGATCTTGACACAGGAAAAGAACTATGCTCAGGGCCTCTGTTTCATTTTTTAACGAGTTTTACACAAAGAAGAGAAACTATGCTCATAATTGCTTCTTGATCATGGCTTCCAAGAGAATAACGCTCAGGAAGGATACCATGTCAAGGGACAAAACTCGATCATGGCGTCTAGGAGATCTTCATTGGATGGAAGATAGTCACTCGGGAAGGAACACATGTCGAGGGTCGCGATAGGAGTAAGGAGATTAGGCTCCAACAACCCTACCGAAGAAATCACCATGTCAACTACTGGATCCAAATCATCGAAAGTCGAAGGCATGGGAGACGATGGAAAATCAACATCAGGAGGGGAGATAGATTGTATATCTTCCCGAATTTCTTCACAAGGAGGAAGAAAAGAGGATCAATGACGATTATTATCCCGAGGTAACTTGTCAATGCGAAGCATTTCCAAAATAGATTCATGAAAAGGAAAAATTGGGGAAATGTAGTCGATCACAGATGACAAGGAACTCAACCGTGATTGCATCAAGGAATGGTTGGGTGCCAATGGATGTTGGTCATCCGACGAGGGAGAAGCAGATTGAATAGAAACGTATGATGGTTCGGCTGGACCAAGTGGCGTGGTGTCACCTAGGGGAGCATCGACCACCTCGACGTCAACAATAATAGTTTTTCCACCCAATTGGATGGGCACGGACTGTAAAATCCCATGGGGATGAAAACCTCTCCCATCGAAGGCGCGTAACATCATTGGGGATTTATTAAGTGTGGGTGATTTTAAACCTTTCCAACACGCCAAAGACATGACACAAGTCCAGGCTCCCTCATCTAGAATAGTTCGGTGTATTTGTTGATTGTGAACAACAACATCAACTTGGAAAGCAAGTTGGTGGGAGATCCGAGACACATAATTTTCCAGTTTAAAAACGATATGGTTGGACGACTCAGGATCAACAGCACCAATAGCGGCCAAGAGTGTTCTACATTGACTAGGGCAGTGTTGTAAAACTTCTAACACGGACATAGCACACAGTGCTTGAGCCAAATATTCAACAATGTTGTAGTTCTGGGTGGCACGTGAACTAGGATTAAAGGTATCTTTGCGGATAGTGCTCTTAGGAGGACGTAAGATAGAGTTGAACGTGGGTTTCTCAATTTGAAGTGGTCCAGACGGAGGATTAACCGATGGAAGACTAACAGAGGACGATGATGGATCCAGTAAAGTACTGGTATCGTTAATGTCTTTTCCTTTGTCAGGGTTACCTGTTGTGTCGTATGTCTTAGAGAGAGTACTCAAATTAATCCATTTAAACATATAAATATGTGCACTTGACGACGCCTCATCATTAGGATGGCAGGAACTGCCCCCAGGAGAGGGGGTTTCAACAACCATGGATTGTTGTTGTGGAAAAGGCTGAGTAAGCACAGCGGGTTGTGACTTTCCTTGGAAAATTTTGGCCACTTCATTGCGAAGTGGACAATCTTGAGTGTAGTGATCGTCAACACAAATGATACATGGGAATTTCAGTTTCCGTTGTGTTTTCTTTTCGATAGCAAGTGTTTGATTTTTTGGTTGTTCATTGTTATTTTTTTATTTATTCTTTGTCTTCTTCTTACCTTCGGATTGTTGTGAAGGGGAAGATTGAACTGCATTCACCTCAAAGATCTGAGTTAGGGGGGAGGTAGAGGAGAGTGTGGTTGATTGGGAAAAATATTGAGTTTTGATGGAACCGATAACACCATCTGCATGAGGTGAGGATGATGGCTTATATGGATCGGTATTAGCTCGAGAAGCATTCGGAAGAAAATCATACAAAGTACCAGATTGGGAATAAACCAAATCTAAATATTGAGCCCAAGTGATGACTTGTTCCTCTGTGACTGCACCACCCATAGCGACATCGCAAGCGATCGGGGGTAAAAGTAATTTAGTAAACCATTCCACCAATAATATGTCAGGAATGATTGCCTTGATCATCCTTCATCATCGCCTCCACTCATGAATATGGTCAGAGATATGCACGGAGTTAGTTTGACGAAGGGAGGTCAAGAGTTTAGTACTTGTCTCGTAGCAAATAGGTAGTTGAAAGTGTGTGAGGAAAGACATGGCGAGGGAATTGAAATCATGAAAAGAAGCACGTGGTAGTTCAATATACCACTTTGTCGCTGAGCCTGTAAGTGTTCGTTGGAAAAGACACAAACGTACAGAATCATCCATGAGGTAGTTTGATGAACACCACAAATGGAAAGTCATCACATGGTTGTTTGGATCATTGCCAGATTTTTCGTCAAATTTCGGAATATCAGAAGGAAGTTTAGCTGGAATGACTGGCCAAACCGGTGAATGAAAAATAGGATCATTAGTTAACCGAGACAAGTCTGGGAGATCCAGAGTCGCAAGGAAAGGTAGTTGTCGGTTAATTTGCAGATGATACTAGTGCGGCATAGGAACACTAGTAGGACCATAAACTAGGTTAGGTGGATAGGTGTAACCAGTAGGTCCTCCTACATACGATTGTTGTTGGCTAGGATAAACAGGATTCGATGATGGATGAGAAACATTTGCATGACCCGGTGGGGTCTGAGCATTATAGGTCGGGTGATTTATTTGCCCATGAGAAGGATAAACATTTTTCCCTTGAGAATGGTAAGGAGTAGATCCTGGAGGCGGATACACATTAGACCCATGAGGAGGATAAGACTGTGGTCCCGGATAAATCCAGGTGGTGTTTGGGATGCCGCCCGGATAATATTGTACGTAATATGTTCCGGAAGGAACAGGATTTGGTACCCCTCCTAGTGGATTATGAGATGAGTTCCCCCCAACGTGGGGTTGAATGAAAGTGCCTCCTGAAGATACTCCCCAAGATTGTGAAGGGTTTCCAGCAAATGAAGGTTTCCCCCCTGCCAGCGGTGGATTAACGATCGGGGAATGACTGGCAAACGGAGGTTTCCCTCCAGGAGGAGAATGAAAAGGGGGTTGTCCCCTAGGAGGGGTAGGCCCGCCATGGAAAGGTAGTCCTCCGGGAGGGAAAGGTTCATTAAATGGTGGTTTCCCTCTAGCTAGTTGTGTTGGGCTAGCAGGGGTCTGCATTCTTGGCTGAAGAGATGTCCCAACAGGATCATGTGGAACAAGTGGAGCTGTAGAGTAAAAGATTGTAGAAACGGGGGTAGAGATTGAAGTGCCTTGGAGATGAGTAGAGGTGATGAGTCTAGCATTAGGATGGACTTGTGCTGGTGTAACAGTAGGGTTAATAACTTGATCGACTGGGTGGTTCATGCTTAAACTGGATGGTCCTGTTTCACTAGGAGGGTCACGAGGATGAAAGTGTTGTCGAAAGGATTCAAAATTTTCATAGAGTTCGTGTCCCGACGAAGTCCTCCATACAGAACGAGTAGGCGAGGGATTGGTATCTACTGCGGTGCTAGGACGAACAAGATTCCTATACTCATCACCAAAGATTGGTTATGTGGATCCCATATATGTTTTGGTAAAAATCCTCTCTGGTAATCGTGGGACCTCTTCGTCTATGACGTTCCCAGGGGAGTCTAAATGAGCCAAAAGTGGTTCGAGAGGAGTTACTGACACATATGTAGTGGGATTTTCAACCGTAACCAAAGAACCTTCTGAGTTATCTTACGGAGGAGCAATAACACTTCCAGCGTTGGATTGATTTTCTACCTCTCAATAGTAATTGTCTTCTATAGGGTTAGGAGGTAAGGTTTGATAGCCTTCCGGAGGCAGCCCTTGCATCCTACATGATCGGCAAAGACCTTTATCATCTATAGGCTCAATTGTGGAGAATAACATAACACACTAAAAAACTAGGGCCAACTAATCAAAAAGAAACAGCATACGTTAATAAAATCTAGGAATCAACCAAGCAAACAAAACTTCTCTTAATGATCATACTAGTTGGTGATGAAATCCAACATCGCGTGATCAAGTCAAGAAGGGGCTAGGATATGGTGGAATAGTTACAATGGTGACCTGCTTAATAGACTTTCACCTTGGTGCAAGTTTCCACGCAGTAATTGTGGATTTACCCTCCAAGGAGCCCAAGTGAGTTTGACCAATGTCTATTCCAGGTACAGTGAGACTTCCCTTCACCGTCACCTTGTGTAAGTACCTAAATATTATGGCAACTAAAGACACCAATTTGCAATGATTCCCTGGGTGGGTACAGTCGACAGTCTGATCCGAAACGTATGGGTAGGATAACAAGTCTGAAATCAACCCAAGAGGCTTCCACACATAATCGTGGGCATACCTTCAAGTGACCCCCAATATACGATCCGACCACTACAAATAGTTGAACCACAGAGGGATAATCTCCGTAATTCGCCCGAATGCGACCTCGTGCGTAACCCCTATATGAGAGGGGGATCCCAGAAAACCAATACAACAATTGGATTTGACTCTCCTAGATCAAGATGCTAATGTTTGTTTTGAAAAACTTGGAGAGTTGTACTCATAGCCTAATCCAAAGTTCTAACCCTAGTCTACTGTTGGTGGAAGATCCTAAAAACAAAAGTGTTCTAGATAATTTTTAATTAGTGTTCGTTTTTCAGTTGTTCTTTACTCAAAGGGTGTATGAAAGTGAAACTGATGGAATGATGACTCAAATTCCTAAAAAATGCACGAAATATGATAAGCAATCATTTCTTTTCAATGAACGCCTATTTAAGGGAAAGAGAAAGAGTCGTTTTCACTATCACACACTAATATGGAATGTCCTCGATCAATTGGTTCTCAATCAAATCCAATGCAATGCTAAAACATTTCAGAAACGCCTTCTAATATGCCAACCAATCACTAAGATGTATTTTTTGTCGTTTGTATGCGAATGAAGATTAATTCAATGCAAAAACTTCTCCTGCCAACTACCCTTTCAAATCAAGGAGATTCGGACAAGCATAAGCAAATTTCGCACAAACAACACACCCTCTTGCTATGATTGAAACAAGAAGCAAAAGGAAACAAAAGATAACAAAGAAAATCAAGAAATTCACACAAAAGAGAGATGTTTAAGAAAAATGACCTCAAAAAACCAAATGAGATGATTCATAGATTTCTAATGCCCTTCACCAGAGTTCTCACTCAGTCGGATAAGAGAGAAGAAAGCAATGGATTGATTCCAAGTTCTCAACAGAAAAAAAATACAAAATAAGGAAGAAGGCCACAAAATATGAACAACAAAGTGATTATTTCTTAGAAGGAAAGATGTCAAAGGTCAACAGGAAGAAGCATTGAATCACAGAGAAGCTCAGCAAGTGAAAAAACAGAGACTAGTCTTCAGGAAAGACAATTCTGGAAAGGATTTTTTGCAAAGGGAGGTTGGCGCTTTGGTGTAAGAGGAACCAGAGCGTTATAACACTATGTCTAAGACCTTCATGGAGCGTTGGCACCCTGATAACAAGGTAGGGGAGCGTTGGTGTCCTAAAACCCAGAAAATTGTCCAAAAAACCCTAAAACTCAGTTGAACTTTGGCATTCAGAGTATGTGTGATGGAATAAGGATTCAATCAATATATGAAATCAAACATATGGGGTGAACAAGGTCTAAAAAGAAGAAAGGGTAAGACAAGATCTATGAGGAAAACAAAAACTGAAAGTTTTGATTCGATCCCCAGTGGAGTCGCCAATTTCTGTTGAAGGAAAATCTCCCTGCATATAGGTAGATCTCCTCTTGAGAGCTAGACTCTTGACTCCTAAGACAGAAGATACTTATCATGGACACTGACTTCCTTTTATATCTAGATAAAATAATGTGTGAGGAGGAAGGAGAAAAGAAGTACCTTTTACCGGTGTTTGTCCCTGCACGGTCCGAGTTGAGCTCCAATCTTACACTCCTTAATAAGCCCTGTAGACAAACAAAAGTATGAACAACTTCCTACTCTACTGAGATTAGCTCAAAATAGACCTATCTATTAGAGACAAATTCATGTGAGATCAAACACAGATTTGAAATAAATAGGCCAAGCATATTATATTAATGAGAACAACAACGAAGCATACTTACAGCCATAGATGTGAATGTAGAAACTTCGTCAAGCCCTCCTCATCTGAACCCTTGCTCAAACAGTCCACACATAGAATGATGATGCTCCAAATGACAACTTCTTCATGAGATCATAAGTTGGATGCTTCACAATACCTTTCTCCTTTTCTTTCACCATGAGAAGGCCTGTTTATATAGGTTTAGATAGGCCCAACCACTTGAGATATCTTTGGGGTAAGTTGAGGATTTTCCTCCTTCAGTTATGGATCTTCCCTAAGATCATGGCTTGACTAAGGATTCGATTCCAACTGCCTTCAGATATTGAGGGGATATTTACCTCATTCTTCTCAACAAACCAATTTTCGCCTAGAATAGGTAGTGCTCCTCCAAAAGGGGCATCAGAGCGTTATAGCGCTCCCCAAGAGAAGGAAAGCAAGCAAGGATGGACAGAGTGTTATAGTGCCCCCTGATAGTGTATAGGGGAGCGCTCCTCTATGAAACTCAATTTTTAGTGGTTCTTCCAATAGAAAGAGACTTGTATTTCTAGTAGACTGATTCCTCCTTTTCACAACTAATCTTTGAGGTGTCCTAAGTGTCCCTGTCATGTTGTTGGAGGCATAACATAGGCAAGAAGGCAGTATGATGTCAGCAACACTTATACACTTGTATTCAAGATGCGACACTTGCGACACTAATGATGACACTTGCAACACTTGCGAAGTGAGTAATTTTAAGGTGTAACACTAGTTAGAATGATGATTGTGTTTGTTGGAATGGACATGATTTTTTCCTTAAATGTTGACTACGTTTGGGCTGTTGAATGACCACGAGTTGATCCTTCCACAGTTTTGTATTGTCCTTTTTATTCTCCTTCACATTGAGCATACCCAATGATCTCACTGCTAGACTTTAATTACTATAGCGATGATGTTGGCCATGTTAATTACCATGTTAATTGCAATGTTAAATACTATGTTAATTGCCTTATTAATTGCCAGGATAACTGCCATAGCTATGTTAATGGTCAGCAGTTATGTTAATGGAAATGTAAATTGCTACAACGATGTTAATAGTCAGCAGTTACCTTCTTAATGTGAATAGACGGCTAGTTATTGTTGGGTACGGTTACTAGATAGAAGGCCTCTGTAATTTAATCGTTTACAAGTGTTGTAATCGTAGCATTCACCATTGTTATGGTGAATGTGGTTATATATTGTAAACTGATAGTTAGGCTGTAAATTGGGATTAATTTAGAAAATTCCCAATTAGACTGTGATTAATGATTAAATGAGATTAGTAAGTATTGACCAAAGTAGAGGTTAAACCTACTAATTTAGCTTGTGGTTAATGATTAAATTGTAATGTAGAGTTACCGAACTGATTCGTAATTAATGTTATTTGATTGAATTTAATGACTATGGTGTAAAGTAGAATGGCCAATTGGATTTTATTAATTGTTAATCAGTTGATAAGTTAAAGACCAAATTAAAATTTAGACTTGCTAAATTTCGATGGATACTCAATGTCAAAAACAATTTGTAACTGTTGACTAGTTTAGACTTGATGAATGGGTCGGATGGTTGACGAAGCGTGACTTCCCTAGTAGTCATCCTCTTGTGTCTCGTTGACCTTTTGTGCAAGGTGTGGGTATAGTCTCCCTGTTAGTATTCGGCTACTAGTGCATCGGAGTTTTCTAGAGTCCTTGGTCTGGATAGGATGTGTTGCACCAAGGTTATTGATGTGTCTATCACTTGGGGACGGCATGATACTGTTGGGGCTCAGAAATGTCCTATTCGCATCCACCTTTCCCTTCATCATTCTTCACATTTCATCGCCCCATTAACCTTTCATGATATCATTTCCATAAATATACCTGGGTTTCACCTTATTGTTCTCCACTTTATTCATTTTAGTATTTAAAAGGAATTTGTGATTAAATGTTAGAAATCAACATGTTTTCATATATATCTCAAATATGTGTGAGCTTTGTAATGTGTAGGAATATATGAAGGATTAATTCAAAGGACTTCTCGAATACTTCTCTCCGCCATTTCAATATTTGAGGAGATAATTCAATCCCATTCCAAGGAGAAGATCATGGAGATTTGGTTA
>ML786908.1:109726-141560 GCA_009831015.1 Picea engelmannii | reverse complement strand
TCTCTCTTCATTTCATTAGCTTGAGTTTTTGGAGATAGTCTTGTAATTAGGAGAAGGGGATTCTTAGCTTTGTTATTCTTTCATGTTTTGTCATTTGACTATTGTAATATAATTTGAGATTGATATATTGTGTGAGCTCACATGTGTTATTTGTCGTTAACTCTTCACATGTTGTATTGCTTTTCCTTTATGCAATTTCCTGCTTTCCTAGATTAGTGTTTCCTGCTTTCCTAGATTAGTTTCATTTTAGCAATTTAGATTAGATTACTTCTACTTCAGTCCTGCATATACCATGCATGTGCTTCATAAGCCTACAAACCTTGGATTGACAAATTAAATGGTTGGGAAAATACTACAACGGAATTAAACGACAATATTTTCGCCTAACATTTTGGCGTCGTTCGCCTAGCAAAAGATTTAAATTCATGCAAGTGTGGTAGTTTAAATTTCTTTTTCATACAAGTGTGATTAGACATGCTCCTAACTCTGAGGTGACATATGGGTAAGGACATGTAGGGTAGTGTAAATTTCAATTTCTGCAAGTTAGTGTAAATTTCAATTTCCGCAAGATTAGTTTAAATTTTTGCAAGCGTGATCTACATGTGTTGGTTCTAGGGGTCCTAGCAGCTGCTTGAATGGAGAATGTTCATGTTCTCCCTGACCAGCTATCAGGAACGTTTTAACTTCCGCAACTGTGAAGAGTAATTTTTTTTTATGTTTTAGCAAGAGTGTTTTTTAAATTTTTTCATTTTGATTTGGGTGCTGTAAGAATCCTCTTTTAACATGATTTAACAATGAATGTCATCTTGGAACTACTCACTCAGATCCTCACAGATGTTGATATTTCCTCTTCCCATGAAGAAGAGATCTTGACAAGGATCAAACATTCAAATACTCCTCCAGAAACAATTGATGATCCAACATCTGAAGACTCTGATGCATCCGATGACGAACAATTGATTGAAAAGGAGATCGAGGAAGATGAAGAGGAGTTACATCATGATCTGAGCAAGGAACAACACACCTATGAAAGCTTGATTGAATGATGGTTTCAAGCGAGTACTAGGTTAGATACATTTAGTTTTTCTTTTTATTTTCTTAATTTACAATTTTAACAACTAATTTCACACGCTCATACATATTCTCGACTGTCAATTGTGAAATTGAAAGATAACATATTTTTATTACTGTTGTGTGCATGGCTACATTGGCTCTTTGATTATACGTAACTAATGTCTCATTTCTAATTAGCGTAGTGTAGGTAGGATTTTATTTTCAAGTTTTTTATTTTTGCTAGAATAAGTATGCTCTCCTCTGCATTTAGTGCGATCGCGAGGATCAGAAAATAGGGATGATTTGGATTTCAAGAATGAGTGTTTTAACATGCTTAATAGTAAATCAAATAAAACCAATTTTACATGTTGTTACAGCATGCTGAAACGGTGAAATTTTTACATGATGTTACAGCATGTTGAAACAGTGAAATTTTGACATGTTGTTACAGCATGCTGAAACAGTGAAATTTTTACATGTTGTTACAGCATGCTGAAACAGTGAAATTTTTACATGTTGTTATAGCATGATGAAACGGTGAAATTTTTACATGCTGTTACAGCATGCTGAAACAGTGAAATTTTTACATGTTGTTACAGCATGCTGAAACAGTGAAATTTTTACATGCTATTACAGCATGCTGAAACAGTGAAATTTTTACATGCTGAACAGGGAAATTTTTGTATGCTAAAACAGTGAATTTGTTTTTGTTGAGACAGTCGTTACAGCAACATTTTATATGCTAAAACAGTGAATTTTTATTTTTATTTTACATGCTGCAACAATGAAATTTTTACATGCTGAGACAGTCACTGAAACAATGAAATTCTATATGTTGTTTGAGTGAAATTTTTCTATGCTGAAACAGTGAAATTTTTACATGCTGAGACAGTCACTGTTACAGCGAAATTTCACATGCTATCACAACAACCTGTTACAACAAAAAAAATTCATGTTCTTACAGCGAAATTTTTCATGCTGATGTAGTGAATTTTACTTGCTGAAACAGTGACGTTTTTACTGTAACAAAGATTGAATAAATTTTCATATCTTGGTTTGAGTTGCTGCAACATCCCTTGAATTACAACCTGCAAAACAAACAAATGAATCAATCTTGTCATTATTCTTCTCTCGCATCTACGTAGCAAGAAAATGAATTCAATGGTTTACTACTCCACCTTCTCATCTCCAATAAGCATTTAGGCTTGAATTCTGTTTGTATCTTTTCAATAATAGGAAAGCTCGAAATTTCTCTAGATAATTTTAGAATTTGATTCGGGATTCATATCTATAACTAGACTATGTTGTTAATGGAGAAATATGGGCCTATTTCCACTGCCTATATCTCCGTAGTTTAGTTACCGATAGTCCACAAATTATTTCAAATCGAATCAAAACCAATTGCTTAAAAAAAAAAAGGATGATTAGTTGGGTTGTCTATTATTGGAAACTCTATATTAATAAACAACCAGTACGTGTCCCTCCAATCACGCTTCACGATGATCGTATATGCTTTCAGATTTGAGATTAATCGGTTGTTTGTTGATGTGGCATCCGAGAGAGATGGAAATCAGTGGTATCGTATCGAACTGCGTCATAGATTATGCATGTTCAATCAGTCCATATCCTGAAGCAACCATATCATGCCTATCCATTGCACGCTACAAGAACGCAAAACCGTTATAACGAATAGCTGAAAATAAGCATTAATATGTAGCTAAGATCAATCAATTGGTTGATTCATTCGTGAAATCCATTGATAGAAGTTTTGATGATTTATAATTTGGACAGGGACGCAACAATAGTTTATTCTAGTCAGCATCTCCATCATGATCTTGAGACCCAACTCACATATGCAATGAGAAACTCTCGATCTAAAATTTTCCGTCAATTAATGTACATTTACAGACAGACAACTTCGGGAGCATTTTGCGACCAAACAGTGACAAATTTCAAAAATCCGGGACACGGGTTTTGTGCAGAATGGTCTTATTTAGTTGACACACATGGACGGTTAGCCAAAATTCTTCTTGGTTTGAGAGCAGTTTTGATTTTTCGGGACATGAAAAAGCTCAATTTTGGGATGGACGGTTTTTAACAACAGTCAAACTCATGCTCAGTTGGAAGAAAAGGCAGATTTATTTGTGGAACAAGAAAGTTGAAGCTGTTGCAGTTCTTAAAAAAATATATGAATCAGACCGCTTGAAGGGTGAAATTGAACAGCTCTCTTCTGCAGTTGAAGAAGAGCTTCAACAGGTGTAGCCCATATAAAGAATTGGATACTTTAGCTTGTTTAGCAAAAAGGAAATAAGACTTGCTTTACTTGTTGGGGTTGGTCTACAGGTGTTTCAGCAATTAACTGGCATCAATATTGTTATGTATTACAGTCCCACTATTGTTGAGCTGGTTGGTTTTGCTTCAAATAAAACCGCCTTGTTGCTATCTCTTATGGTTTCTGGAATGAATGTTATTGGCTCTTTTATTGGCATATCTCTTTGGTTTAGCCATGGCTGCTGGTATTGGTGGCTTACTCTTTGGTTATGATACAGGTGTCATATCAGGAGCCCTTCTCTACATTTGTGATGAATTTAAAACAATGAATGCGAGTACATTTCTATAGGAAACTATTGTTAGCATGGCAGTAGTAGGTGCTATCATTGGAGCTGCTTTAGGTGGATGGATTAATGATACTTATGGGCGCAAGAAAACAACTCTTTTGGCTGATTTTGTTTTTGTGACTAGATCAGTCTGTATTGTTGTTGCACCAGATTCATATGTACTTATTCTTGGTAGGATTTTAGTAGGCTTTGGTTATGGTGTCACATCAATCACTGCTCCAATATATATTGTCGAAGTTTCACCGTCTGAGATAAGAGGAGGACTAGTGTTTGTGAATGTGATAATGATAATTGGCAGGCAGTTTTTGTCCTATCTTGTGAGGTACCAGGGACATGGCATTGGATGTTTGTGAACAAGAGAGTATCGGGACTGGTCACGGGAGTACACGTTAAATTCTTGATGATCACTTCGTTGAAAATTTGCTAAAACAGGATATATCTTTGTCTTCGCATTAAGGATACATCTAGATTCGCTGCAATTGACATGAATATCAAAAGGTCATGAACTCTCCATTAATCTATTTCATATGATTATTTGAGATCTAATACATTACAACAATGTCCCTGCAGTTTTGGTCTTGTATATTTCTCTAAGACAAAGGAGCCCGGAAAGAGTGTTTCGATTAACCAATTCTAGGTCAAAGATGTAATATGGAAGGCAAAGCTAGGCTGGCAAACACCCAAAATTTTGATGCCTCTGATTTTGTTAGTTATATACGAGTCATTGATATGTACAGAACTTTTAATAAGCCACCTCATTCAAGTTTCGAAATCACGATCTTGATCTCCATCTCATCCTCACGCAGAGCACAGAAGATTTTTGTGGGAAATTGGGGGTTATGTTGTCATTTATTGTCCCACCATGCACATTATGATTAACGTGTTTTTACAGGCATTGTATTGCAGGATCGAATGTTTTGTTCGCTTATTGGATCTATATGCTCTAATTATTCATGATTATGCAGAAAAACAATTAAAATCAATGGAGCAGCTTGACTAATTTCTTGGGTAAATTTGACAGACAGCATTCAAGGACTTTAGTGACAATTATCAGCGACTAGTTATTATGCAGATTTGATACAATTAAGACAAATAAGTATGAAAAGGAAACATGTATAAAAATTCAGTTTATTTCCTTGATTTGTTGCATTTACATTTATTTCTACATGATATGTTTTTCGCAAATCTCACAGTTTTTATGAAGAAATTTGTACTAAGCTTTTCAGGTTCACAGCCGAGCGCATCTCGTGCTGCAGTGATTTTCATGAATCACAACATTTTGTTTTTAGAAAACCATGTTTGTTAGATAGCTTAAAGGATTTGTTACTCAACAAAAGTTGTTACACATCATAACATTTGTCGTTACACAGCAATCGTTTGTTGATACGCAGAAACAATTTGCTAATACACAACAACTTTTTGCGCATCTTGATGTTTGTTGTTACACAACGAACATGCTGATACACCATGTTGTGATACCTGTATTTCTGCATTTCGCCAATTTCATGCTGTAACACTATCCCATTTCTCCTTCAAAGCCGATAAATCATTCCTGTGTTGAAACCATCTTCCATTGCCTTAACTTTCATGATTCCACACACCTATTTTTCTGAGTAGCATACATCATTTCCTTTATCTTTTTTTTTCAGATCATTTTTTCCTCTCCAGTTTTCCTTTTGAATAAAACAAACTCCCTTTTCCATGGTTACATTGCCTTGATTCCTTATCATAAACCCTATTACTACTGAGATCATTACATCTATAATCATACCAATCTTTTTGCAAACTCGCATTGACTGATGTGGGATTCCCTAAGGCCCACCTTTCAACAAATCTTACCCCATCGACCTCAACACCTTATCTGGGATATAGACTAGAGTTCCTTTTTGAGTGCCTTGAGGCTTGCATACCTTAATGGAAAGCTCTCTCGCTGACAATCATGGGAATACGTCAATGTCCCTTGATCGTCGAATCTTGCAAGTGGCTCAACATCAGCACATCTATTCGCACTTCGCCAGATGTACTCGGATACCTTGGCACTCATTGACATCAATGGTGAGTTGCCTCGCATTGGTTAACGACATTCATCATTGGTCGGTAATTCAATGACTTATTTTTATGCTCGACATCGACACATTCATTCGCATGATTAGAATTGTACCATCAGGTTTCGCAGCGGGTGAAGACTATACTTTTTTCATGACTCTATCAGCAATTACAGTAGCATGACTTCAGCCATATGAGACTACTGCAGTTCCACTTTTACACTTTCTCTTTTCCATGATTCATTCAGTAGCAGTTCAGCTTCCTCCACTTCACATTCTCTGATCCAGCAGACAGCAGTCGCAGCTACAGCAGTAGTCAATTTCCATATGATCCTACAGCAGTGACATCTTCCATGACCTAGCAGTCGCATCAGCCATATTCCTATTGCATAGTTCATCAACATGTTGGGTAAGTGGAGGTATGTTATTTTATAAACTTTAATCATGTAATTCCTCAACTGCTAGAAATGAATAATTTGTAAATTTCCCTCCTCCAGTTCCCTTTCATTTTTCACTTCTACAACTTATTCCATCTTGCATGAGGACATGCAACAAGTTAAGTTGGGGCGGTACGAGACCTTATTCACTATCATTACTCCATTTTTCCATGACCATCATTCCATTTTTTTGTCTCATTTACCAGTTATGAACATTTATTTTCCAACGGTACTCTGTTGCACTTTACTTCATAGGCACTGATATACAACAAAAGAAAGGGATTTCTTATACTCAGTGATGTTTTCACATTGATAGCATACATTTTCAAGTAAAAATATGGGTAAATTATTATCATAACAGCAAGAGAACAAGTAACGAAATGAATGTTGTTAACACAAGAACCAACATTCTTTATATTCATGGTTGTCACACAAGAACCAACCATAAGAAAATGTCAGTTGTTACTGGAAACTAAAAATATGGGAAAACTATTATCATAACAGCAAGAGAACAAGTAACGAAATGAATGTTGTTAACACAAGAACCAGCATTATTTATATTCATGGTTGTCACACAAGAACCAACCATATGAAAAATGTCAGTTGTTACTCATATAAATCCCATCTTGGAAAATATTCATTATCATCACTCAAAGCCAACATTCAGATGCCAAAATTTCTAAGGAAGATCCATGCATGGTTGCATGAGGACATGCAACAAGTTAAGTTGGGGGGCATGTTGGGGCTCAGAATGTCCTATTCTCATCCACCTTTCCCTTCATCATTCTTCACATTTCATCGCCCCATTAACCTTTCATGATATCATATCCATAAATATACTTGGGTTTCACCTTATTGTTCTCCACTTTATTCATTTTAGTATTTAAAAGGAATTTGTGATTAAATGTTAGAAAATCAATATGCTTTCATATATATCTCAAATATGTGTGAGCTTTGTAATGTGTAGGAATATATGAAGGATTAATTCAAAGGACTTCTCGAATACTTCTCTCTGCCATTTCAATATTTGAGGAGATAATTCAATCCCATTCCAAGGAGAAGATCATGGAGATTTGGTTAGAATATCTTATCTAAGATATATGAGAGATATGTGTGAGGATTTAAAGGAATTATATTTTGTAATAATGGGAAATAGGTTGAGAGAATAGTGGATCTGCAATTATGAGATGGTTATCTTCTTCATGTATATAAGAGAGTGCTCTCTCTTCATTTCATTAGCTTGAGTTTTTGGAGATAGTATTGTAATTAGGAGAAGGGGATTCTTAGCTTTGTTATTCATTTATGTTTTGTCATTTGACTATTGTAATATAATTTGAGATTGATATATTGTGTGAGCTCACATATGTTATTTTTCATTAACTCTTCACATGTTGTATTGCTTTTCCTTTATGCAATTTCCTGCTTTCCTAGATTAATGTTTCCTGCTTTCCTAGATTAGTTTCATTTCAGCAATTTAGATTAGATTACTTCTACTTCAGTCCTACATATACCGTGTGTGTGCTTCGTAAGCCTACAAACCTCGGATTGACAAATTAAATGGTTGGGAAAATACTACAATGGAATTAAACGACAATATTTTCGCCTAACATATACCTGATGAGGGGATCATGGCGTGCCCTATTTGGATAGCGGCGAATGATAACTTGGCCGAAGTCGTTGTTTTCCATGTGAGTGTTGTCGAGCATTGTAAGTTTTTTTTTGCGCATGGGTTGAACGCGTTCAGGCATTTGGTTCGCGCACCTTGAGGTTCTAGTCTTTGTCGTCATCATCGTTGTGTCGGGGAGGGGGATTTTTCCCTTAGCATGTAGGAGTGTCTTGTTGCATCGGGTGGGTAGTCAATCCTCCTTGTTATTCTGTGCATGTTTCCCAATTACCCTTGTGCTAGTGAGTGGAGTTGTAGTTTCCTATTGCCTGGGTTGCATGATTATGATCATCATCTGTGGTGTGGTTAAACCATTGTCGTCATTTCCTTCTTGCCTCTTAATTCTTAAAAACAAAAAAAAACAAAAAAAAATTCTTCACTTGTGGTCATAATGAAGGGGACGTTACACATGGTATCAGAGAGGGTCCAACCTGCGACTTAGGATCACTACAGATTTCGTTGATATGATTTGATTATAATGTTGCTAATTGAGTTGAATTGTATTCATACAGGTAATCATGGTTAGAGGACGCCGCGGAGGCGATGGGGTGCTAGGGGAGGAGGCGCGATGCCTCCAGTAGCATCCACACCTAAGGGGTATAACCCCCAAGGAGACGAACAGGTTGTCGGGCAGAAGAAGATAACAGTTGGTGATGTGGTCGGAATGATGAGATCTTTTCAGTGCATGTCTGAGGCACTAATCAGTCGTTTGTACATAGATGATGCCAGAGCATCGCCACCCCCTAAGGGTCCACTGCACACTCTGGTCGGTACTAGTATCATTCACCGTGAACTCGAGAAGGTAAAATTTCCCAAGTTCTTTGGTGCCTCGAACGGCGCAGCCACCAAGGGATGGCTAGAGAATATGGCAATGTTATTTTCACTTCATGACTATACCTCCATAATGAAGGTCTGCATGGAGTTCTTTCAACTGAAGGGGAGTGCTCTTCTATGGTGGAAGACGCTCCTACCATAGTTGAATATGGTCGTCGAAGATGTGTCATAGGAACTGTTCGAGGAACGATTCCTAGAGAGGTACCTATCGTAACGAAGGGGACGCTACAATATGCAAGCTACAAAAGGACATGTTTCATAAATACACAGGATACATGAGGACAAGTCGTGTACCTGAGGAAAAGGTTTGAAAAATAATGTGTGGATGAGTTGCAACAAGGCTTGATGGTACATCACAGTTTGAGATGGTATGCTTCAGGTTTCATGAGTAAAAGTATTTCATTTATGTATTTTTTTCAGGATTCTATCTTAGATGGTATGACACATGCTTAAGGCATGTCTTGGAAGCGCTTGATGGTACATAGTTAAAGTGATATTGTTACATGCTTGAGACATACTCTCGATACTTGGTATATGGTTGTTATGGTTCATTGTTAGAGGCATACCTTTGTGATATTGGCATATACATGAGGCTTATATTATGGTACATGGCATGATTGAGAAGGATATGGTATATAGTTAAGACAAATTACATGGTACATGGTCTATAGTATATGATACATGATATGGTATATGGTTGATGTGCATGGTTCGCACATGGCATGATATAGGTTTTGATGTACAAGATTGATGTGCATGGTTGGCACATGGTATGGTACATTGTATGGTGTTGATGTCCATGTACATGGTTGATAAATGGTATGATACATGATTGGTACTTGGTATACATGGTTGATAGTTGAGGAATATGGTACAAGTTATGGTCCATGGTTGAAGCACGGTTTGGTACAAGTGTTGGTGCATAATTGATGCACGGTTTGGTACATGTGTTGGTGCATGGTTGATGCACTTCTTATGGTACAGGTTGTGGTACACGGTTGATGCTTGGTATGGTACAGGTTGATGGTTTGGTACATTATTTGGTACATGGTTGAGACACATATCTTGTTATGGTATGTTGGTGATGTTGGTATATGCTTGGTAGAGGCATGTGTTGGTGATGTTGGAAATATAGTTGAGAGGTGTCCTTGGTGTATGATCCATGTGATAGTATATGGTCGAGTATCGGTGAGAGTGACAAGTTGGATAGGTTGATGTGAGAGGTTGGATACAGTTACAGGTTACAGGTTGATGTAACAGAGGCAATGACAATGATAATGGCAATGACATTAGTAGTGATTGTGGTAGTGGAAGTTGGTCGACACTTGTATTTCAGGGGGTTGGATGAGGCAAGGAAAGGGGGTTGTAGCCTCCTTCCATTTGGATCCGAAGAATCAAGGACTTGGAGATTCCTTCAGGTTGGAGTCTGAGAAATAGGTGGTTGTAGCCACCTTGTGGTTGTATCCGAAGAACCCAGGAGGTTGTATCTGCCTTCTAGCTGGAACCAGAGAATTCAGGGAGTTGTAGCTTCCTTCGGGGTGGAGCCTGTAAATAGGGGGTTGTAGCCTCCTTCCAGTTGCAGCTAGAGAATTGGGAAGTTGGTGTTTCCTATGAGTGAATTATATATATATATATATATATATATATATATATATATATATATATGTGTGTGTGTGTGTGTGTGTGTGGTTTTCTCCCATTTTGGTTTCCATGTAAATATTGGTGTACTATGTTCTTGATGTGATGTGGATGTGATGTTTCTTATGATTACATGATTATAATATATATGTTGAATGAAATCATAGATGATATAGTGATGATAAATTGTTGAACATTGTTGATAAAGTGAAAGAATAGACATTGTGGTTAAAAGTGATATAAAGTACGCATATTGATTCACCCCCCCGGCTTAGTATTCCAAAAAAAACACATGCTAATGGTTTGTCCCAACCAAGGAATAAAATATGTTTTTAAGATCCATAGATGAATTCATAGAAATCTTAGGTCTAGTAGATATAATTTCTCATATATAAATAGGTTGAGTAGATGTATTATGTGTTCCATATTTTTTTATTGTCAAACCATATGGCTGAAAATGAATTGTAATTGGTGCTTCAAAAGTAATTGACTGAATACAATGGAGTTCTGAGTTAATTTTATGAGTCAAGTTTCTTAAGAGTTATGAGTTTGTTTAACAACATATGTCAAGAGGGGCCCCTAGTATGTGTTGTATATTTCCTTTAGTATTTTTCTTTAGAATTTCTTTTCTTTTGATTGCATTCATTTCCAGTAGAATTATAGACGTTGTTTCAGTTTCTTTAAAAATATATCTCATTTTAATTAGCTTGCAGGAACTATTAGTTTGAATATGTGATCCATTATTGTTCCAGATGTAGATGTTAAAGAAAACAATGTGATATATTTTGTGCCATACAAACAATCTTCTCACTAATATACTCACAGTTGATTGTGTCTGCAATTCCTTTTTGTCTTTCTTATCAACTCATTTCTTTATTTCAATCTACCTTTCATTCAACCTTTTAATTCACATTTCAATTTAACCATTGTTTTCCTTTAATCTTGGTTAGCTAAAACAGAGTGTGTTTGCAATTAGACACACTTTGAATAAGTGAATGATTTACTTGTGATATGATTCCCTACCATAGACGATCAAGTCTGAGTGATCATGACCAAAAGAACCAATTTCTATTTGTGAGTCTATAATTTTACTACTTTAATTTTAGTAGGATATCTTAGGAAATTTCAAGACTAGTTATGCACATATTGTGCCTATGTCTCATAAGTTTACTTACCCAGATAGATAATAAATTTTGAGGAATCTAGACCACTAGATCATCCCAACAAGGATCGAGGAATATTTCTAGGCTCTTTGTTGAGTTAGTGATAGTGCTTCATTGTAAAGGCATATTTTCTTTGTGGGATGTGAGGCTCCCTATGCAGGATCTTGCAGGGTGAATAGACTTGTAAAAGTTCGATGACTTGCAGTTTTTCAGAGAATAAAATGGATGAATGGATCATTTTAATAGAAAATATCAAATCAAATTTGTTCGAAAAAATTTACTATCTGCTGGTTGAAAAAGTGTTCACAAAGGGAACTACACAGTAAAATTGGGATATCTCAACATCAATGAAGAGGCTACCTCGAGAGAAAGAATGTGATGGTCATCTGTATTCTGGGATCTGCATGCACCTTTGAAAATGAAACATATTTTTCGACTATCTCTCAAAAGCAATATTTTAATGTGGGACAATGGGTTCCATCAAGGATGGGTAGTGACCAACAAATGCACGTTGTGCTGCTTGGAGGAGGATTTTGTATCTCATCTCTTTTTGTTGTGTCCATATTCCCCAAAGTTTCAATCCTCTATTTTAGCTTGTTTTAACATAATGATGGACCTTGCCTCTTCTTGTTTGGAGAAGTGTTTCTTTGCATGGAAGGAAGATCAATTGATAAGGGAGTTCATATCAATGCCTTTTTTTCTATCATATTTTATTTGGTGCGTGATTTATTCCAAGGGAGATTTATTCTTCCAAAGATAGTTGTCAATATGATCTTGAAGTTAGCCGAGGAATTCCTAAAGGAGCCAAAAAAATTAAAAAAAACATATGCCTACTGTTGCAGTACTATTAGATGAAGTCCCATGGAGATTTTTCAACGATGCAAGCTGGGGCCATGACCCTCGATGCGGGGCCGTAGTGTTGCCACATATTTTAGAATATCACTTTTTAATATCAATATTCCTTGGGGTGGGGCTCAAATATGAAAGATAAACTTTCTGGACTATGGGATTTTCTCGTCATGGCCAATTTTCTTAACTTAAGGAAAATTTAAATTTGTCGGGACTCAAAAGTGGTGGTGGACTGGGTAAACAAAAAATAAAATCTCCAAGTGAGGCACCTTCGGCCAATTATGCATCAGATCTGAGAGCATCTTGGTGGGATATAGTGGTTCTCATGCCCTCATGTATACATATATTTAAATTTTGTTGTAGATGTGCTTTATAAATATGCTTTGTTGTTGGATGTTGGATCCTTTATTTCTCAAGAGTTCTATGAAGGGAAACTCTATGATGACAAATATTTCTTGTTGTAGATTGTTTTTTAGTCTCTATCCAACTTTTTCGTATGAACATTTTATGTTGTATAAGCTCCCTTTGGGTTTGTTTTTTCATGGATAGGATGGATGATATGGATATGGAAGGAGGTAAGTCAAGATTGAATTGAAATATAAAGATGGACAAAATATTTTTTGAATAGTACTAATGAAGTATGGATAAGCCTTGAAGTTGGGTCGAAATATGTTTATTCTGTCTTTTGAATATAAAGTTTTCTCTTTCTCGGGAAAAAATAAAAAATTTGAAAAGTGGTATATAAGACAACTGATGGGCATAAAAAAACATACATGAGAAGAATGCTATAAAACAATAAATCTTGAGTTATCAAGAAAACCTATAAAACAATTAATGTTGAGATATCAAGAAAAACAAAAAGATATGTTGGGTTTTTTATCAAGAATATTTCTTCCTCTGATATTGATTTGTTCAAATATTGGTTTTCCTCCTCTGATATTTTATTTGGTATCTGAAATATGAATTGATCACATAATTTTGCATCCAATATATTATCCTCTTCATATAGAGAACTAAAATGGTCTGAGGCCAATTTTTTTATCTCCTCAAAAGATGAAGTGATGTCTCCTGAGGGTGTTTTGATTTCTTCTACCCTATTCCTCTATTTCCTTGATCTTTCTTGCTTATGAAAAAATGAGGTATTTCTATCCCCATCCTTAAGCCAAATACTTCTAGATTTTAGCCTCCACATTGTTTCTTCTCCTTTCAAAGACTTTAAATAATATTGATAGGTAGATTGCTCTTGTTCTAGAAGATCGAGTTGTACCTCCTCATTTTCTATTTTATGTTGTATATCCTCCATCTTTTTCTGATACCCCTTCACATCACTATTCATTGAGTGTGGTGAGGTTTTGACCCATTGATTGATTGCTTCCTTAATCAACTTTAATTTTTTTTCCCATATATGAACAAGAGAACCTTTGATCCATTAGCTCCATGATCTAGTACTTGTAGTGGGGGAAACCCTTCTCTTTCCATCCAAAAAGGATTTAATCTGAATGGAATGGGCCCCATATTTTCATCTTTAACAAATCTAAGAGATATAGGTCGATGATCTGATCTATCTCAATGAATTATTGAAGCGGAGATAATTTCATCTCTGGAGAAGAAGGAACTACTTTTAATAAAGTGATCTAGTCTTGCAGCTATGTGACCAGGACCGACTCTCCTATTGTTCCAAGTGAACTCTCCTTTGTTTGGTTGAACATCCACCAAATCTAATATCATCATTAGATCTTCCTTTTTTTCCCTGAAGGGATCTCAAACTATAGATCACCCTCTTTTTTATTTTATATGAATTGTGTTGTTAAAGTCTCCAGCTATTATACAGTTTTGCGCATATCCCATACTTTCTAGGCCTAATAGAGACTCCCAACATTCTTCTTTTTCCCTATAGGAATTCGGCATGTATACATTAAAAAGATGAAAGATCATACATGAGGGAAGATGAATCAATTTTACCATTATCGTGTTTGTTGCTTTGTGACTCTCTTCCAGCTGAAAGAGATCAACATTCCAGAAGGTGCCAATTCCCCCTGAGGCTCCCCTGTATCTTAGAGCTACTCCTTGACTTTTTTTCCAAATATTTTGCATTTCATTGAGAGTTTCCGCCTCCCCTAATTGTGTCTCTTGGATTAGTAGGATCTTAGGTTTTTCACTTCTGATTAATTTTTCCATTGCTTCTTTCTTTTCTTTACTACCTAATCCTCTACAATTCCAGGAGACTAACTTCATTATTTACCTGATGATTTGGATTCCCCCCCCCCCCTTTGGTGGGATGAGATTGTGTCTCTCATTTCCTTGATTGTCCATGCCCTTTTCCTTTCTTGTTATATTTTTTAAGGATCCCTTCCATAATAGTTTGGATTCCAAGATTTTTGTCCCTGTCGGCTTCATTTTCTCTTCTATTGCGATTATATTTCCTTCAAACTTTCCTCTGAGTAGTAATTTGTAGTGCTTCTGGTTTTGATTCCTCCTCAAATTCTTCTACATTCCCTTCCTCTTTTGCTTCTAACTATGGTTGGGATGGGATAGGAGTGATGCTTGGTGAATATTCACTATTTTTGGAGTGTGCAGATAGTAAAGGGATCTCCATATTTTCTTTCTCTTTTTTTTCCCTTTTACTTCCTTCTTCAGATTCCTTTCCCTTTTCCTTTAATTCTCCCATATTTTCCACTAGATTATCCAAGATTTAAAATGGATTTCTACTTGTTTCTAATTTTCTATTTCCTCCTGCATAAGAGATCTGGGGAGAGAAGGAGGAGGAGGACCTCCTTGAGTTGGGTCTGACTGATGAATTTCCTTCCCTAGTAATTTTTTCATTTTTGGTTGTTGCCACTGTTCTTGAGCTCTTTCCTCTGGGGGATCTTATTTTTTCTGTTAACATTTATTTGAAAAGTGCCCATATTCATGGCAATTTTTTCACTTGAAGGGGAGTTTTTCATAATCTACTTGTCGGATGTAAGATCATTTATCCAAACTTAACTAAACGACCTCTAGTAGTCCTTTTTCCAGATCTATCTCTACATATATTTTCACACAGGATTTCATACCATCTCATGGTTTGACTCGATCAATGAATCTTCCCAAGATATTCCCAATACTTCAAAGGGTTTCATCATTCCAATAGTGGAGTGGGAGAAATATAAGACAAACCCAAACTGGGATATCTGAAGGGATGCCATTTTTAGTGATAAAGTATGGAGTCCATTTATTTAAACACATTACCCTTGATCCCATAAAGTAAGGCCCATTTCTAAAGATCAGATCTCGGTCTTCCTTTTTTTAAACCGAAATAAATAAATAAAACCCTTACCACAGAATGTCGAGGACATTTTCCCTTATATCATTTTATTCCAGTTCAAATATAACCATTGCGCCATGGCTTTCAGTGAAGGACATATTCTTTTAAATTCACCATTCGCGGCTAGCCGAAGAGAAAAAGGGAACGCTAGCAAGGGATGGACATGAACCTTTGGGATCTCGTCAAATTTTTTCACGAACTTGTGGGGAGCAGACTTTGTTGATTTGGGGTATGAAGTAATAAAATCCTGGAAAGAAGCGATATCAGGAGGAGGAGGGGAAGTTGGAGGGGGATCCTTCCCCTAAAACCGAGGCCATGCCAAAGAGAGAACCTCTGGGATATTTAGGTGTTAATATCCATTATAAATTTCATACAAATTTCATTTTGAGAATTATTATACAATTTTTTAAATATTTTTATTTCCATATTTTAGCAATTCCTTTGAGTTTACAAGCCTCCAATCCACTTTATTGAATTCCTCATCATTGAATTTTTGAACCTTTGAAGACATCACATTGTATGGAAAATGATCAATTCATTATAAAAGAGGTAGCATCAATCCTCATTCTTGCAAATTAGACAATAAAAAATCAACAATTTTACAAACGAGAGAGTAGAATTTAAAGATTTCAAAAAATAACTTTGATTACTTGAATATAGCATATGGGATCTAAATTACCAAGGAAGAAAAGAAATGCAAATGGTAGAATGCATGAGTTGTCTCAAATATAACACAAGTGTGTGAATTTAAGGATAAATAAARGTACAAAYTGTTTTTTTAGCACACTTGATAAAATTGYATCAAAGCAAGTTCTCAAAAATAATATTTTTGAATTAAAACCTAGCCCATTTCTTGTTGTTAATTCAATTTCCATATGCTCAACAACAACAACTTTTAATCCAATGAATCTTCTCTTTTAAGGAGAGAGGCAAGAATTTTCTCCCTAGGATTGCAATCAAAGTAGGTAGAAAGGGATTTTGAATGTAAATGTGAACTATCCATTTGGTTGACATGCCTTTTCTACCTTGCTTTCATGCATGTCTACATGAATAATTTACATTTCACTAACTTTATATGTAGATATCTTTCACAAAAAAATTCCATCGATTACACTTATACAAAGATTGATACTATACTTCCATGGGAACTCAAAGAGTAAGATCTCCCTTTATGAAACATATATTATATGGAAACATTATTTTACTCTACTCAATCACCAGTGTTATTTCAGAGAAAGTAAACACATGTGAAAAGCTACTATGGGGAGGAGAAAAATAACCATGCATCATAGAGGAAACAATTATGAATGGAAAACCTTAGGCACCCAATAGGTTGCCAATCATTTACAGCCCATAACTATATGGAATTGTGAGGGGTAGGTTAGAAATGTGAAAAATAATGTGAGGCTTAAGTCCCTGCTTAACATTATTGGGAACTCCTAATATGTGTAGTCACAACAACTAGCAATCACAATATCCTCACATTTCCACATTTCACAGAAGTTACATGAATGAATGGAATATTAAAACACAAAACATAAAATAGATTTAGTTTGTTGCAAAAGTTACCTCTACGTTCTTTATTTGAGTTAGATATTAATTGGGTTTATTACACTAAAACAAAGTTTCTCCCATGCAATCATAGTTCTTTGATGAAAATTGAGAAATAAGATGGGAGGTGTGTCACCATTGTGCATAGCCCCAACTCTCAAGGTTTAGATGTATATATTGTTCATTTATCCATGTGTGGAAATTATGGTCAAAATATCAAGTATTTATTTCCATGATTGGCAATTGACATTATTTATCCATGTGTGATAATCATGGTCAAAGTCTCAATTATTTACTTTCATGCTTGACAATTGTCTTCATTTATCCATGTATTATAATCATGGTAAAATTCTAAAGTATTTCCTTTCATGCTTCACAATTATCATCATTTATCCATGTGTGACAATCATGATCAAAGTCTCAAGTATGTCCTTTCATACTTGACAATTGTCATCATTTATTCATGTTTTATCCATGTGTGACAATCATGGTAAAAGTCTTAAGTATTCCTTTCATGCTTGAGAATTGGCAAAGCCTAAACCGATATGTAAATCCCATTGTAGTGACACATTAACAAATAATGGCATTTATTTCATAACTCATAGAGCAACAAAGTTCCCAACGCTTACTCAAAGTATAATTTTTTTTAATTTTTTATTTTTATTTTTTTTTGGTATCTAGGGGAATCGGTAACGGTGGCGATATCTGGCTCGTGTGACACAGGGTCGAATCCTGCTGGCTTCCTTATAACCCCTAGGGAGAACCACACTGCCCACAAGCCTGACCTCCAAATAAGACTAGGTTTACACAAAGTATAATGTTATGCATGTGATAAATGAGAGAAATGCTATAAAACAAACAAATTGGTACACATTTATATAAAACAAACATATTGGTACACATATATGACAAATGAGAGAAATGCTATAAAACCAGCAATTGTTTTTTAAGATATAAAAATGTGTTCTTATATTGTGAATATGTCAAATATATTTGTTTTATAAATGCAAATATATACTAGATTGTTGCATAACCATATATGAATGTAGGAAGCATCTCTTGAATTTCCATGTGTGTGTGTGTGTGTGTGTGTGTGTGTGTGTGTGTGTGTGTGTGTGTGTGTGTGTGTGTCAGTTGGGTTTAACATCGATGGTTGAGAGGAGGAGTATTATCATCCTCACCCAGGTTCATTTCCCACAAGTAACATATTAAGCTCTTAACACGTATATTATTGTAACTCTTAATCTAAACAACCCAGCTAGCTTGGAAATCATAAAGGGTCTGGCCTCTTAGATTGAAGCAATTGATATCAATTAGGTTTAGGCGGTTAAAAGAAACCACAATAAAAAATCACCACCTATTGTACATATTTTAATTAAATTAAGTTTGTGAAAGAAAATAGCTAAATTTCATTTAACTTGAGAATCATATAAGATAAAGAATTAGGATAACCTATTTGATTTTTTTTTTTTAATTGGATAGTATATTAAACTAGAATGAAATGTTTTAGAGAGAATGGTTGAATTGTGATGACTCCCTTATTATGAATTTTAAAAAAGACACAACCATATATAATGGTTGAGGCTAGGAAACATAGAAAGTGGATTATCAATGAAATATTAAAGTTATGATGATTCGCCCTAGGATGTTCTAAGCCTTAGTCAATGTTTTAATTAAAAATTAGTTCTTTGAACTTCTCTATATGTTTTCTATATTGAATTAGAGACATTATGTCTTCTTTTCACATGACACATGGTTCATGTGATGTGAAGAAGTTGTTAATTTTTTTATTATTATTAAGAATTAGTTTTCTAAACTTTTTTTGTTTCTTCTTTTCATTTTCACATGGTATTCAATTTTTTCCCTTTATTAAGCATTAGTTTTTTTTTTTAACTTCTTTAAATATTTGTTTTTATATGAGACATTATTATGTCTTCTTTTCACATGAATAGTTTTTTAACTTCTTTACATGTTTTTATATTAGACATTATTATGTCTTCTTTTCACATGGTTCATGTAAAGAATTTATTAAAAATATCGATATTTTTTTAAATTTATAAAACGTTTTATAAATATTTACCGAAATTACTATTAATCATATATACCATTGACATAATAATAAAGGTTATAAACCATTGATATTAACATAACAGTAAAGGTTACAGTGATATTACTTATATTTTTTTAGAATTAGTTGAAAATTATTATTTTATTTAAAAAATAATAATTTTAATATTATAGTTTAATATTTTTTTATTAAAAATAAAATATTTTTTTTAGGTTGTTTAATATTTTTTATAATATATTTGTTTTACACTTTAGTTGTGGGAGGAAATTCACTTTATATGGATCCATTTCACTTTTATTATTGAACATTGTTACTTTATTATTATTCACCTTATTCTTATTGTAATTTTTGAAGTGACCTTTTTGATAGTATTTTCCATATTATAGATGATACTTAATAAAATTTAAACGATTAAATTCATTTAAAATAATACATAATGATGATTATTTAAATTTTGCATGTGGGTAAATAAAATCAACCTAAATCCATCTCAACTTTGGATCTATCAAGTGTCGAGAATGATCAAATACATGGAGGTACAAACCTTTTCTCAAGTTTTTCAATCTAAAAAAGAGTTTGCAACTCAAAGAAATTGATCCTTCTCATCACTTAATAAATCCGGAATTAATATGGATCTAATCTAGTTTTATATCAATAAATTTTTCAGTGTATCATGTTTTTTTCATTGAAACTCTAATACTAAGAATAAAAAAATACAATGTGAAGTTCAACACTCCTTTAAGTGATTTTAAATTTCTCATCATTATTATGATTTAACTTATTTTTTTATTAATTCAAATATAGCATCATCTTTACAATTTGCATTTGTTTTTATTGATTTAATTATCACATCTCATAACAAGAACATGATCAATTTGAATAAATCATGTGACATAATAATTTTAAATTGTATTGGTAACTTAGTGTTACTTGGTAATTTTAAGATACTTATCCTAATAGTTGTTAATTGGGAGTGAGGATAGTCATTATTAGCTACTATTATTCATTACTATTCATGATTCATTTTGTAATTAACTTTATTGGTTTTTTAGAAGGTGGAAAAACCTATCATAACTTAATAGTTGTTAATTAGTACTGAAGATAGTCATTACTTATTATTATTATTCGCTATTATTTATGAATATGAGTTAATTTATCATTATTATTCTAATTTATCATTATTGTTTGTGTGAACATTGAATTTGAAGTCAATTTTCATGTTGAAACATGTTTCAACATTAATGATAATGGTGGTAGTAAAAGGTCATATTGTGTATAAAAAGGGATGATAATGCACATTTCAAATAGATAAAATGCATTTGTATTTGAGTAGAATCATTGGATATGGCATTGTTATCAAATCCAAAAACCTCGTGTCAAATATGTTGAAATTAATGCAACTTCTACATGATGCATATTATTTACTTTTCAAATACACTCTCTGACCCCCTCCCACCCTAATAAAAATGATAATGATAATTTGCACATTTGAAATGCACACTATTAATCTCTACCTTCCCCACCTTTATTATCAATATCTTTTAAAATATAAAAACTTTAAATTAATAAAACATAAAGTGATAAACATAATTTTTAAACCAAAATAATACACAATTTGAATAATAAAAAAGTGTAATTTTAAATATTATAAATATAATTATAAATATTATATATAATATTTTTTTATTACATACAAAATTTTATATAATGTTATTATTTATAAAATAAATAATAATCAATATGTCATATATATATAAGAGTAGTTAGGTTCTTTACACTTCAATATGGGAGAGATGTTGAGGCATTGTGTTATGTTAGATAATGTTGCATTAAACAAAATTAAAGTCCTTTTAATTAAAAAAATAACAATAATAAAAATAACGTCGACATGGAATGAAATAATAATAAAAAAAATACACCTTAAGAAATTGTATCCCTTTCGATGCTTGATAGAAATTAGTTTTCTTGATATCTCAACATTAATTGTTTTATAGGTTTTCTTGATAACTCAAGATGTATTGTTTTATAGCATTCATCTCATGTATGTTTTTGTATGCCCACAATTTGTTTTGTATACCACTTTTCAAATTTTTATTTTTTTTCGAGAGAGAGAAAACTTTATATTCAAAAGACAGAATAAACATATTTCGGCCCAACTTATTCAGTCCTCTCTGCATTGGGTACTAGGAAATGGAAAGATAATTAATCTTTGGAAGGCTGTGATTCTTGGATCTAACCCTCTCAGCCAAAATGATTATCTCAATGATATTAGAAAATGGATAATATCTCAAAATAAAATTTATCTATTTGATATTTTTGTTTGGCACACTAATGGTGTTTGGAAGGATTGGAATATGGGTCTTATTCCTTCCCATATTCAATATCAAGTGGATCTTCTTCTTCTCACTCTCAAAGGTGTTGTTCTAGTTCATTTGCAAAAAGCGAGATTTTTGGGGTTGGGGATATTTTGGGTTCTCAGTAAAAGAATGCTACAAATCTCTTTTACTGCAGACTGTTATCCCAGCAAAGTAACTGATGTGGAAAAACATATGGAAAAATGATGGATTACCTGAAGTGAATGCATTTTGTTGGACCCTTGCTCATGGCAAGATCCTTACAAGACAAAATATGGCTAAAAGAGGAATCAAAGGCCCCTTTTGATGCACTCTATGTAAAAAAAGTAAAGAAACATCCTTTCATTTATTTCTAGAGTGTAATTTTGCAATGCAGGTTTGGAAATCAGTATTTGCAGAAATATGGTATAAAATCCAATGGCCTTCCTCATGAAAACATTTGCTTGGAAAATGGGGAAATCATTATCGGGGATCCTTCTCTAGGAAAATGTTTTTTCAAAGAGTATGGAAGGCGACACCTAAATTTGTTTGTTAGCAAAATTTTTTAGAGGGAAATAGAAGTAGTTTTAAAGATCAAAATATGAATCCTGGAGTCGTAGCTTCTCATGCCCAGGGGCAGTTAGCAGAATTCTTCAATTCTAAAAGAATAAGAATGGAGGTACCACAGATGCTAAACTAGGACGAAGAAAGATGGATGGCTAGGATTAATGTGCTCTTCTCAATAAGGGTCAAACCTATTCTCAAATCAGACTGAAAGCTTCATTCTCCCTCTTTATATTTTCTAACTTGGCTCTCTTCTCAATACAGTTACACCTTATGTTTCGATGGAGCTTCTAAAGGAAAACACGGGGAGGCAGGTGTGGGTGGGGTGCTCTTCGACCCTAGAGGAAATCAATTAATGGAGTATTCTTGGAATCTAGGAGTCACTACCAATAACAAAGCAAAAGCATACGCTATGTATATTGTCATACAATTGGAAAAGAAGAGAAAAATCATTGAGCTTAATATAGTAGGTGATTCTGAAAACACAATTCATTATTTTATCAAGGCCTCCTCACCAAAAGAAAAAATTATAGAAAATCTTGTGTACCGCATTAGAAAAACTGTGTAAGGACTTAATGCACACTTTTTTCACATCCTTCGTCACCATAAAATGGTTGTGGATTCCTTAGCAAACAAGGCCATTGGGTTAGCTCCTAGTCATATGGGGGTGAATGGAGCAGTGATTGTGGTTCCCCCACTGTAAAATTTTATATTCCCAAGTGTTACAATTGGTTCAGGCACATGGTATGATCTCCCCAACATGTGGAAGGGACAGGATAAGTACTTATTTCGATCAACTCACTCAGGAGATTGGGAACTATCATTCTAAATATTGAACGTTATCAATTAGCACGTGGAGGGATCATTCAGAGGATGAAGTATGCATGGAGCAAGCTTAAAAATGCACTTGTTATGATGGCTCTGGAGTAGAGGAGATGTATGATGATCATAGTGGAAGGTGGTGAGGATGGAAAAATACGTTTCTACATCCAAATTAAAGACTATATCATCAGCAGTACCTGGGAGATGAACGACCAGCTTGTTAAGGATATCTCAGGCATGGATAATCATGTATGTTACATTACAGAAATTATAAATGTAATTGGGAATAAGGTTTTCCATGACATTCCTAAAATTTGGATTTGGAGACTATTTTGGAAGTGTCTTGGTCGCTCATCTCTTGGGCAGTTTAGGCCATCTAATAATTCTTGGGAGTTTTCAACAAGTTTGAATTATGTAATCGGTGTCTATAATTTGGTGCGTGCCCCTAGAGAAGTAAAGTTGGGCTCTAGAAGATACTTTGCAAAATCGTCAGAGTGGTTGATTAAGATATTAAAGCACTTAATTCTGAGTATTCAATTGTCGTCCGCAAATTCTCCTAGACAAAGAAGCTAGTATGGAAAACAAGGATTGGACAGATAACATGTATGAAAAAATGGAGGTTAGCAATGAGGAAAGGAAAATATTGACTCTCAGATTTAATTTCCTTAGTTCTACGGAAACATTTACTCTTGATAGTCTCAGTCAACATCGTGTTCTCATCGGTCCACTTCAAAATAAAGTAGATTTCTTGCATCATCAGCTAGTTTCTCTTCAAGAACAGACAACACAAAGGAATGAGGAACCTGGTGGAAGTTGAGGAGGAACAAGAAAACCAAAGAATGTTATTGATCCAAAAAAAGTAAATCATAGCTAGTGTATGTTTTAATTCTCAATATGTAATTGGTATTTTTGTCAAATCTATGTAGCTAAAAACAACAATAGTAGTAAGAATTGGACAAGGGATAGATGGAAGAAAAAAAATAGGATCAAAGAAGCCCTACTAGAGCTAGAATTATGTAATTTTGAATTCTCTTTATATTTTTTGTGGCTATGGCCACACCTTTTTTCATATTAATATAAATCCACCATTTCTTGTGAAAAAAAATGTCATATAATTAATATAGCTTTTAATCAAACATTTATATATATATTGAATTAATAATATTTAACTTTATTGTATTATCAATGACACGTTAACCATATTTTCATTAACGTTCAGTACTTGATAATTAAGGCAAGGAATACTATGTGTCCATAAGTGAACTAATGTCATGTTAAAAGATTAAGAGAAATCAAAAATTATTAGGGAATATACGCATTCACCAATCATAACATAGGATGGCTATTTCATAGAGCTTTCATGTGGGGAGAAAATAATAAGTCTCATTTCAACATCGTAGACAACTCATTCCCCATCCTAAAATTGTTGGTATCATTATTGAACCTTTATATATGGATCTTTCTTTTTAAATATGTTTCCCTAAGAAAATGAGAGCAACATAAACATTATCTTGAAACATTCCAATTGACTATTATTAAAAAAGATTATATAGAAAAAATGTTTACCTACTTTTATCTATTCATATCATAAGTAAATATTAATTAATCTCGATATATTTTTTTAAGTAGGAGAAAACCATTTGCATCCTATCTTGCATAGTAATTATTGCAATTAAAGCAATGGCTCAAGAGGCCATTAGAATTCTTGGAAACCGTGGTTAATGTTTATTCCAAGTTCATCGCACCCATATGTGTCCAAAGGAAATTTCAACCCAATCTCCCTATTGGAACTCTCGAGTCCTTGGAACTATTTATTACAAATCTTTCCATTTCTATTAAGTGTTGTATTAAATATGTATTTTTAATTACAAAATATTAATAAAAATTTGACATAATGTTGGTATACCATCAAATTCATGGTTTTCATGGTTTCACATTTTAAAAGGACATGAAAATTGTCATTAATTTTCAAATATGAAACACAATAAATCAAAGAAAAAACATACTATGCTACAAGCAATTTCAATCCTATTTCAAAGAATAAACTTCAACAAATGATAAATATTATCTAGAGGGAAACTTTGAATGTACAAATGAGATCAATTTGTAATGGAGGAACTTTGACATCATAGTCAGAACTTTGACCATATAGAAAGAAATAGGTGTACACGACACTAAGACATTATGCACACATTTTTCTTTACACGAAAGAGAAATAGTGATACGACCCACATGATTTCTTACATTTGTTATTTCAATGCATAGAATTTGTGAAATCACATAATTGCATAGAAAATGGAAGATCTCAAAAAAAAAGAGTGGTCCACCTACGAGAAAATCTATCTAATCTACCGAGGTTTTTTCCCACCATTGTAGTCCATCTCCTTCTCTCTTTGGGTTTTTTCCTAACATTTATGGGCTCATACTCTTGCATACTCCTAGCAAAGATTAAACATGATATGCTTGCTTTGAAAAGCCTTTGAATTATTCCTTTTATTTAAATTATTCTTCGTTGTAGACCCTTTTGTAAGGATTTCAATAGAATCATAAGTCTTGGGTTCGATTTCAATGGGACAAATTTGATTATAACTCAATCTACTCTTTTTCTTTTTGCCATCGACAAGTGAAAAATTAACCATGGTTCTATAAACCTTCAATGTTGAATAATATTATTCTTCCTTCTCTTCTCTTCAATAGAAAATACATTTTTGATATAACTAAAAAGGTTTTGTCATGTTGTCCAAGGAAATAACTTGAGTAAACTCAAAGGCTAGGAGCTTATGATTCCAGATTGGATGAGTCATCGATATCCTCATCGAATATTTTTTCTGCATCAAGCAACATCGTCTAGTTGGTGAATGGTAAGAAGATAGGTAGATAAGGGAAAATAGTTGTTTGCAAGATCTCGCAATGAAGTGGCATATGGTGACTAATGATTAAATGGATGGTAGTTGGACAAGTGGTGGGTTGAACTTGGCTATGGACAAACGACTAAGGTAGGGAGACAACCATCCCCTTTAAAAAATGTATTTGATGTGATTAATTACTATGCAATTTAATAACACATAATCGGTTATAATATAATATATTGTTATTGTTCATTAATAATTAAATAGATATGTGTGCACACATGCATGCACAGATACATATATATTCAAAAGGAAATCTAAGGGATGTGTCTCTACATTTGTGAATGGTATCCCTAATAAACTTGTAGATGTAAACTAATGCATTTTACATAAAGAAATTTGAACCAAGCACTTTGGCAAATAATTAACCAAATACGCAACATTATTAGTGACCATTGGTTGAGCTAGCCCCTTAAGCTTTTATATATATAAACAACATTAAATAGTCATATAAGACAACAATGTTTAAATCATTTGCATTATTTTTCAAGAGAGTAAAGTAAGAAATTAAGATAACTAAAATTGATAGTATAATAGCAAGACCCATATCATGAACATGATACACTCAACTAGATCTCTCCTTAACTCATGCTAGTTGTACGGTTGACTTTACTCTCAACATTTTTCTTCCTATCCACATGGTTTTCTCAATCAACTTTGTTATTTCTAACACTTTAATCTTGTATAAAATTTAATCAAAATACAATTTAGTAAGCACATATATATCCACAAACTCCAAAAACCTTAAAAACAAACATTATTATAAATAAATGAAAGGTTGTTTCATGATTTTATAATATTCCACCTATTCCAAGAAGAAATATGCCAAAAAAATTTACATAAATAAATAATGCAATTTATTACACTTTTATTTTACTTCATAATTTATGACTATGGCAAATTGGCAATTTATAGTTTTCATAACATATATGTGTTTGTATATTGTTAGTTTCTCCTATATGCTTTTCTTAAAAAAATACTATTAATGTAGTCATTTAACTTGTGGTTGAAAATTGATAGGCAATGACAACCAGAGATTGTAGGAATTCTTAGAGAGCTACCACCTCTTATCAACACCTTTACATCACACTAAACATAAGTTGATGTAATCGAACCGTCCATTAGAAAGAAACCACAAAAATATTCTTAGCATCTTAAATCTTAGACACATCATGAAAAAAACCTTTCCTTTGAAGAAATTATACCTAGCCCTTTTTATTTAAACTCATAAAAAGTAACATAATTTGTTTATTTGTTATGGAGTTCAGATTTCTTAATATGTGTCCTATTAGAAGTATCTAACAAAACTCTATTAAAAGATTAGATATGATAGTTTTGAAAGAAAATGTATACTTTCACTCTTACAATTCACCTTCTGAGAGTTGATTTTGCACAAACACATATCTTCACTTCACCTTCTAGAAAATGGACATATATATTTGTACAATTTCACTATAAAAAAATTATGAATATGATAATGAAGAATATCTATTTATACAATTTCACCTTAAAAATAAATATTATGAATGAAAATGTGTATTTGTTTCATATGGGATTCCTTAAAAACTCCCAACTTATATACACCATGAATTTCGCCATAAACCAAAAATTGTATTAAATTTTAATCCCTAAAAAATTCCAACTTACATGCCCCATCTATTTTGGTATATACAAATATTAAGCAATATTAAGCTTGAACATTGTAAACAACCCAAACATCTAACCTTTACTAGACTTAATGGAAGTGTATTCGATCCAACATCGAAGCTTTTCAAAAAAAAATCATGCAATGGTGCTATTTAAACAACATCTCCAAAATATTGTGGTCAAAATGAATGATTGTCACTGTCTTGTGTTAATTGTAATGATAAGTATCAATGTGAAGAGCGTGGAATTGGAAACCAGTGTGAACATTTTCATCCAATCCATTATGGACTGTAACCCTATGTTTGCCATCTGCCTTTTTTATACAAATCCATCTGGTATATAATATGAGTTTGCAAATCCATCTGGTATATAATATGATCTTGCATTCAAGTATATATACCTCCAAAGGAATCGGCATTGGCATTCAAAGTTATGAAAGGGCCCAACAGCAAACTCAATCTCATTTAGTATATAATATGTGTTTGCTTTGAACTACATATACGTCCAAAGGATCGACAGTGGCATTGGGATTATCAAAGGGCCCAACAGCAGAATCAAACTCAAGACAAGTGAGATAAGTCCGAGGCATTTTATCCTACTCTTCGTCTTTTTCAATTATGACTATGAATCTAACTCTTTCAATGTGGGATGTTGGCTCCAATTCCATAAAGAAAGAAATAAAAAATGATGGACGGCATGTGACCGCATTTCTCACGCCGACTGCATTCAATCTCTAGCTAATAGATTCTCTAATCGGTTGCAGAAAATGTGGTCAAATTCTCAGGAGGGCCAACTGTCCAAAATGGATGGTTGATTACTGGTCTCGCTGTATTAAATTAATCGTGATAAGTGCATTGCAAGAAAGTGGAAACTATAAAAATAGAAGCTCCACGAATCTTTCTGTCAAAATAATTGTGTGAGATACCATGTAGAAATGGAACAGATTACGTCAAAATATCGTGATAAGTGCATGACAAGAGAGTGGAAATTATAAAAATACAAAGCTCCACAGATCCTTTGTATTTTGTGTGGAGTACCATGTAAAAAAGGAAGAGATTCGTGGGCGTCAAAGCAATCATAAATGTGACGTACGATAGGGTACGACAACGGAGTTGTTTCTTCCGGCCTTCCAACGGACGTGATCTGTACGACGGCGGATTCCATGGATTTCCTGTCCTCTCTGTAGCGACCATCACAGGTTGATAACCCTCCATTTAGTTAGACTTCGATGGCAACATCTCCATATATTCTTAAAAATAAATAAGTAAAGTTATTTGAATTTAAATTTACAACTTTTTAGCAGCACAAGATCATGATGAATTTACACGAAAAGAGGAAAGTGTTAGAATTCAGGTAGAGGATAAAGAAGGAGATGTCAGAATTCAAGATTATGAAAGATTTCAAAAAGAAGATGAAAAGGAATATGTCTCCACACATGAAGGTGAATATTACTCCACATCAAAGTAGGCATTGTTTTGAGTCCTCTAGCTTGGAGACTCCCAGTAAATATGAATATTCAACAAGGGGATTTAGTTCAGTAGCTACTACAAATCAGAGAACCATATTTCAAGTAGTATGAAGTGTTAGCAAAGACATATTCATAGCAGTCAGATAGAAGAAGTACAAAATAATAGATTGATCGGTTGAGAAGTAGTGTTAACACACATGCCCCAGTTAGCAGACAAGCGTTTAAGATTTTGTTGCACATATGTATTCAGGAAGGAATATCTTCAGTATAGGTTGTTCCAAACATGCAGAGTTTGATGAGTAGATAGATCATATCATTGGACATATTTTAATTCAATTTGATAAACATGAACATGTGATTATCAGTTGTAGTATATTCAGGAGAAGTATTCAGAATGGTACAATGACAGATGGCTCAACATTGTGGAAAGTTGAGTAGTAGGGTTATGAACAGTTTGTGACATATGGACATAGATGGATTCGCGAAATTCTTAGCATGTACATAGAACATGGGTCAAAGAATATGCATAGCAGTGGATTTACAATTAGAATCAATGGAATCATTTGGAATCAGTGATTTACAATTGGAATCAATGAAATCAATTGGAATCAGAAAGAAAGCAGTGAAAGGCACAATATAACAAGGAAAAAGAAACCATCAACAGAAGCTATATCATCAGGAGGACATTGTTGATCAATATGGTCCACTGAATATGACAAGTAAATGAATAAATCAAATTTTGAATGTTTTTGTATATGTCATTGAAATTCAAGAGGAAGCACCAATGGAAAATAAACAACACTGGAAGAGAGGAAAGGAAACATATACAGGTAGCCCTACATTGATCTACATATTACAAAAAAGTCAAGGGAAGAAAAATCATCAGAGAAAGAGCTCTAGAAAAGAAGATTAGTAGCATACATACAGGAGGATATATTATTTTTCCCATGGTTGCTTAGAGTAGGTATAGTATCAGGATGAGACATGTCGATAGGGGGAGTTAACCATTGGTCAAAAATTAAGAGAAAGAATAGAGGCATGAAGACAAGGGGAGTATCCCCAAGGGGAGATACCCTTTGCCATTGATTTCAAAGGGGGAGAGATAGAAACATTGATGAGGAGCGATGATCACAGGGGGAGCATGAGCATGAGTGTTTCCATGTCTAAGTGTTTCCATCAATGTTGGTGTTTCCATCAAATCCAAAGGAGGATATTGTTGGACAGTTGGTTGTCATTGATGTCAACCCTTGGAGAGTGATATTGGAGATTGATTTCAACCCTTAGAGATTGATGTCAACCCTTGGAGAGGTCCATAGATGATGGATAGTTGATTGATATTTGTATGATTGAGATTGATTGTGAGTTAGTTCGGTACATTTGATGTAGTCTTCATGTATCCCCGGAGGTGTGGTTATGGGACCCGAAGTTTATTAAGGAATATGGACATGAAGGAAAATAAAATTGCAGTTAATACTATCATAGATTGATAGTACATGGTGTGTTGTTTCGAATGATATGTGGTATTCCATGTGGTTCCTCATGGTTAGGGAGATATGGCCTTGTAAATTTGGAAGCCCCAAAGAGTGGTCAGGAAGCCCCTAGTTGGTTACAATTCTTGGTGAAAGGGTAAAGTGGTTGTAACAAGAAAACCCTAAAATAAGGAAAGAGGCTACCTAGCATAAGTATAAATACACTTCAAGAGTCTCTCATTTGTACACACACACTTACAATTGAAGCTCTATCTTGTGAATGATATCGTCTAGTATTGTGATATTTTGGCTAGTTGTGATGACATTTTTCTGAAGTTGTGAAGGTCTGAAATAGCAAAAGTTTCAAAGTTGTAGAAAACTAGTAACCCTAGTTTTCTAAAGTTGTACATGGGTTGCATAAGGATAGGTCACGTACATATGTGTAACATCCCGCTCTTGCGCACTGAGTGAACTTATTCTTTGAGGACACTTGCTCACAAGTGATCCGGATTATTATGCTATTGAAACATTGGTTTTGATTATGAGGCGTTATGGGTTGATGAGATGATTTGTTTACTGCATTGACATAGACAAGTGCTATTGATTTGGTTTTACTGAGTGTGAAGGATGCAAAGGTATCGATGGAACCCCTTGGACTCTAGATCGAGTCGAGGAGTGAACCATTGGGGTTTGATTGTTTTATATGTGATTTTAGTGCATTTGATTAGATGATATGGTTATGGATATATTGCTGACATGATTCGTTGATGATGCAGGCTGACGATAGCTTGTTGACCAGACTCACATGTGGAGTACAGGGGTCACGCATGACTACCAAATATGTAGAGGGAGTGGTGTGGATAGCAGTCTTTCCACAACCTACTAGCACTCCCACCGTGGCTCGAACTGTAGGTTAACGTTTACCTAGTTCGAGAGGACCCACAATATCGTGAGGGCAGACTGCAACAGTCGCTCACGATTATTCTAAGGGGTGTGCAATAAGGTGGGGGCCTTATTCCTTAGAGGCTCTTAGTCTCCCACAAGTTCACCTGGCGGAGTATTGACTCCAGGGGTTTTTGATGTCTACCAAGTTATTCAAGAGGCGAGTGGCACCCTTGGAACACGTGGTGCATCCTGAAGGGCACGTCACGCAAGAAAAATGGAAAGAGGCGAGTGGCACCCTTGGAGAACGTAGTGCGTCCTGAAAGGCACGTCGTGTTGTTAATGATAAATGAATGAACCCAGATGGCCTTAGGACTAATAACGTGATAAGAAATTTTTAAAACAAATTCGCTAATAAAATGTCGCCCAACATGAAAATTAAAGTCTAGGTCTAAATTATACTAATGACAAAATTTTATCTATCCTTTTGAAAATAAAAAAAGGAATATATATATAT
>ML786908.1:63334-78414 GCA_009831015.1 Picea engelmannii | reverse complement strand
AAATCTGGGTAGTGCAGAAGACCAGACAGGGCCATTATGAAGAGGGGCTTGGAAGCCAGAGATTAAGGCATCTTGAAAATTATTATGTCGAGAATCTATAATACATGTAAGTACATTTGTGGCTAAACCAGGTCGGACTAAAGAATTTATACCGAACTGGATAAGACCAATATGTACATACTTATAACCATGTTTAAGTCCCCAGTCTATATCAACTTGTTGTATCAGGGGAATCTGATATTTGGATTGTCCGAGAGAGATAGGGATATTCACAGAACAATAACGGATTAGAGTAGTGGCTTTGAACTGAAAGATGGAAATATCGTATATATCAGAAGCTGGAACCGTAGGCATTTTCCAGTTTGGATCTGGTTCATACTCCTGGGCTAATAATCAGACATTATACAAGGGTTTATTATCAGACTGACTCAACAATTTCTTATACCATTTAGTAGGTTTGTATGTAGCCAAAGAGGAAAGATCATGAGATGAGGAATCCTTTGGTGCAACCATTATGATCTACTGCTACTTTTGACAAAGTCCTTTAAATGTTGCAGGTAAGCAAAAGATTGAAGGTAAGTTCAACTTACAATGAGTCTAAGACACTGGCAACATCAGAGGCCTATTCTTCGGCACAAAAATTGCTGAAAATAATGCTTACGTATCCTGCGACGATCACCTTTAGCTGAACACTTCTTTTATCCGAACATTGCACGTCTCACAACCAGACTTTTCAAACACAAGGCTCGATCATAAACACAGTACTTCAAAATCCCTTTGTATTAAAATTCCTCTCAATTACATAAATCATGCAGATGACATGATATTATAGACTTATGCAGGAGGCATATTATGACATACAGACTAGGCGAGATATATTTGCGCAGAAAAGCAGGGCATTCAGACTTGTATCCTTTAGAAGTTACCTAAAGGATTATAGCCAAGCTCCTGGCACACTGCTTAGGCAAATACTATCTCTAATACTGGCTCTGATACCAATTATTATGATACCCAAAGTACGCACTTCAGAGCGGACCCAAAGTACGCACTTCAGAGCGGACAAGACCTCATCATTCATCATGATACTTCTCTCCAGGAAGATAATACTTTGGATAATGCAATATTTTCACCGGAAGAAGAAATCAGAGAGAAAGAAGTATTAATCAAAGAATTATGGAAAACCTTAAAACTCCAACGAGAAGAATTGGATTTTCTGAAAAAACAGAGAAATGAAGAATTTGAGCATGAGATATTTCAAGAGACTGGATTCTCAGATAATAAAATGATGAAAGGTCATGATGACAGGCTTGTCATCTCTGTACAAATAAAAAATTTTGGTTACCTACAGTATACTTTAGACGCTCAAGTAGATACTGGTGCTATGAACTCATGTGCTAAGCATGGAGCAATTCCTGAATACTATTGGCAGCCTATTAGTCTTTCATTCAGAGCTGTTAACAAAATAGAACTCAAGATTAATCATATCTGCTCAGATTTTCCTATCTATATTCAGGACCAAAAAATACCAGTGACACTCTACAGTTTTGATACAGGATCTGATATACTGTTAGGTCAAGATTTTGTAAATAAGTGCTTACCACTAACTGTTGGTCATTCTGAGTTGATAATGACAATAAATGGCAAATCTATAAAAGTACCCAGCAAGACTGTTTATGAAAGCAGAATTGTAGAAAAGACTGCCACTAAACAACTTGAACATTCTGCTAGTAGTCTTGTAAAGATCCAGAAAATTGTAAAAAACATAAATATACATGGATCAGAAGTAGTTAAAGAAATAAAAGAAAAAATTGAAAAAGACTGTACATCTGAATATCCTGATGCTTTCTAGACTAGAGAGCAATATTTTGTAAATCTGCCATATAGAGAAGATTACATCCCTAAACCACAAAAGGCCTCTGCAAACCATATGTCTCCTACAGAGCTTGAGTATTGCAAAAAGGAGATCCAAGATCTGTTGCAGAGAAAACTTATAGAGAATAGTAGAAGTCCATGAGCATGTCCAGCTTTTTATGTTAATAAGCATTCTGAACAGAAAAGGGGTAAACCTAGAATGGTAATCAATTACAGAGCATTAAATGCTGCTTTGTTACCCCTGCAATTTCCTTTGCCCAATAAGGAATTATTATTCTCTAGGATTGGAAGATGTAATGTCTTCAGCAAATTTGATTTAAAAAGTGGATTTTGGCAGATTGGTAGTGTTCCAGCTGACAGGTACAAAACGGCATTTGTAGTTCCTCAAGGCAAATACCAATGGAAGGTAATGCCATTTGGTCTGAAGAATGCTCCTTCAGAGTTTCAAAAAAGGATGGATGACATATTCAGACATTTACCATTTGTCATTGTATATATAGATGATTTACTCATTTGTTCTGTAGATATAAAGCAACATGTACAGCATCTGCAGAAAGTTTATGATTTGTTATATAAGCATGGCCTTGTACTTAGTAAATCCAAACTCTGTTGGGCACAAACAAGAATTGAATATCTTGGACTAATACTCTCTCAGGGAGAAGTAGAACTCCAAGATCATGTGCTTAAGAAGTTAGCATATTTTCCTGATGAAATTTTGGACAATAAGCAGCTGCAAAGATTTCTAGGGTGTTTGAATTACATCCGACAGTTTTATGAAAATCAGGCAAAGGATGTTAGAATTCTACAGAAAAGACTAAGTAAGTCTTTACCCTGGACTTATAAAATGACACAAGCTGTCCAAATCATCAAGCAAAAGATCCAGCATTTACCCAGCTTGCATCTTCCAGACCTGTCTATGAAATTAATCCTAGAAACAGATGCTTCACATGAGACATGGGCAGCAGTCCTTCTTAAAAAGAATGGACCTAAGTTGGAAGAAGTATGCCTATATACTTCTGGGTGTTTCAGCGAAACAGAGTCAAAATATCCCTCTTCCCATAAAGAGATTCTAGTTGTTAAAAATGGAATCAAAAAGTATAGAATGTTTCTTAAACCTGTTCATTTCATTGTTAGAACTGATTTAAAGCATATGAAAGGGATGTTGACTAATCATAAGTTGTTGGAACAGGGTAATAACAGGGTACTGCGATGGAGTCTCTGGTTAGAAGGATATGATTTTGATATTGAATATAAACCAAGAAAAGAAAATTGTATTGTAGACCTGTTGACTCGAGAAGCCTCTCCTACTAAAGAACAAGATAAAAGCATAAGATGGCTTCATCCTCCCTGAATGCTATATCCAGGGAAGCACCACCAGGGTTCAAATGGATCTTGGTCTGTAAAGAATGTGAATACTGCTTGTGTTTGGATTGTTTAGCCTGTTGTATAAAGAATAGTCCAGCTAGTTTAAGAATATTAGAATTTTGGGTTGATAAAACTAGTGGATATGAATCCTTCAACAACTACTTCAGAGAGCAAAGAGATCTATTCAGAGGAATAATGACTGGTGGTCCTCATCAAGGACAAGTTTATATAAGCCTCTATACTCCATATCTAACTTATCTGGATTATTGCTCTATACTTCATCAGATTAAGTATGATGGTTGTGTATGGCTTACATTTGAATGTGATCTGTTTAAAGATCATTATTATTCTTGGTCAGGATGGTTGTATCTTCTCTTTTGGAATTATTGTCCCAGAGATGCAAACTTCTTTAATCAGACAGATCGAGAAGCCTTTAAAATATGGTTTCATGCAGAAGTATGTGAAGCTGCTCAACATGAAGCTTGGTTTGTATTCAGTTTGTCTTACATGAGCAGTAATCTTCGGGATATTTCAACAGCTCCTTCTGCACCTCCTTGCTACAAGATTACCAGTACCTATCATGGTAATACTTGTGTACCAGATGATGAACTTATTCCTGCAATGCAAGGATCGCCATTTTATAAATATTTCAGTGGGCTTCCTCCTTTCTCTTCAGATCACAGTTCTCCACCATCAAGTCATGACTATAACAGTGATTACTCTTTTGACTCAGTTGCTGAACATAATATTCAAAATATGTTAGAAGCGTGATGGACCCAGTAGTCCACTATTGTAAATAAAGTTTGTCTTCCATTGGAATAAAGTTTGTAATACTTCATGTCTATCGGGCCGACAGTGGTGTCCCGACGGTTCGTGGGTTCCATGAACTCCACAGTGTAAGAATATTTACTTTAGTCTATGTCATAGTACTAAAGTAATTAGAATAATAGCTTTTGTCATGTCATCCGTAAAAGCTATGATGGGTCCCCATATGGCCTAGCCTCCAAGGGATGAGATAACAGTTGTAGTCCACAGCTGCCCCATCTAGAATTTTTGGAGTATCTTAGTAACTGGCAGTTGCCCATAGTCTTTTACCGGGAAATTGCTATGAGTAGTATAAATAAAGACCCTGAGCTCTCATTTCAGCCATTCGAAAATTTGGAGAGTCTTGAGAGAGGTCTAGTCCGAGTCGAGCAGTGTGTATCCTCTTTGCTTCTCTTGCCTTCAGGACCCTGAGTTAGCAAACGAAAAACACTGATCTCATTTGTAATAGAGTCGGTATATGAGGTCATGTCCGATCTGAAGTGCGTACTTTGTATATATATATATATATATATATATATATATATATATATATATATTCTAGAGTAGTTAGGTTCTCTACACCTTAAAATGGGAGAGATGTTGAGGCATTATGTTATGTTAGATAATGTTGCATTAAACAAAATCAAAATCCTCTTAATTAAAAAAATAACAATAATAAAAATAACGTCGACATGGAATGAAATAATAATAAAAAAATTACACCTTAAGAAATTGGATCTCTTTCGGTGCTTGATATAAATTGGTTTTCTTGATATCTCAACATTAATTGTTTTATAGGTTTTCTTGATAACTCAAGATTTATTGTTTTATAGCATTCATCTCATGTATGTTTTTGTATGCCCACCATTTGTCTTGTATACCACTTTTCAAATTTTTATTTTTTTTCGAGAAAGAGAAAACTTTATATTCAAAAGACAGAATAAACATATTTTGGCCCAACTTATTCAATCCTCTCTGCATTGGGTACTAGGAAATGGAAAGATAATTAATCTTTGGAAGGTGATTCTTGGATCTAACCCTCTCAGCCAAAATGATTCTCTCAATGATATTAGAAAATGGATAATATCTCAAAATAAAATTTATCTATTTGATATTTTTGTTTGGCACACTAATGGTGTTTGGAAGGATTGGAATCTGGGTCTTATTCCTTCCCATATTCAATATCAAGTCGATCTTCTTCTTCTCACTCTCAAAGGTGTTGTTCTGGTTCATTTGCAAAAGTGAGATTTTCGAGGTTGGGGATATTTTGGGTTCTTGGTAAAAGAATGCTACAAAGCTCTTTTACTGCAGACTATTATCCCAGCAAAGTAACCGATGTGGAAAAACACATGTAAAAACGATGGATTACTTGAAGTGAATGCATTTTGTTGGACCCTTGCTCATGGAAAGATCCTTACACGACAAAATATGGCTAAAAGAGGAATCAAAGGCCCCTTTTGATGCACTCTATGTAAAAAAACTAAAGAAACATCCTTTCATTTATTTCTAGAGTGTAATTTTACAAAGCAGGTTTGGAAATCAGTAATTGCATAAATATGGTCTAAAATCCAATGGTCTTCCTCATGAAAACATTTGCTTGGAAAATGGGGAAATCACTATCGAGGATCCTTCTCTAGGAAAATGTTTTTTCAAAGAGTATGGAAGGCGACACCTAAATTTGTTTGTTAGCAATTTTTTTTAGAGGGAAATAGAAGTAGTTTTAAAGATCAAAATATGAATCCTGGAGTCGTAGTTTCTCATGCCCAGGGGCAGTTAGCAGAATTCTTCAATTCTAAAAGAATAAGAATGGAGGTGCCACAGATGCTAAACCAGGATGAAGAAAGATGGATGGTTAGGATTAATGTGCTCTGCTCAATAAGGGTCAAACCCATTCTCAGATCAGACTGAAAGCTTCATTCTCCCTCTTTATATTTTCTAACTTGGCTCTCTTCTCAATACAGTTACACCTTATGTTTTGATGGAGCTTCTAAAGGAAAACACAGGGAGGCAGGTGTGGGTGAGGTGCTCTTCGACCCTAGAGGAAATCAATTAATGTAGTATTCTTGGAATCTAGGAGTCACTGCCAATAACAAAGCAGAAGCATATGCTATGTATATTGGCATACAATTGGAAAAGAAGAGAAAAATCACTGAGCTTAATATAGTCGGTGATTCTGAAAACACAATTCATTATTTTATCAAGGCCTCCTCACCAAAAGAAAAAATTCCAGAAAATCTTGTGTACTGCATTAGAAAAACTTTGTAAGGACTTAGTGCACACTTTTTTCACATCCTTCGTCACCATAAAACGGTTGTGGATTCCTTAGCAAACAAGGCCATTGGTTAGCTCCTAGTCATATGGGGGTGAATGGAGCACTGATTGTGGTTACCCCACTGTAAAATTTTATATTCCCAAGTGTTACAATTGGTTCAGGCACATGGTATGATCTCCCCAACATGTGGAAGGGACAGGCTCGATACTTATTTCGATCAACTCACTCAGGCGATTGGGAACTGTCATTCGAAATATTGAACGTTATCAGTTAGCACGTGGAGGGACCATTTAGAGGATGAAGTATGCACGAAGAAATCTTAAAAATGAACTTGTTATGATGGATCTGGAGTAGGGGAGATGTATGATGATCATAGTGGAAGGTGGAGAGGATGGAAAAATACGTTTCTACATCCAAATTAAAGAGTATATCATCAGCAGTACCTGGGAGATGCACGACCAGCTTGTTAAGGATATCTCCGGCATGGATAATCATGTATGTTACATTACAGAAATTATAAATGTAATTGGGAATAAGGTTTTCCATGACATTCCTAAAATTTGGATTTGGAGACTATTTTGGAAGCGTCTTGGTCACTCATTTCTTGGGCAATTTAGGCCATCTAATAATTCTTGGGAATTTTCGACAAGTTTGAATTATGTAATCGGTGGCTATAATTTGGTGCGTGCCCCTAGAGAAGTAAATTTGGTCTCTGGAAGATACTCTGCAGAATCTTCAGAGTGGTTGATTAAGATATTGAAGCACTTAATTCTGAGTATTCAAGTGTCGTCCGCAAATTCTCCTAGACAAAGAAGCTAGTATGGAAAACAAGGATTGAACAGATAACGTGAATGAAAAAATGGAGGTTAGCAATGAGGAAAGGAAAATATTGACTCTCAGATTTAATTTCCTTAGTTCTACGGAAACATTTACTCTTGATACTCTCAGTCAACATCGTGTTCTCATCGGTCCACTTCAAAATAAAGTAGATTTCTTGCATCATCGGCTAGTTTCTCTTCAAGAATAGACAACACCAAGGAATGAGGAACCTAGTGGAAGTTGAGGAGGAACAAGAAAAACCAGAGAATGTTCTTGATCCAAAAAAAGTAAATCATAGCTAGTGTATGTTTTAATTCTCAATATGTAATTGGTATTTTTGTCAAATCTATGTAGCTAAAAACAACAATAGTAGTAAGAATTGGACAAGGGATAGATGGAAGAAAAAAAATAGGATGAAAGAAGCCCTACTAGAGCTAGAGTTATGTAATTTTGAATTCTCTTTATGTTTCTTGTGGCTATGGCCACGCCTTTTTTCATATTAATATAAATCCACCATTTCTTGTGAAAAAAAATGTCGTATAATTAATATAGCTTTTAATCAAACATTTATATATATTGAATTAATAATATTTAACTTTATTGTATTATCAATGACATGTTACCCATATTTTCATTAACTTTCAGTACTTGATAATTAAGGCAAGGAATACTATGTCTCCATAAGTGAACTAATGTCATGTTAAAAGATTAAGAGAAATCAAATATTCTTAGGGAATATACGCATTCACCAATCATAACATAGGATGGCTATTTCATAGAGCTTTCATGTGGGAAGAAAATAATAAGTCCCATTTCAACAGCGTAGACAACTCATTCCCCGTCGTAAAATTGTTGGTATCATAATTGAACCTCTATATATGGATCTTTCTTTTTAAATATGTTTCCCTAAGAAATTGAGAGCAACATAAACATTATCTTGAAGCATTCCAATTGACTATTATTAGAAAAGACTATATAGAAAAAATGTTTACCTACTTTTATCTATTCATATCATAAGTAAATATTAATTAATCTGCTATATAGAAAAAATGTTTACCTACTTTTATCTATTCATATCATAAGTAAATATTAATTAATCTGAATATATTTTTTTAAGTAGGAGAAAACCATTTGCATCCTATCTTGCATAGTAATCATTGCAATTAAAACAATGGATCAAGAGGCCATTAGAATTCTTGGAAACCGTGGTCAATGTTTATTCCAAGTTCATCGCACCCATATGTGTCCAAAGGAAATTTCAACCCAATCTCCCTATTGGAACTCTCGAGTCCGTGGAACTATTTATTACAAGTCTTTCCATTTCTATTAAGTGTTGTATTAAATGTGTATTTTTAATTACAAATATTAATAAAAATTTGACATCTTTTAATAAATGTTGGTATACCATCAAATTCATGGTTTCACATTTTAAAAGGACATGAAAATTGTCATTAATTTTCAAATATGAAATACAATAAATCAAAGAAAAAACATACTATGCGAGAAGCAATTTCAACCCTATTTCAAAGAATAAACTTCAACAAATGATAAATATTATCTAGAGGGAAACTTTGAATCTACAAATGAGATCAATTTGTAATGGAGGAACTTTGACATCATAGTCAAAACTTTGACCATATAGAAAGAAATAGGTGTACACGATACTAAGACATTATGCACACATTTTTCTTTACACGGAAGAGAAATAGTGATACGACCCACATGATTTCTTACATTTGTTATTTCAATGCATAGAATTTGTGAAATCACATAATTGCATAGAAAATGGAAGATCTCAAAAAAATAAAAGAGTGGTCCACCTGCGAGAAAATCTATCCAATCTACTGAGGTTTTTTCCCACCATTGTAGTCCATCTCCTTCTCTCTTTGGGTTTTTTCCTAACATTTATGGGCTCATACTCTTGCATACTCCTAGCAAAGATTAAACATGATATGCTTGCTTTGAAAAGCCTTTGAATTATTCCTTTTATTTAAATTATTCTTCGTTGTAGACCCTTTTGTAAGGATTTCAATAGAATCATAAGTCTTGGGTTCGATTTCCATGGGACAAATTTGATTATAACTCAATCTACTCTTTTTCTTTTTGCCATCGACAAGTGAAAAATTAACCATGGTTATACAAACCTTCAATGTTGAATCATATTATTCTTCCTTCTCTTTAATAGAAAATACATTTTTGATATAACTAAAAAGGTTTTGTCATGTTGTCCAAGGAAACAACTTGAGTAAACTCAAAGGCTAGGAGCTTATGATTCCAGATTGGATGAGTCATCGATATCCTCATCAAATATTTTTTTTGCATCAAGCAACGTCGTCTGGTTGGTGAATGGTAAGAAGATAGGTAGATAAGGGAAACTAGTTGTTTGCAAGATCTCGCAATGAAGTGACATATGGTGACTAATGATTAAATGGATGGTAGTTGGACAAGTGGTGGGTTGAACTTGGCTATGGACAAACGACTAAGGTAGGGAGACAACCATCCCCTTTAAAAAATGTATTTGATGTAATTAATTACTATGCAATTTAATAACACATAATCGGTTATAATATAATATATTGTTATTGTTCATTAATAATTAAATAGATATGTGTGCACACATGCACACACAGATACATATATATTCAAAAGGAAATCTAAGGGATGTGTCTCTATATTTGTGAATGGTATCCCTAATAAACTTGTAGATGTAAACTAATGCACTTTACATAAAGAAATTTGAACCAAGCACTTTGGCACATAATTAACCAAATGCTCAACATTATTAGTGACCATTCGTTGAGCTAGACCCTTAAGTTTATATATATATCAACAACATTAAATAGTCATATAAAACAACAAAGTTTAAATCATTTGCATTATTTTTCAAGAGAGTAAAGTAAGAAATTAAGATAACTAAAATTGATAGTATAATAGCAGGACCCATATCATGAACATGATACACTCAACTAGATCTGGTCTCCTTAACTCATGCTAGTTGTATGGTTGACTTTACTCTCAACATTTTTCTTCCTATCCACATGGTTTTCTCAATCAACCTTCTTATTTCTAACACTTTAATCTTGTATAAAATTTAATCAAAATACAATTTAGTAAGCACATATATATCCACAAACTCCAAAAACCTTAAAAACAAACATTATTATAAATAAATGAAAAACTGTTTCATGATTTTATAATATTCCACTTATTCCAAGAAAAAATATGCCCAAAAAAAAAATACAGAAATAAATAATACAATTTATTACACTTTTATTTTACTTCATAATTTATGACTATGGCAAATTGGCAATTTCTAGTTTTCATAACATATATGTGTTTGTATATTGTTAGTTTCTCCTATATGCTCAGAATATATGCATTTTATCCTACTCTTCTTCTTTATAATATAGGCATTTTCTCGTTAAAATATATGCATTTTATCCTACTCTTCTTCTTTTTCAATTATGACTATGAATCTAATGTGGGATGTTGGCTGCAATTCTATAAAGAAAGAAATAAAAAAGGATGGACGGCATGTGACCTCAATCACAGGCTGTTCGGCATTTCTCACGCCGACTGCATTCAATCTCTAGCTAATAGATTCTCTAATCGGTTGCAGAAAACGTGGTCAAATTCTCAGGAGGGCCAACTGTCCAAAATGGATGGTTGATTACTGGTCTCGCTGTATTAAATTAATCGTGATAAGTGCATTGCAAGAAAGTGGAAATTATAAAAATAGAAGCTCCACGAATCTTTCTGTCAAAATTATTGTGTGAGATACCATGTAGAAATGGAACAGATTACGTCAAAATATCGTGATAAGTGCATGACAAGGGAGTGGAAATTATAAAAATACAAAGTTCCACAGATCCTTTGTATTTTGTGTGGAGTACCATGTAAAAAAGGAAGAGATTCGTGGGCGTCAAAGCAATGATAAATGTGACGTACGATAGGGTACGACAACGGAGTTGTTCCTTCCGGCCCTCCAACGGACGTGATCCATGGCTTTCCTGTCCTCTCTGTAGCGACCAGCACATGTTGATAAGCCTCCATTTAGTTAGACTTCGATGGCCACATCTCCATATATTCTTAAAAATAAATAAGTTATTTGAATTTAAATTTACAGCTTTTAAGAAAATCTTCCCAAAGTTACTGTTGGACACCGGAAGCAATTACAAAGCATAAAATCATAAAATTAAGAACAGTAAACCAAACATAGCAGCACTACACACTTGACAGAATTATTTATGTGGAAATTCCATTCGGAATGATTATCAATCTTTTTCTTATACAAGAGATAATTACAACAACCTTCATAGATATACAACCATCATCTCCTCACACAATGTACTCACTTGCACTCACATTGTCTTCTACCTCTATGGATATGCTCATATATATTACAACAATTCATAAATAGATTGCAAGCATGAGCATGTGCATGCCCACATACATCTACATGTAACAGCAGGTACATCATATTTATTCACCAGAACATGGTATTGAGAAACATTTTGTATTAAAATGTTTTCCCTGTTATGAAATTAGATAACTGTGTTATTTTTTTTTTTGCATAAACTCACATAGCTCTTTCCACAAATTCTTACAAAGACCAAAAATACTTAACACTTTTCTGTAGTAACATATTAAACTTGTATTGAAAATTGATAATTTTTTGAATATATTTAAAATCTCTATTTTAAATTGTTTTTACAACATAAATATCTTTTACTTCTCTATAATCTAATCATTATTGAATGCATATTCTTGGATTTTGAATGATGTGAGATTTGCACCATATCGAAATCTCTCAGACCATGGGTATACTTATCTTTTCCAAGCTATGTTTTCCTGGCTCATAAGATATTTTTTTAGTTTTTGGGGTTATCAGTTCTGTTAACTCGTGAACGAAAAAATCATACAATCATTTGAGATGATACTCTAGGGAGAGTAATAATCAGTACTGGGCGAGTAATAATCAGTGCTGTGCAGCATTCAATGCTACAGGAAATAGTACGTCGATTTGATACATCTCAATGTATATATCAAAATATCCTAACAGTATATATTCCAGTCAACCCCAGCCAGGCTGGTTCTTGCTTTGCCTATTTATTGCTTGACGCGGTGATCATCAGGGAATTGTTGCCGAAATTCCGGTTGTGCTTTCCATGCAGTGAAATTTTGTTTTTGTAGCATCGGGGAATGGACCCCTTGATCAGGGAGGATAAGGCTGCGAGCGGGCCAATTCCAAATTACAGAATCCGCGAAATCAACGGATCCGACCATCCGTGTCTTCACCAACCACGTGGAATCTTTGATGAGCTTTGCAGCGTATGAAACATGTGTGTTTATAAACAATAGAGATCTCTCGGCCATTATGATATTTTTATACTCGCCGAAGGCGGCGGGATATTAGTTTACCTATTCTATCTTACATTTTTTTTTATATATTTTGTGTTTAATTTTGTTTGAAATTTTATAAGAAATTATTGGATTGGTTTAGTTAATTTATTTTTACATATAAAAATATAAATATAATTTACATAGAAAATTTTCATTTATGAAAATTTAGATCATATTTAAAAAGCAAAAAAAATAAAACAATTAAATTATTCATTAATTTTTTTTACAAGTTTTAATAAAATTTTATAAAATTTTAATATTAAATTGAATATTTTGAAAATTAAAAAATATCTCTCTTATTTTTAAAATACAAATTTCAATTTTAAGATTGAATGATTTTTATGACTTCACTAAAGGTTTTAGATGAATTTATTGAATAAAAAATATTTAAAATAATTGGTTTTGTAAAACATAATATAATTTATAATTTTCGGGTAGTGATATTTAGAGGTGTTTTGCGAGCGTTCTCATTTCATATTTTGTTGACGATTATCAAACCTATTGGATAATTGGTTTGGATAGTCGGTTGTCATTGATGTCGATCCTTAGAGAATGATCTTATAGATTGATGTCAACCCTTGGATATTGATGTCAACCCTTGTAGAGGTCCAGAGATGTTTAACAATTGATTGATATTTGCATGATCGAGATTGATTGTGACTTAGTTGGGTACATTTGATGTAGTCTAGACATGTATCCTTGGAGGTATGGTTATGGGACCCAAAGTTGATTAAGGAATATGGACATGAAGGATAGTGAAATTGAAAGTAAGACTATCATAGATGGATAGTACATGTTGTGTTATTTCTGGTGATATGTAGTACACCATATGCTTCCTTAGGGTTAGGGAGATATGGCCTTGTAAAGATGGAATCCCCAAGAAGTGGTCAAGAAGCCACTAGTTGGTTACAAGTCTTGGTGAAAGGGTAAAGTGGTTGTAACAAGAAACCCCTAAAATAAGGAAATAAGTTACCTAGCACAAGTATAAATACACCTCAAGAGCCTCTCATTTGGACACACACACTTACAATTGAATATCTATCTTGTGAATAATATGGTCTAGTATTGTGATAATTGGGCTAGTTGTGACGACATTTTTCTGAAGTTGTGAAGGTTTGAAGTAGTGAAAGTTTCAGAGTTGTAGAAAACTGGTAACCCTAGTTTTCTGAGGTTGTACATCGACTGCATAAGGATAGGTCGCATACATAAGAAATATTCAGAAGCACAGGTCACGTACATATGCAAGTTGCAGGAGGACAGGTCGTGTACATGAGGAAAAGGTTTGAAAAATAATGTGCAGATGAGTTGCAACAATGTTTGATGGTACAAAACAGTCTAAGATGGTATGCTTCAAGTTTCATGAGTAAAGGTATGTCATATATGTATTTGTTTGAGGCTTGTATCTTGGACGGTATGGCACATACTTAAGGCGTGTCTTGGAATCCCTTGATGCTACATGGTTACGACGATATTGTTACATGCTTGATACATACTCTTGGTACTTGGTATAGGGTTTTTATGGTTCATTGTTAGAGGCGCAGATTTGCAATATTGGAATATACATGAGGCTTATCTTATGGTACATGGCATGATTGAGAGAGATATGGTATATGGTTGAGACACATTTCATGGTACACGGTCTATAGTGTATGATACATGATATAGTATATGGTTGGAACATGGTATGGTATTCATGTGCATGTACATGGTCGAGATACATGGTTGATACATGGTATGATACATGATTGGTACTTGGGATACATGGTTAATGGTTGAGGAATATGGTACAGGATATGGCGCATGGTTGATGCATGGTTTGGTACAAGTGTTGGTGCATGGTTGATGCATGGTTTGATATGGGTGTTGATGCTTGGTTGATGCACTTGTTGTGGTACAAGTTTTGGTACATGGTTGATGCTTGGTATGGTACAGGTTGATGGTTTGGTACATTCTTTGGTACATGGTTGAGACACATATCTTGTGATGGTATGTTGGTGATCTTGGTACGTGCTTGGTAGAGGCATGTGTTGGTGATGTTGGACATCTAGTTTAGATGTGTCCTTGGTGTATGATCCATGTGAGAGGATCTAGTTGAGTATCGGTGACAGTGACAAGTTGGACAGGTTGATGTGACAAGTTACGGGTTGATGTGACAGGTTGGATACAGTGACAGGTTACAGGTTGATGTGACAGAGGTAGTGATAGTGATAGTGGAAGTGACATTGATAATGATTGTGGTAGTGACAGTTGGTCGACACTTATATTTCAGGGGGGTAGGACAAGGCAAGGAAAGGGGATTGTATCTTCCTTTCGGTTGGAACCGGAGAATCAAGGAGTTAGAGATTCCTTCAGGTTGGAGCCTAAGAAATACGTGGTTGTAGTCACCTTCCGGTTGGATACAGAGAAATCAAGGGGTTGTATCCGCCTTCTATTTGGAGGCAGAGAATTCAGGGAGTTGTAGCTTAATTCAGGCTGGAGCCTGCAAATAGGGGGTTGTAGTCTCCTTCTAGTTGCAGCTAGAGAATTGGGAAGTTCATGCTTCCTA
>ML786908.1:51883-63042 GCA_009831015.1 Picea engelmannii | reverse complement strand
TATATATAAGAAATAATTATGTGGTTTTCTCCCATTTGGGTTTCCACGTAAATATTGGTGTATTGTGTTCTTGATGTGATGTTTCCTATGATTACATGATTATAATATATATGTTGAATGCTATCATAGATGATACAATGATGATAAATTTTTGAACATTGTTGATAAATTGAAAGAATAGACATTGTGGTTAAAAGTGGCATAAAGTGCTCATACTGATTCACCAACCGCCCTCCCCCCCTCACCCTTAGTATTAAAAAAAAAAACACATGTTAATGGTTTTTCCCAACCAAGGAATAAAATATGTTTTTAAGATCCATAGATGAATTCATAGAAATGCTAGGTCTAGTAGATATAATTTCTCATATACAAATAGGTTGAGCAGATGTATTAGGTGTTCCATATTTTTTTATTGTCAAACCATATGGATGAAAATGAATTGTAATTGGTGATTCAAAAGAAATTAACTGAATACAATGGAGTTCTGAGTTAATTTGATGTGTCAAGTTTCATTAAGAGTTTTGAGTTTGTTTAACAACATATGTCAGGAGGGCCCCCTGGTATGCGTTGTAAAATTTCCTTTAGAATTTTTATTTCGAATTTTGTTTTCTTTTGATTGTGTTCATTTCCATTAGAATTACATACGTTGTTTCAGTTTCTTTTAAAATCAAAATTCATTTTAATTAGCTTGCAAGAACTATTAGTTTGAATATGTGATTCATGATTGTTCCAGATGTAGATGTTAAAGACAACAATGTGATATCTTTCGTGGCATACAAACAATATTCACACTAATATACTCATATTTGATTGTGTCTGCAATTCCATTATGTCTTTCTTATTAGCGCATTTATTTATTTCAATTTACCTATCATTCAACCTTTTAACTCACATTTCAAATTAACCCTTGTTTTCCTTGAATCTTGGTTAACTAAAAGAGAATGTGTTTGCAATTAGACACACAATTTTGAATAAGTGAGTGATTTACTTGTGATATGAATCCCTACCATAGACGATCAAGTCTGAGTGATCATGACCAAAAGAACCAATTTCTATTTGTGAGTCTACCATTTTACTACTTTGATTTTAATAGGATATCTTAGGAAATTTCAAGACTAGTTATGCACATATTGTGCATGTGTCTCATAAGTTTACTTACCCAGATAGATAATAAATGTTGAGGAATATAGACCACTAGATCATCCCAACAAGGATCGGGGAATATTTTCAGGCTCTTTGTTGAGTTAGAGACAGTGCTTCATAGTAAAGGCATCTTTTCTTTGTGGGATGTGAGGCTCCCTATACAGGATCTTGTAGGGTGAAAAAACTGGTATAAGGTCGATGACTTGGGGTTTTCAGAGGATAAAATAGATGAATGGATCATTTTAATAGAAAATATCAAATCAAATTTTGTTCTCCTTTATGAGGAGGAGGAAGATACTATGTGTTGGTTAAAAAAAGTTCACAGAGGGAACTACACGGTAAAATTGGGATATCTCAACATCACTGAAGAGGCTATCTTAGGAGAAAGAATGTGATGGTGGTTTGTAGTTTGGGATCAGCATGCACCTTTTAAAATGAAACTTATTTTTTGGGTATCTCTCAAAAGAAAGATGTGGGTCAATGGGCTCTATCAAGGATGGGTAGTGCCCAACAAATGCACATTGTGCTGCTTGGAGGAGGAGTTTGTATCTCATCTCTTTGTGTTGTATCCATATGCCCAAAAGTTTTAGCCCTCTATTTTAATTTGTTTTAAGATAATGATGGACCTTGCCTCCTCTTGTTTAGAGAGGTGTTTCTTTGCATGGAAGGAAGTGTTAGAATATAGAAGATGGTCTGATCGTTTTACCATTGACGATACCCTCGTCACCCAACCATAGGCCGAAGCCACCCTCCGAGCACCTTAACCTTGACTGAGAATTACTCCAGAAGCAAACCCTAGGCCAGATAGCCAAACAAAGTGTAGTGCATCTTCCTCCAAGGATAGCACACCAACAATAGTTGATCAGATAGTCCAAACCCTAGCCAAGAGATAGTCCAAGATCATACTGAAAACTAGTTGCTGCTGCACCTACACCTGCATCTCTCCTCCACATGTGCGCACCAGACTGGGAACTGCAGTGCGCACCAGACTGGGAACTGCAATTCTAAGATGTGTCAAATGAGAACTGGCGCCCTGTATTTATAGTGGTTCTGCCAGATTTACTGGGGCTGACTTCTCCTTCTGGGTACATGTCTGTTCAGTATATTATTATTAATTATGACCGACTTCTTCTCTTGGAGGCTAATAACCTAATATAAATTATCTTCTTGAGTTGACAAGACTTCTAGGGTTATTAGCCAACTCATTAGGGTTTTCTCTTGCTTTCCGAGGTCTTCTATTCTCATCAGGTTCACACATGGAGGTAAATACCTCCCATAGCTACCATAATATCAACACTCCCTCCTAGCTAGGGAGGTATTTCAGGTAATGGTCTTGAGCAAAAAAACATACCATTTACCCGGTAGCATCAATATAGTCGTCTAGACTATCTCATGACTAGATCATGAGCATCACCATCACCATCATCTGCATCATCTCTCGAAACCATACTTCATCTGAGTAATTAGACATGATGTTGGATAAGTCACTCACACCATAGAGTGATACAAGAGCCACTCTTATAATCTAGAGGAGTAAATGCTCTGAACCAATTTCCGTCTGGAAAATATTTGTTCATCATTTGTCTGAATGGTGATTATTTTCAATAAACTATTGATAGTCTTCAAGGAAGTTAGAACAGAAATAGAACACAACTGTGTCTATCCATAGTAGTACATAACTACAATCCATTGGTTCACTACCACACCAAGTAACACACAAGTACTTGATTAGCAACGTATGTTTGCAAACAGTGGAACATATCCACCATAGTAGTCCTCATCTACTGTCATACAGTCTTCATAACAAACATCTGATAGAAACCTGCATAGAAACAATGTTATGATATAAACTGATTTGTTTGGGCCAATGTTTTACTCACATCTGTGAGCTCTGAAAAAATATCTACCTCAAAATAGTGGAACATATCCACCACAGTAGTATATCTCTACTTTCTGGAGACAGGTAGTCTCCATACAATCATTTGATGCCATCCTACATAGAAAATATTGTTAGAAATAAAATGAATCATCTGGGCCAATCTTTCACTCATGTTTGTGAGATTTGAAAGAATATCTTCCCTCATCAGGAATGGGTTATCTGCCCTATTCTTCTCAAAAAAGGAAGAAGGATTGTTTATGATTTCTGAGCATGGACCATTCCTCACCCTGGGCCATTCTTCCTACACTAATAAAAGTGCACCCTGGACAAAATGTATAAACCCTAAGGAATGTATGAGTCTGGACCATTCCTCACCCTGGGCCATTCCTCCTACACTAATCAAAGTGCGCCCTGAAGAGAATGTATAAACCCTAAGGAATGTCTGTCCTGGACCATTCCCCACCATGGGCCATTCCTCATACACTAATAAAAGTGCGCTCTGGAGAGAATGTATAACCCTAAGGAATGTTTGTCCCTGATTGTTGAGCCTGGACCATTCCCCACCCTGGGCCATTCCTCCTACACTAATCAAAATGCACCCTGGAGAGAATGTATAAACCCTAAAGAATGATTGTCCGGACCATTTCCTCCGTTAACCACAAGAGGAAAAGACTGTCCTGCATCAACCTCCAAAATGGACCATTCCTCATGTTAACCATAATGAGAAATCGTTGTCCGGCGAGGCGGGCCAATCTTCTTGAGTAACCCTCAAGAAGAGAGACTGTCCTAGACCACTCCCCATGTTAACCACAATGGGAAGACGTTGTCTATGATACATCAGCAATCAGACTACTTTCCATGTTAACCACAATGGAAAGTGACTGTCTGTCACAAGTCTCAATCCACTTTCTAAACAGGAAAGAATCTGTCCAAAATGGACTATTTTTCAAATTTAAGGATGAATGTATTCAATAATGTTTTTAGTGCTCCCTCCTAACTTGGAGAGTCATTTCTTCCTTTTCCAATAAGAAGGAAATTGTTTCCACGAGCTCTAGCTTGAGTACGCAAACTCTTTCATCTTGGATAGAAGCTTTACCAAAATGTCTGCTTATCTGCTCTTCTGTGGAGATATGTATTGGAGAATCATTTTTCTCCTTTCTGGACTTCATCATGGATAATGTAATGCTTGATTTCAAATGTACTTTAGTCTGGAACACTGTGGAGGCTTCAGGTAGATCGAAACAATAGAGTATATCATAGTTGGAAAGCTGGAACATATCTATGTGGCACTTCTTCTGTCATCATGAGATCTGATCTACTGAGTAGTCATCTTGATGTTTATAGAAAATCTTCACCATGCTTCTGCTGTGCACTAGAGGTTCTTCACCAAGTTATCTTCTTCTTATCTTCATACAAGAGTCTTTTTCTGGTATGCCACAAAGTCTTGAGATTGCTCTTCATACGCTCTTTATTCAATTTCTTTGGAGAACATTCTTTGCATTCATCTGATGTAGAACTCCAACGCATGGATGTTGCAGATGATATAATGAATTATGTAGAGATAAGTGTGGTTTACTCGAACAAGTAATCATCATAGTCTTCTCCCTCCATCTAGGAGAACCTCTGGTTCTATATATCGCAATGATTTCATTCATAAGTCTTCCATACATTGTTCTTCATCACGACTTTCAGTTCTTCTACTTGATTGCTTTTAGTGACTTCATATCAGGCTGGTAATCTTATGATTCTTGATACAATGACTGGTTGTTCTGGTTCCTCTTTCTTTCTTGGAATCCTCATGTTCTTCTTCATGTTTTTATTTATCTCTTGTGTCCATGGAGTTTCTTATAGATTCCATGTCCTAGAGATTCCACTTCTTCTTTTCATCATAGGATCACGGATCTGGATGGACAACCAGGAATACTTTAAGGTGTCTCTTTGAAGAAGTCTTCTTCTGCGGTTGAACTGAACACGCGCTGTCTTTCATGGCTTCTACCATGGATATATATATATTTCATCATCTTCAATGGATCATAGGATTAGCTCCCTCCTAACCCTTGCTTTGTGTAAGAGTGCATATAATCGGCTCCCTCTGTCTAACAGAGTCCACGCTTTCGTCTCATTGTTTTCTACAAAATGTCATGAGTCTTTTTCCAATTTCTTCTCGATTGCTAACTTCTTCATGTCTTTGCTTCTTCTAAGTATCTTATTTTGCAATAGCTTCCACATGATTTGTATTTCATCCTTTCATGTGTATTATCTAATAATATCCATTTTCATCTTGTTTGTTTTTCCCTAGGCATAGTTCTTCTTGGAACACATTATCTTCCAAGAGATAGATATATAAGATATGTACAGAGACAATGCAAACAAGATATGTACATGAAATAAGAAGAGTGTTGTTACCTTTTTAGAAGAAGAAGTCTCTTCCATCCTGCTTAGTCTTCTTTGTAGGTTCCTTTTCTTCGGCAATCGATGCTTCATGTTTCACCTTCCTTTTCTTTAGCTCGGGAAACTGATTCTTATAGTGACCATACTTTCAACAGTTGAAGCATTGCACTTCTGAAATATCTTTCTCTTGATTTGGATTCCTCCTTAAACCAAACTTCCTTTTGTTCCTGAAGTTCTTGAATCCTGTTGTGAAGGCTTGATCATCGTACTTCTTTTGGGGTTTCTCTTTTACATTGATTCTTGATTCTTCTTGAGCACATGGCAAGTCCAAAGTTCTTCAAATGTCGGGTACTCCTTCCTTGTGTTCATGCTTGCGGCAAATGCATCCCATGTATTGGGAAGACCATTGAGTACTATGTTCACCAATTCCTTCTCTAAAGTGATCTCTTCAATAGCTTGTAGTTGATCTCTTAACTGGGATATTCTTACAAAGTATGATGTTATGTTGTCGTCGTCATTCATCTTCATGTTACAGAGCTCATTCTTCAGACTCATAACTTGTCCAATGTTTCTGACTAAGAAGAGATTTGTTAGGGCATAGTACATCTTCTTTGATGAGTCAAGATGGGAGATGTAGGGTATCAAGTGGTATTTTATAGAATCCACTATGATACTCATGGCATTGATGTCAACATCTTTGAACTTCTCCATAGCTGCAATGTTCTGTCGTTCCTTCTCTTCTCCTTCTTCAAAATCTGGCTTCACGATCTTTCCTTTCACAATATCTAGCACTTTATTCTTGGCAAGGATGAGGTCAATCCTTGTCTTCCACGCTCTAAAGTTAGAGGCTCCATCTAACTTGTTCTCAGACTTCATAGAGTTAGTCATGGCTTTCTTGACTTGGTCAAACCCTAGATTTGACAAGAAATCCAAACTTCACATCTTGGCCTTCTGAGAGTTCCAGGAGATGCGCTAGGCTAGGGTGCATTGTTCTGTCTGAAGATTAGGTCAATCCATTCACTTAAGGTGCCTCAACAAGAGGTTTAGGGTTTCTGCAACTGCTTCTACTAGTAACTTTAGTTGCAGTGTCTTGGAAGTTGCTTCTGCTAGTGACCCTAGTGGCAATTCCTCAACGAGCTCAATATCCTAGCGGCTATGTTTCCTTCCAGCGTTTAGACTGAATGAAGGAGGTGTGGGCCCATAACCTGTTAGAATATAGAAGATGGTGTTCTCGTTTTACCATTGACGATACCCTCGTCACCCAACCATAGGCCAAATCCACCCTCCGAGCACCTTAACCTTGACTGAGAATTACTCTGGAAGCAAACCTTAGGCTAGATAGCCAAACAAGGTGTAGCACATCTTCCTCCAAGGATAGTGCACCAACAATAGTTGATCAGATAGTCCAAACCCTAGCCAAGAGATAGTCCAAGCTCATACTGAAATCTAGCTGCTACTGTAGCTGCACCTGCAACTCCCCTCCACATGTGCACACCAGACTGGGAACTGCAGTGTGCACCAAACTGGGAAAAGCAATTCTGAGATGTGTCAAATGAGAACTGGCGCCCTGTATTTATAGTGGTTCTGCCAGATTTGTTGGGGCCGACTTCTCCTTCAGGGTACATGTCTGTTCAGTATATTATTATTAATTATGACTGACTTCTTCTCTTGGAGGCTAATAACCTAATATAAATTATCTTCTTGAGCCAACAAGACTTCTAGGGTTATTATCCAACTCATTAGGGTTTTCTCTTGCTTTCCGGAGTCTTCTATTCTCGTCAGGTTCACACATGGAGGTAAATACCTCCCGCAACTACCATAATATCAACGAGAAGATCAATTGGTAAGGGAGTTCATATCAATGTCTTTTTTTCTATCATATTTTATTTGGTGGGTGAGGAACCTTAACAAATTTTAGGGGAGATTTATTCCTCCAGAGATAGTTGTCAATATGATCTTGAAGTTAGTCGAGGAATTTTGAAAGGAGTCGGAAAAAAAAATAAACGCCTGGATATCGTTGCAGTATTGTTAGATGAATTCCCATGGGATTTTTTCGTTGATGCAATCCAGGGCCATCACCCTCGATGCGAGGCCAGAGCGTTGCCACATATTTTAGAATATCATTTTTTAATATTAGGTATTCCCCAAGCTGGGGCTCAAATATGAAAGCTAAACTTTCTGGACTCTGGGATTTGCCTGGCATGGCCAATTTTCTTAACTTAAGGAAAATTCAAATTCGTGGGGACTCAAAAGTGGTGGTGGAATGGGTAAACAAAAAAGAAAATCTCCAAGTGAGGCATCTTCGGCCAATTATGCATCAGATTCGAGAGCATCTTGGTGGGATAGAATGGTTCTCATGCTCTCATGTATACATATATTTAAATTTTGTTGCGGATGTGCTTTCTAGATATGCTTTGTTGTTGGATGTTGGATCCTTTATTTCTCAAGGGTTCTATCAAGGGAAACTCCGCGATGAAAAATATTTCTTGTTGTAGATTGTTTTATGGTTTCTATCCAACTTTTTGGTCTAAACATTTTATGTTGTATAAGCTCCCTATGGGTTTTTTTTTCGTGGATAGGATAGATGATCGGGATATGGAAGGATGAAATTCAATATTGAATTGAAATATAGAGATGGAGAAAATATTTTTTGAACAGTACTAATGAAGTATGGATACGCCTTGAAGTTGGGCCAAAATATATTTATTTTGTCTTTTGAATATAAAGTTTTCTCTTTCTCGGAAAAAAAATAAAAATTTGAAAAGTGGTATATAAGACAAATGATGGGCATAAAAAAACATAAATGAGATGAATGCTACAAAACAATAAATCTCGAGTTATCAAGAAAACCTATAAAAAAATTAATGTTGAGATATCAAGAAAAACAATAAAATATATTGGGTTTTTTATCAAGAATATTTCTTCATCTGATACTGATTTTTTCAAATCCTGGTTTTCCTCCTCTGATATTTTATTTGGTATCTGAGATATGAATTGCTCACATAATTCTGCATCCAATATATTATCCTCTTCATATAGAAAACTAAAATGGTCCGAGGCCAAATTTTTTATCTCCTCAAAATATGAAGTGATGTCTCTTGAGGGAGTTTTGATTTCTTCTACCCTATTCCTCCATTGCCTTGCTCTTTCTTGCTTATGAAAAAATAAGGTATTTTTATCCCCATCCTTGAGCCAAAGACTCCTATATTTTTTCCTCCACATTGTTTCTTCTCCTTTCAAAGACTTTAAATAAGATTTATATGTAGATTGATCTTGTTGTAGAAGATCAGGTTGTACCTCCTGATTGTCTATTTTATGTTGTATATCCTCCATCTTTTTATGATACCCCTTCACATCACTATTCATTGAGTGTGGTGAGGTTTTTACCCATTGCTTGATTGCTTCCTTAATCAACTTTAGTTTCTTCTTCATAAATAACACTAGGGCTCCCCAAGGTGACACACTTGGGCATATATACCCTTTCTTCAAAATCTTGTCAAGTTGATTTTGTAGTTCCTTTAGCTCTGGTGTACTCATCTTATAAGGAGTCTTGAATATTGGAGTTGCTCCAGGCATTAGATTGATAGAAAAATCAATATCTATCTTGGGTGGAAACCCTGATATTTCTCTAAATACATCTTCAAACTATTTTAGGACAACATAGTCCTCAATATTTGGCACTTTATCCTTCGATGTCTCTTCCATATGCGTTGCAAATATTTGGAATCCTTTCCTGAAGCTTTTATTCAGCTACAAGGATGATACTTCTCTGATATTTATTGCCCTTGGAATACCTTGTATTTTTCTCAAGTACCCTTCCTCATCCAAGAAAATAAATTCCTTATTATAACATTCTAGGACATCATGATGCTTGTCCAACCAATCCATACCAATGAGGCAATCATATGAACCCAAAAGTATGATATTTAAATCTACCCTTGTGGTCTGTCCATTCATGTCCATAGGACATTCTTTAACCATCTCATTAATTTCTCTCTTAGCTCATATAGCTAGTTGCTCCAACCAAGATTTCCCAAGCTTGCTTCTTGGAAAATGAAATATTTCCACCATCTTAGGATATAGATAACTATGACTAGCTCCTTAATTATTTAAAATAGCAATGGGTTGGTTGTTGATATTACCTTCCACTTAAATCATGTGGGATTTAAACTTAGCTTGCTTGTTGTCCAATGTTGCATAGATCATTGGTATGCTTATGCCCATTTCCTCAACTATATTATCCTATTGTGAATTGTGAACAATCCTCACTTTTTCACCTTTATGAGGGAAATCTCTATACATGTGGTCTCCCTCGTAACTCCAACACTTCATAGGTTGTTACCTTGGTCATTTCCCCATTGTTTATGTCATTCTGGGCTCCTTGGAATTTGGTCGACCTTGAGAATTATTTATGAATAATGGTGGATTGTTTGCCTTCTTCCTCTGCTCCATATTTCCTTTCTTCTTGTCTTCCCAAGCCTTTTGAAAACTTGGTCTTCCTCTATGTTGATCATAGAGCCATTTATCTCTCCTTATAGTTTCATCAAGTGTCTTGGGATCATCATATTGTATCTTATCATTGGATATTGATGGAATCCCACTCATGAACCTTTGAACCTTTACATGTTCATCCTTGATGAAAGCAACATATTTCATCGGCTCTAAGAATCGCCTTTCATACTCGTCTATGGTCATACTCTCAAGCTTGAGTTCAAATAGTTCCTTCATCTTCCTATCATAATAACGCTTGGTTAAGTATTTCTTTTGAAAATATCTCTTGAATTCCCTCCAGGTAATCTTCTTCTCGTCAATGCGTTGCACTTGGATAAATTGGTCCCACCACATTGATGCTTTTCCCTTCAGCTGATAAATTGAAATTCTCCCCTCTACATGTGAGGAGTAATTGTGCAATTAAAAGTGTTTCCTCATCCCCAAAATCCAAGTCTATGCATCATCATCCTTCTTATCCTCACCATCAAAGGTAGGAGGCTTGATATTATTCATCTCTCCTTGTAGCTCATCTACCCCAGACCTTTTCTTATGCTGCCTGATAGGAGATGGACTTGAACTATTGTGTGCTCTCCTAATTGAATTCCTTGGTGAGTTTTGATGATGCCTATAAACACTTCTTATCTCTCTTATTTTATCACGAGACTTGTGCCTTCTTGACCTGCTTGACTCTATCTCCTTATCCATTTTATTCACTATTATGTCCAAGCTTTGCAACAACTTGATGTTCAAGTCATATTGCTACTCCTTGGATTTCATAAGCCTTTCATTATCAACTTTATAACTTTGGACATATTTTTGCAAATGTCTCCACCAAATTCATACTCTCCTCCTTGTCTTCTCCACGCCCATTTGAATTTGTCTCTACATTACCCATGCTGACATACAACCCCCTAACTTCATCTTCATGGTTGTAAGTTCTTTGTGCATATTCCATGCCTATGATCTCTTTGTTGATCCTTTTATATTTGTTGATAACTCTACAAAATGTGCAAGTAATAGGATTTGTTAGACTATAATAAATTTAACAAATCTATTAGTTTATGCACCATTCTACTCTTTTTAATAAACCAAAAATAGTATTTTTGATATCTTGTGAATGTGACTATTCAATTTATGTTGTTGAGTGAATATATGGACTCCTCTCTCCAATACCTTTCCAATGACTTCTTACTTTCTCAATTCTAAGTTTTGAGAAGAAAGTTATGGTCTTTTGAATATTACCCATGATCTCCTT
>ML786908.1:0-11292 GCA_009831015.1 Picea engelmannii | reverse complement strand
TTTGACGGCTTAGATGCCCCTGAGTCGCGGTTTCTCAAGCCACAGGTTAATCGCGTGTAGCCAACAGGTCCCGCACAAATTAACAAAAAAAAAAAAAAATAGCTTGAGTCAAAGTTGAAGCGAAAAGTTAAAATTTCACTGGAGGTTGAAGAACTATTTTTTGAGTCAATGTCATTATTGTTGAATTCAAGTCTAATTATGTCAAATCATGATAGTGGTGTTTCAATTAAGTTTGCCAATCCAAGGTCACAAGTATCTGAATGGATAGAGACATCCCTCCAACAATAAACATACTTTTATATAGGTAATTCCAGGTGCATGAAGAACATTGTAGGTGTAGATGAAAATATGGCAACATATAGAAGAAGTTGATGGAAGAAAGAAAGGCAAAAGAAGACATCAACAACAAGTTGAAAGTAAATGACAAGAGAAGCATATGATAAGCTCTTGATGAAGTGAAACAAGAGGCAGAATTTGACAAGATAATACAACAAAATCAAGATGATAGAAGAGGATGGTGAAAAAACGTGCAAGAAGATGAAAGACGAATGGACACATAAAATTGGGCATGAAGAAAATACACAGTAGCAAGTAGCAATCCAAGAAACATGAAGCAATAAAATAATTATGAAGCAACAAAAGAAAGGTAAAAATAAGTAGTGAAAATAATACTGCATGTTAATAATTGAGATGCAAAAGTAACTGAAGTGAAAATGAAATCCCTAACAAGATTGATGATCCTCCTTGATCATGTTTTTCATGATGGAAGAGAAGATGGTCATGGTCCTATGTTTGTATAAGGGATATATTAGTCTCAAATGAAAATAGATTTGAAATTGTATGTACCTGAGAGAAATGATGATGGATGTTAGCCATGATAAGGCAAGTATACCTCCATAAATTGATTATTGATGGTTTGTGGTAAACCAAAACCACTTTTCATGGAAAATGAAGTATTTTGGTCAGCTAGAAACCACTAAGTGTAATATATGGTTTGTGGTAAGACAAAACCACTTGAGAATTATAATGGTTGAGGGTAACCCAAAAAAACCCAAGATATGGTTATAAGTAAGTCGAATAAAATCCATCATAATGATTGATGATGAAGTAGGGGGAGTGAAAAGGTTTGTGATTCAAGAATTGATGATGAACCATGCACGAGAAAAATATTCCTAGAGAACTGGTGGATACAATAGTCGACGATCCGTGTATTTTGGTGGATGGTGACTTTTTTATATGGACTTCAACAAACATGATGTTTATTGTAGATACAAGATGGACATTGAAGAACATTGAAGATAGAGAATGAAAAAGACCAAAGATGAAGATTGTAGAAGATAAAGGATGAAGACATAAGGTTGAAGATAAAATATGAAGACAAAAAGAATAACTAAAGAAGATTGAAGCAAAAGATCATAGAAGAAGATGGATATTGGACTAGTTGAAGATACAGAGGATAATGATTGAATATGAAAATCAAAAGTATTCGTTAAGGGTGAGTATGAAGGATTGACTCGTACTTGTGATGTTTAATGAATACATCGTAATAAGTTAATGAGGTATACTATGCATAAAAGTATATGTATGAATCAAATATGAGGAGGAGAGAAGTTAGGGACGATGATTTCATAGAATCAATTGAGATATTTAGAGAGAGAATATTGGAGATAGTTACGGAGATGGTTGAACTAAATATCTTAAATATGACATAGTTGTTATGGTCACCTCAAGCTATATAAAGGGACCAATTATACAATAAAAACATGCATGAAATTGATATGATTGAATATAACTTCTCTTTTGAATTTTTTTAAGGTGTAAATTCACAATGTCCCTTGCTTAATATGTGCTTAATATACACTTACTACTAAATCTTAAACCCAATAGCTTAATGCATACAACCATTTTTGTATGAAATAGTTTCATTAAATATGTTGTACCTTAAATTATTAAGGAATGTGTATGTTAAATTGAGCTTGTTATCTATTGTGTTTGCTAATTCTACTAGTACATTCTTGTTTAGATAATGCAATTTTTAACTAGAAATAATGTAATAGCCTACTATGTCATCCCTAAAAATGTTTAACTCTTGCATTTTATCCATAAATAGGAGGAGGAGGTTAACAATAAATGTTATTTCTTCCATTTTGGTTATTTTAGGAAAAATATCTATGAAAAAAGGGGGAAATATCTATGAAAGAATTGTATCGAATTAATTAAATCGTTATGATGTAAGGTTCAAAACAATTATCCTTCATATAAAATCTACAAACACTTTAAATTTACTAACACTTTAGCACTAAGGTTCAAAACAATTATCCTTCATATAAAATCTACTAACAATTATCAAAAGATCGATCCCCCAAAGAATCTTTTTCATTCCTGTGTTGCATTGATGGCTTGGTCGGTCCTGAGTGGTGGACTTTTGCTCATTATTCCTCTATGCCTTTTGGTTCCATTGTTCCTCTATGCCTTTTGGTTCCTAGTGGGTCATACCCCTTGGAAAGAGTAGAGAAAGGAAATTTTAAGAGCCAAATTTCACACATGGTCTAATTTCGCATGTTTTTTTTTTTTCTAAAAAATAAATTTTCATTTTTCATTTTTTTCTAAAATGATTCCCCAAATTTTATAGGATATAAGTATTTTACTCTAAAAATCGTCATTTTTTCTAGAAACTATACAAAATTCGAATTTGAATAATTTTACAAAATATTTCCAACTATTTTATGGTTGGCATTTTCAGAATGGCGTTGGCTAAATATTCTACCTTTTGAGTTTTTTGGCCAGAATCCGGCGATGTAAATTTGGACAAAATTGTTATTTTATGTTGTTTAAATTGCATTTCTAAATGCATAAATGGATTCAGCGTGATGAAAAACCCCCAGGGCACTCGGATTATACAAACTTAGCCATTCAAATCTACAGATCCAACCATTCATCACCGAATGTTGGGAAAATCAAATGGAAAAAGTTGTCGATAAACCTCCAAAAGGTCAAACGTTTAGACTACTACTTTTTAGAATTAGTAATATTTTCCAAGGTTTCTACACTTTAAGATAAGTATGGATCTTTAAAATTTTCCTTGTCTTAGAGCACTAAAGTTTGGAAGGATTGATCTTATTAATAAAATTCCTTGGCCTAGGATGGATCCCACCTTATTGTGAAGCAAGACCACTGGAAGGAAGAAAAAAGAGTAGATCATCCCCAAAGCCCCCAAGATTTAGTCTTGAGTGGCAGACCATCATGTGTCTTTCAACTCATGCATTCAAGGGATGGGAATTTATGAGATCTCTTTAGAATATTATCTTGAGGCAAATATAAGGTGATATTGCCATTCTAAAAGCCAAATTTTTTTCTAAAAATGGATCCTTAGCTCTAGGAAAAATAAGGGAGGAAAGTGGATCCAAAACTTGAAAAGAAACAAACCTTACTTTTTTCTTTTTAATAAAAAGAAGAACCTATTATATTAAGCTTTCAAAAAGATAGACATTTTGCATGCATAGGCCAACTGTCCTGCCTATACAGGAAACCAGGACAGCTGGCCTGTCCACTGTAGCAGCAAAATTAGGCGTAGTGTTTCGCCACCTTGCCCGAAGGAAACCAAGAATTTTGTTCAGTGTGCTCAACAGTAAAAGAAAAACTATGCTAGAGCTAATTATACTAGGAACTAGAGAGTTGCAGCTCTGATAAACAGTAACTGAAAAGAGCATGGAACCATAAGGAAGACCAGAACCTATTCAGTCGAAATTGTCGCCATTGACAGGGAGAACGAAGGGTTGCGCGCAAGTGGGGCATTGGCGCCGTGGAGTAGCTTTGGAGTAGGCCATGTACAACATATCTAGGCGCTGGCTGACTCGCACAATTCTGAAGACTTGATCGTCCACGAGGCTGCGCACTTCAAAAATCAGCTTAAGGTGATCGGGATGCAGAAACGGCGGCGAAGGTGGCGAATTCCTTTCAGATTCCACTCCTTCTTGACTCGGCTCCGTCCCCTACTATTGCGTGCCAATGCTTCGTTCCGGCTGCATCTCTTCCGCTACCTTGTCCTTGTAATCCGACGGTGTCCCCTGTGTCTGCTCCCCAGCAATGGAATCCGGTGGCTCCTCCTCCACAGGGCAGGCCGCGAAAGTTACACTCGGAGCGATGGTGGCCTTTGGAGAGTTGCCCAAATTGGGTGCAATTGGCGTGTGTCCGAAGCTTGTTGGAGGATCCCAGTTGCCCGGGACAACAAACATCCGGCTCTCAGAAAAATCTAAAGGAAGCGTGATGGATAGATCCTCCTCCACGTAAGTTCGAGGCGGCGAGGTTGTTGCAGTGGCGCCACCCTTGCGTTTTTTCTCGGCCATGAGTATAGCTCGGACAAACTTCTGATGTCGTTTTCTCCGTGAGTCCGCTGGATACCAGCCAGCGCCTCGTCGAGGCCTACCCCATACCCGCGGCATGGTGCGGGCTAGGGTGGAACCTCCTGCGCGGCGGTGCTGAACCTGCTGTGACAAATTCGAATACGAGATAGGAGGTCTGCTCGGACTAAAATACACATAACCCATCGCTGCCAGCATTAACGCTGAGAGCTTAATGCTCTGGCTGGCCGTCCCCTGCCCACGCGCGAGGAGCTCCATCATCATCCGGTGGTCTACGAAGGCGAGGGCTCTAATAACTGCCCGCAGCCAGGAGTAGGGGCCTCCATTAATGGCCCTCCCGTTAGCGCCTCCACGTGCCCAAGCTGTCCACATGTCACCCCATCCGGGGGTAGGAGATCCTTGTCAGCTAGGAGTTGACATTGTTGAGATATGTCGGAAGCTTCGGGGGATCGAGCATCCCAGATTATACGTTCCAGTTCCCTCTGGACTCCTTCGTTTGCCAGGTGATCAGCCACTCCATTTTCCTTCCTCTTGACGTGGTAGGGAATGATGTTGAAGCTACAACTGAGTAGGTTGTTGAAGTCCTCAAGCAGTCCAGCTAGTCGCTAGTTGGGTGAGATTTTTTGCGGATTGCCCCCATGCAGGATCTTGATGATTAGCTGGATGATGATTTGTGAGTCCCCTTCCAGGATTATTTTGTGGCTGGATAGGGAGATGGCTGCTTGGAGGCCCTATAGAAGACCTTTTATTTCCGCTACATTGTTTGTAGTTTCCCCCAGGTATCCTACAACCAGAGCTAGGATTTCGCCCGTGGAGTTTCTGATCACCGCCCCATAGCTTGCGGGTCCTGGGTTGCCTTTTGAGGCTCCATCAAAGTTGATTTTGACGAATCCATTGGGGGGGGGTCCAGGTGCTGGGGCTGGGAATTCGAGTCTTGGGAGCGTGTCCTATCACCAGGTCACTCAGATTGAGCTGCCAACTTTGGAGGGTGCTTAGTTCTTCATTGTGGCAGATTTGGTCTCGCGCTTGCCAGCTCCTGCTTCAGATCGTTTCCTTGATGTGAGTGGCCACTCTGTCCCAGGTAAGCTCCGGAGTGGATTCCTTGGAGTGAAAGATGTGTTTGTTTCTCTCCTTCCATATATGCCAAAGAATAAATCCTGGGAGAAGTAGCCAGATGTGGTTCAGGATGGGGTTGTTGAAGGTGATTGCGCCCTAGTGCGTGATGGTGTCCCTGATGTTGCCTCTATTTTGATTGGATCTGCACATGATTTGAGCTCCCTGATCCCAGACCACTTGGCTGTAGTGACAGCCATTGAAGAGATGCTCCTTGGTTTCCTCTTGGTAGTGACATAAAGCACATATGGAGGGCCCAATAAAGCCCCTTTTCCGGAGGTTGTCCCACATCAGAATTTGGTTATGAATAATAAGCCAGAGGAAGGTGGAGACCTTCGGCCAGAGGGTCTTGTCCCAAACCTTATCCCATATGGTGTCCTTTTCCTGATTGTGATAGTTTCCTTGAATGTAGTAGGCTTCCTTTACTGAGAAGTTGCCTGAGGCCGAGTGCCCCCATCGAAGGATATCAGGTCCCTCCTTGATGGGGATTTTCCTGCGTGCTGCTTCATTTTGCCAGGCCGATAGGTCAACGTCGGAAGGAGTTCCTAGCTCTTGACTAGAGGTCTTCCACTGCCTCCAATTCTGGCTCACTTCCAGGGGTTTCCAGAGGTCTTTTACCTTTAGTGAAGGCGTTTGATTGAGGACATGCTGTAGAGTTGTAAGCTTAGTAAGTTCAGTTATCGGCTTGAGTTGTTGCCATGAGTCCAACCAAAACTCTGCGTTGCTGCCATTGCATATCTCCCAGAAGGCGTGCTTCTGCACTAAGTCTTTGTTTTGCCAGGCTGTGTTCCAGATGTTCGAGCCCTGTATTCTAGTGTTGTGTCAGATCAATTGATCAGGCTGCATTGTGGAGGCATATTTGTTCTTCCAAATTTGTGCCCATAAAGCATCTGGCGTTTTCAGCCATCTCCACCAAATCTTGGCTCCCATTATCTGATTAAGCCTTCCAGGGTCGCGAAGCCCAAGGCCTCCCGAGATTTTGGGAGCACAGACCTTGTCCCAGCTCACCAACGCCCATTTCTTGTTCGGTTGCAGACCTTGCCAGAGAAAATTTCTCTGTATGTTTATGATAGCTCTGATGATTTGTTTGGGTGCGGCTAGAGCTGTGAAAAGATAGGTTGGGAGGGTTTGAAGGACCGATTTTAGCAAGACCAGTCTGGCTGCAATGTTTAGGGGTCTGAGGGTCCAGCTGGCCAGGCGGTTTGAGATCGAAAGGAGGAGGCTGTCCCATGAGATGGACTTGGCAGGCGCTCCCGTGAGAGGAATGCCCAGGTACTTGGACGGAAGGGAGCTCCTAGGGATGCCCAGGATTCTAGAGATGTGTAATTGAACCGTTGTTGGAGTGTTGAAAAATAAAAGCTTGGACTTGTCGAGGTTCAGAGTCATGCCTGAGGCTTCAGTGAAGTCAGACAGGATGGAGTTGAGATTTTGTGCTTCTCGTGCTGTGGGAGAGTTCATGAGGAGGGTGTCATCCACGAATTGGCTGTGAGAGGGGGCTGGTCTGATGTTGTGCAGGGGAAGGCCTTTGAGGCTGCCTTCCTGGATCGCTGACTTGATGTAGCATCCCAGGCCCTCTGCCATTAGGACAAAAAGGAAGGGTGATAGGGGATCCCCCTGCCGAATGCCCCTGGAGGCCGAGAAGGGCCGGGAGGGAACCCCATTGACTAGAATTGAGAAGAAAGTTGTAGAGGTGAGATTCATGATCCAGCTAACCCAAGTTTGATCAAAACCAAAGGAAATAAGGATGGCTTTAAGATAACGCCAACTAGCTTTGTCGAAGGCTTTTGAGAGGTCCAGTTTGATTAACATATCTGGGATTTTTGCTTATTTGAGGGAGCTGATTACCTCATGCGCTAGAATGACACTGTTCATAATCTGCTTGCCCTCCACATAGCCGGCTTGTTCTTTGGAGATGACAAAGGGCAAAATTGGCTTGAGTCGGTTTGCGATTACCTTGGTTATGATCTTGTAGATGATGTTGCACAGGGCTATGGGTCTAAAGTGCTTGGGGTTGGTGACACGCTCCTCCTTCAGAATGAGAGTGAGGAAGGTGGCATTGAAAGCTTGAAGCACTTGGCCCGAGGCACGTGACTCCTCAACCACCTCCCAAATGTCCTTCCGTATAATGTCCCAACAGTGATGGAAGAAGTCTGTTGTGAAGCCATCGGGGCCTGGTGCCTTTCCGGAGGGCATGTCCTTTGTTGCTTGATCCACCTCCTCCTGGGTGATTGGCCTTCTGAGAGCAACATTATGTTCAGGGGTGATAAGTGAGGGGATGTCACTGGTAACTCGGGTGATGGCCTCCTCTTGATTCTGCCTGTTTTCCGTCATAAGGTCCTGATAATGTCGCGTGAGCTCTTCTTCGATGCGGCTGTGCTCGCGTAGCAGGTTACCATGCTCATCCTCCAGATGGGTTATTTTGTTGATGTGCCGCCTGTGGATCATTGTCCGATGGAAAATTTTTGTGTTCTTTTCCCCTTCCTTGAGCCACTGCACCGTGGATTTTTGCCTCCAGAGGATTTCTTCCTATTGTCTTCTCTGTTCCAAGTGCGATATAGTTGCTCCTCCTCCGTCATGAGCTCAGGAGTTCGAGTTCCGGTTATGAAGATTTTCTGTATCTCGGCTAGCCTGGTCTCGGTGTCCTTGATGCTCTGAAATATGTCTCCGAAGGTGTTTTTGTTCCAATATTTGAGCATTTGCTTGAAGTTTTTGAGCCATTGCTGAAATTTGTACATCTTGGTTCCGTGGTCTACCTCAGCTTGGTTCCACCAGGTTTTCGCTAGGTGCTGGAAATCTGGGTGGGTGAGCCAGAATTTTTTGAACCGGAAGGGTTTGAGTGCGGGGGTGGTTTCTACTGTGATCTGGAGGGCAATGGGCCAGTGATCTGAGCCCGCTTTGGGGGGAATTGAACATTCCATGCAGAGGCCACTTTCGATCAACTCTTCCGTGACAAGGAAGCGGTCAAGCCAACATGCCACATGCTGGCTGCATGATCTGCGGTTGGACCAGGTGAAGGTTCCATTGCTATTTTCGATATCTACTAGATTTAATTGTTTAGGAAGGGTTTTGAACTTAGCACTGTCTGGGTCAAGTCGCTTGCTACCACCATCTTTCTCCTCCAGTGACATTATCATGTTGAAATCGCCCCCTAGGATCCAGTTGGGCGTGGTGACCAAGGCTTTGACATGGGCCAGCTTGTCCATGAACTTGTTTTTCTCCTGTTGTCCTTGTGGGCCGTAAACATTGGTGATGGTCCCCTCTTGGTTTGAGCCTATTACTTCATAGTGGGTTGATAGGGTTCCTGTGGTTGAAAAGGGTTCAATGAGGACGATGTGGTTTGGGTTCCAAAGAATGGCAAGGTCTCCCGAGGCTCCCGCTACGTCCGTGTAGAAGTAGTTACAATCTTTCCAAATGCGTTGGAAGATGTTTTCCTCTTCTATTCCTGTACATTTTGTTTCCTGTAGCATTATGATGTCTGGGCTTTCCCCCTTGATACAGTCCCTAAGGATTCTTTGCTTAGATCTGCCGTTGAGTCCTCTTATATTCTAGGTTATGATCTTCATCATTGGGTAGAAGAGTGTGGGTGGAGGTATCCCTCCGAGAGCTTTTGAATCTGACCTGAGTTGATCATGAGGTTTCCCGCTTCTTTGATTAGTTGATGTGCCGGTTTTCGCCCGCGCCTCTTGTTCTCGCGCGGGATTTTCTTAGATCCGAAGCTTGACTCTGTGGCAATGCCGAGGCGGGCTGTGGATCCTGCCGTTGAGTCGAGGAAGACTTTGTGTACCTTTCTGAGCTGCTCTTCTGGGAGGCCTTGCAGATCTCTTAGGTTGAGGGCTTCTTCCAGTTTTTCGAAGTCTATGCCTGCTAGGTCTTGGGCGTCCAGCTGCATTGGTGTATCTCCATCTGCGTACCCCCTTTCCTCGACATGGGTTTCTTGGTTCTGATCAGGGGGGAGCGTATGGCTTGGCTCTGTACCTTTCTTTGTTCCATTGTGCAGATCTTGGATTTTCGCTTCCTCAGGGAGCTGGTTGAGAATATCGTAGGCATTCTTGGTCGGAATGCCAGGTTTGGGGCCGACTGCTTGCTTGCGAGGTGGGTTCTTCTTCCTTGATTGGATTTTTATGAAGCCATCCTTCTGCGTGTTCTGTTCGGCTTTGGGAGCGGGCTGAGTCAGCGGGCAATCCCAGAACAGGTGGCCATGCTCATGGCATCTTCTGCATCTGAACGGGATGTGTTCATAATCGAGGGTTTGCGACCAGTCCTTGTCCTGATGCTCCAGTATTACTGCTCCTGGTAGGGCTTGAGCGATGTTCATGTACACACAAATTCGGGCATATGAAGTGTATTTTCGTTGCTTTGTGGCTTCAAAGGCCTTGACGTATTGGCCGATTGTGTTTCCTATTCCCATCAGAATCTCCTCCAGCCAGAACTCCTGTGGGAGGGAGTAGAGGCGTATCCAGACGGGTGCCATCGAGAAGTCTTCCTTGTCTGGGCTGAAGCGCTCTGTCCAGAACCTGAGAAATAGCACTGCCGAGTTGAAAAAATATGGGCCGTTCTCAAAGATGCGGTCTTTGTCTTCTAGGTTATACAGTATGATCGTGAAGAAGCCTTTTGAGCTGAGATGAACCTCGTAGTCTCCCCTGGGGTTCCACCAGTGTTTGATCCATTTGTTTAGGTCCCTTTCTGACGGCCAGAGTCCCAGGAACTTGCCAATGAGGGCGTGTTCTTGCATGAACTGGGTGTGCTCACCAACCCTGGTTGAGCTAATGAGGTATCTGGGCGCTTTGTCCATTTGAGGGATGCATTTGCCGGGCTCCCATCCATGAGGCGCTTTGGGACGGGATGTGCTGGCTTCCGTTTCCATTTCCTTTCAGAAACCCTGCTCTTTGGCGAGGAGCTCCTCACGGATTTGTTGCGGCGGTTCAAATGCAGGTCGCTTCGATCTCTTTCCCGCTCTATCATTAGCGGCTATGTTGCTGTAAGAGGGGGGTTTCCCCCCCTCCTCGATGCCCATATCTGCAGACCAGAGCCGGTGATGGATCCCCCCCGGGCTAGTTGGTTGTTGCGCTGCAGGGTATACTGGATCAGTCAAACAAGGGCGTGCATGGGCTTCAGGCTAGGGTTTCCAGAAAGAATGAGGATAAATTAAAAACAAACCTTACTTACTTCATAGAACATTCTTCTCTTATTTTCTCATGCTCTCTTCTCCTATTTAAGTTATATAGTTCAAGTATGGTTGAAACCTCTCTTTAATCTACATGCTTTTTGTTCTCTCTATTACTACTATTCATATATGGAAAGAACTTATAATCAATGCATTTTTTTTTGTTATTGAAAGGCTTGATTGAGTATAACTACTTAAAATATGTAATTTTGTTTTAGTTTGAAGAGAGGTAAATTGTTACATGAAGAATTTTTTAGAAAAATCTTTTAACAATTATATATATATATAATCATTTTTATTATAATATCATTTAATTTAAATATGAAGCTGAGATTTATCTTAATTCACAAATCAAACAAACTATATAAAAAAAATTATTTTAGTTTATATACGAGATATATTGCTAAGAACCTGAATAGATTTGAAAATATAATTACCACAAATACTAAATACACAATAGATCCACAAAGCAAGATAGAAGAAACCACACAATATTATTATCAAACCACACAATGTAAGGTAGCTAGAGAGGTAGTGGGGGGGCCTAGAGGGCCCATAGTGATAATAGTAGAGGTCATTCAATGTAAGGTGGACTAGGTCCACTATATTATTAAATAAGACCCACTATGGTAGTTAGATATAATAAATGTAAGA
>ML786907.1:510197-520658 GCA_009831015.1 Picea engelmannii | reverse complement strand
ATCAATAAAAAATTTCTTATGATGAATTAATCAAGCCTACAAGGTTGAAGCTAAGCTATCCATAAAAAATCCATATAGAAGTGTTGTAGATGACAGGTGCAAGCATCCCAAGGGATTGAGAGTGATGGAAGGATTTGATCATTAATACAAGTGTGCACCTATAAATTATGATTTTTAAAATCTAGAAAAATCCAATATTGAAGATCCTTACAAAGAGGAATTAAATGGTATAAAGAGGTAAGGGAGAGGCCTCAAGGTGAAAGAGAATATTAGGTTAGCCATTGGAGGGCCGAAGTTGTACAAAACCATCATATCATGCATGTTGATTATGTGTCATGAGTTTGGTACAATGGTGTCATGGGTTTTAGGAACAAAAGGACTCTCCACTATTCATGTTCATTCATGTTCATTGCAGTTCTCCAAGGAAACCCACATTACACTTTTTTCCAAGAGATCATACAGTATTTGAAAGATTGGACTTAAATTGATTTTGTAAATATCAATTCCAAAACAAGTTTGCATTGCTATAGACCCAAAATGAGACATCTTAGGTTCCCATGGACCAAACTAGGAGGTTTGTAATCCCAAATGGACCCATGAAATTAGGAGATTCCCTAAGTGGGTTCTCTAAGGTTCAAAGTGAGTTAAGAATATGAAAATGGCCAAGGGATAGAGACCAAGGATGGAAAGGAACCTACCTAAATGTTATCCATCCTAGAGAGGTCCCATATATATAGTCCAAGGTTAGAGAAAGTCCAAAAAAGTGATCCATCACTTTAAATACATTATTCAATAGTATCATATTATCATTAAGTGGATCATGTATGAATGTGACCTAGGATTGGATTATACAATGAAATTCTCACTAGATAAGCATATATAAGTACCCTAAGCATATATATATAAGTACCCAAATGTGAATCTCATATGATACAACGTAAAGTTGAATAACATGGTTGCCAAAACTACTTTAACTTGAAAGGATACAATTACTTCCAAACACCACCACTTACTATGCTAAAAGAGACAACCATGTATCTTGTAGTTGATTTGAACACAAGTTTATTAAAGATTTTGTCTAAAAATCAAAAGACAAGAAGAGGAGGAAGTTTGACACCTATAATAATGGGTACTCTATATATATTCATTGTTTATTAATTTCTTCTTAGTACATTTGCCGATGCCTCTAATAATTGGTACTCTATATATTCATTGTTTATTATTGTCTTCATAGTACATTTGCCTTTCTTGAACATTATTATTTGTAGATATTTAAAAACAACACCTATATTTTTGTTAGAGCTCTTCTCCACCTACTATATCGTTATCAAATTGTTATATAAGAGCTTCTTTCTTCATAAGGATGTGCTAGGTAATTAATGAAACAATAGAATAATAATACAAAGTACATGCAAAAGGATGTGCTAGGTAATTAATGAAACAATAAAATAATAATACAAAGTACATGCGCATGTAAGGCACAAAAAAGTGATGTTGGGTGTGAAGTAGAATCAATACATAAATGCCATAAGAAAATTTTCATTTTTTCATTGTAGTGTGCATTGCTTGGTTGGCATGTATTAGCACTCCATTTAGGGTTGTAACCACACTAAGATCATGTGACACACAAAGGCCAACATAAGTTTACTTGCTTTTTGTGGGGCTTGGTTAGGGAAGATTCATAACTTAATTTGGGGGTTTGGTTAAAGAAGCTTTATGACTTAAAAGGTTTTACTATGGAAGACACAACGGTATATGCAAGAGGATAAGTATTTGATATATTTAATTGTCAAACAGTTATTAGTGGTACATAAAAATATAAATTGCATATAATAGAAGCAAAATATCAAAATTAAATAATAGAGAAAAGTATGCATGGTCAAGTTGTGTCAACATCCTTATTTTTGAAGGTGTCTAAGTGCTAGTGACCATAGAACATAATTGTGATAAAAAATAGTTATCATAGAACATAATTGTAATAAAAAATGAAAAAGTAAGCCCACATATATTTATGTAATTTTTCTGGGTTTATTTTCTTATTGCATCATGTTTATTAGTTTGTGCTATAGGATTATAGTAATGAGTTTGTTTTTGACGTGACATTAATTTGCTTTTTACCATAAATTTGTGTATGCAATGTAATGTTTAACATATGAAAACAAATATATATTTTTGGATATAATAAAAATATTTGTGTTTCTCATTTCTAATTGATTGATAGAATTGAAGTGTTATTGCTCCCTTCACATCTTTCAATATGTAGAATTAATTACACAATCAATGAATTTCACCAATCACCACATTTAACTATAAAAAGTTGTACTATGTATTTATTATTATGCATTATTATATTTATATTATATTTATTATCTAATATATTATTTATTATTTATGATCTAATATATTATTTAGATTATATTTGTTATGTAATATAATAAATATTATATAAAAATATATATTATTAAATTTGAAAGGTTTATTTTCAAAAAGAAAAAAAATGAATATTTTTAAAATGCAATTTGCATTTGGTTAGCTTAACTTAATTGAAAGGAAATTTAGGTTAATCTCAAAACTATACACCATCCACATTAAAGTAAAAATGTGGTCAAAGATCCTGACCAATACGACATATGAAAAATATATAAACTAAGTGTCATGGAGCAGCGCATTTTCCTGCATTCCTTGTGAGTCTAGGTCGAATTCTTTGAATTCCAATCTTTCTGATGGTATAGTTATCGGTGTTAATTTTTTTCATTTAAAATCTTTACAAATTGATTTCTTTTAAGAGTATGAAACTAACCCCTAGTTAACATATTGTTCATACTTCATAGTAATCATCATCATCAAAAATTATAGGGTGTCAGCTATCATCTCCATTTCCAAATCTACTTGGTCAAGACTAAGTTGCCATGCAACCCTTGTTATTATTCTATTATTATTCAATTGAAACAAATATGTGAATTTTTATTGGTCCATACCATAGTAGTTGGTTTTATTGGAAAAATAAGAATTAAGACTTTAGTAGGTTTGGAGTTTATGAATTCCTAGATATTTTATATATTGTGTGTCAGTTTTGGGGTTTTATTATTTTCTTTATAAACAGAGTAATGTTTTTTTTCCATTAAATATAAGATTATTTTCTTTTCGAAGTTTTAGAGATAGACTAGTAACATTTTGAATTTAAAATTTAACCATTAATTATAAAAATTTGTAGATGTGTATGTATGAGGGGATTTTATAGATGTTCAATTTTACACACATAATAAATTGTTAATACAAATGTAAAACACTCACACACTTGCACTTTACTTGTGAGGTGTGATATTGGATATGTTGTTGTCAAAAACCATTATTTAAAAATAAAGTAGAAGTGAATTAATAGGAAGGACAATTTAGTTTTATGAACAAGTAATATTCTACTAGGCGTGCACAAATTTATGCACCCATTGTTGAAGTGGAACATATTGTGTCATTCATTACTTCTCACAACTGTCCACATGTCCAAGTGGCTTAAAAGTTCTAGAGAGCCAAACAAATAGGTTAATAGGTCTGGAATTCTCCTTTGATGATATAACTTATAGGGAGTAGGATATTGGAGGGGTCAATTTCACTAAGATTTTAGTGTGCTTCATTGGCAATATGGAAATCTATAGGGTTAAAGTACTAGAATGATGCAAATTCAAAAGTGTCTTCAAATGCCTCTTCTTGATTCCATTCTTCCATTATTTTTTAGTAATTACAAGGTCATTAGGATTGCATGTCATCTTTGCATCTTCATTTTGAGTATATACATTCCTTGCATTGTCATGCAGTCACCACCTCACCTATTTAGAAGTTCTTTCTACCTATGTGAAGTCCTAAGTTCCTTACAACACAAAAATTTCTTGATATTTACTTTCAAGACTAACCAAAGATCCTTCTTATACTTATCTTATCCTCTACATCATCCCACACTCTGGATGTATCATAGAACCATATCCTCTTTCCATTAACTCTTTCCTAACATGGATCTTTTACATTTATTCTCACAAATAATTCTATGTTATCTTTGCACATATTTACCATCACTTCTTCCATTCTCTTTCGAAGTCCACTACTTCTACCATCACCAATACTTCAACAAACTTACAACACCAAATATACCATCAATTCATCCTAGCATTCCACACCCCCATGCCGGGCTTATGGTTCCATCTCAATGTGGCTTGGAATCCTACCCCATTCCATCTCAATGTGGCTTGGAATCCTACCCCATTCCATCATCAACATTTTTATCCACACTAGTATTTCTTCAATCAACTTTCATGCAACTACTTCTTAAAGAATTAGAGAACCTTGGTTGAAAATTGATAGAAATCTATTGCGAACTTCAAATCATAACCTTCCACCACACATTTGTATCATTAGATCTTTAGCAAGTTCTTAATAATCCACTAAAATCTATATTGTGGAAGCCAATGTCGATGCTTTTCCACGATCCTTTCTATCCATTCATACAAATTTACTAGGATTTCTACCCAAAAGGTCACATGCAAACATTCAAAATATGTATTTGTCTTTAAACCTTGCAACATCCTCTCATATTCAAGCACTTTCTTGGAAAACAAACTCATGACTTCTTTCTTCTAGCTAATCTTGAATATTAGTCTTCACTATCCTCCACCACATCCCTTGTACTCTATATTAGTTAAGGTCCTAACAGTAAAACCATGTTTTTGGGTCTATGATACACTTGGGGTCTGTAGAAGGTGTCCAACATAGGCCCGATGAAGTCTAGTGCATATATATGTTCAACATTCAATAAGGAATGAAGTATCATTCAAGGCACATATGATAGTTTCCATAGTATTAAGGTGCAAAGTTTCCATAATATGAAGGTGAAGAGTATTAAATATTTAGTGGGGGTGCATATTCCCTTAAGTATCCTTTAATTACAATCATTCAAGATAACAAAACTAACAACAAACATGTTAGGTATAACAATACACAAATGATTGAGATGCATCATGAATACAAACACAAGAGTAAGACAAGTCTCCATTATATTAGCAAAATTATCAATATGGTGTAACTCATGTGCATGGCTCATGACAGAGAAACTAACTCAAAACCCTCATCTCTTCTCATTAGAACCTTATAGCTACTACAACTACAACTATTAATAGTCGCAATTGTGATTGTAGTAGTTATAAAGTTGTAATGAGAAGGGAAAAAACTTCTGAGTTAGCTTCTATGTCATAAGATGCCACTAGAGTGGTTACATAAGATTCTTGAATACACTAGAGAATATGCCAAGTGTAACCTACTCATACAAAAGAGTTTGCACCTTTAGAGACATTCATAGAGGGTTGGAGATACAAGACATAGAGGATGAATAAGATGTCTCCTTGGCTTCTACATACTTAGACTTCAGTGGAACTACATACTCAGGGCTCCATAATCTTATTCTTTCTGCAAATTCACCTTTTGCTGAACTCTACTTTATGCTATCATTAAGTCAAAATTGAGCCATACTAATAAACATATAATAATTAATTTTTTGATAATTATATGGCTAGATTCCATGGATGCATCTCCCTATTTTAACAACTATGAATTATCAACCAAACAAATTTAGGGAAGACTCTACAACTATTCTTAACGCCAAATAATATGGCTTCCCCAGAGACTATTTACTGATGTTTTTTATAATAAATTATCAACCAAACAAATTTAGGGAAGACTCTACAACTATTCTTAACACCAAATAATAACTTCCATGGGACTCACAAATAATGTTTCTTATCATTTCCAATGTTAAACCTTATGAATATGGTGGAATAATCACGTTTTTTTTATCATTCCCAATGTTAAACCTTATGAATATGGTGGAATAATTACTTTATAAGAGATACTTTTTGTTTTAAGTATTTTTGTTTCCATAATATTAATAAAATAAAAAATAAAAAAAGTTGAGAGGATAGGTGCCTCATATATGGATAACAATTACTCAATTTCTCCCCCTTTAGTTTTTTTAGTGTTTCACATGACTGGGTTGATTACCTCTATGAAATAAAATTAAATTAGAGGTAAAATCTTGGATGAATAAATTTTTGTTTTAAGTAATTTTGTTTCCATAATATTAATAAGAGATATATTTTTGTTTTAAGTAATTTTGTTTCCATAATATTAATAAAATAAAAAAAGTTGAGAGGATAGGTGCCCCACATATGGATAACAACTACTCGATTTCTTCCCCTCTAGTTCTCTATTTTAAGTGTTTCACATGACTTGGTTGATTACCTTTATGAAATATAATTAGAGGTAAAATCTTGGATGAGTAAATGGATGAATAAAATCATTTTTGTTTTTGTATGGTGAGTAATTCAAGGGTAGATGACCAGTTGAGTTGTATTAGGAGAAAGAGTTTTTATGGAAAAAATACAAATCTAATTATGAAATAAAGGAGAAATAAAATATTGGATAAATAAATGGATGAATAAAATCATTTTTTTTTTCTATGGTAAGTAACTCAAGGGTAGATGACTAGTTGTATTAGGAGCAAGAGTTTTTAGGGAAAAAAATACAAATCTAATTTTGAAATAAAGGAGTACACTAGTATTGCAAAGTAGTACTCACCCATATAATAGAAAATTTGACCTTGGGGTTATGTAGCAATAAGTAACAACAAACTTGACTCATCACTTCAAGTTAAGCACATTTTTCTAGTTTTCAATTCATCCACGTTCACCTCAACATTCGCCTCAAAAGGATGATGACATAATAGATCAACCATACTAAGTGGAACAATCAACATGTATATAAGTAAAAAAATTGAGCTCATTTGATGGCTTTGTTTCATGGGGTAGAGGATTACCTTTAGGCTATTTCACCAAAATAAGAATGAAGGTGATGAGGCATGAAGTATGAGGGGGATGAATAGGCAATCAAGGATGAAGGTACATCAAATAACTACAATGCATTGAAGGAAGAATAACGATGATACATTGAGAAGTTGAAGTGTTGATACATCAAGAAAGTGGCCTTTTAAATGAGATAAAATATAGGTGTTTCATGCATGAATATGCCCATATGTTTTTCATGAATTGACCTATGTTCTACCAAATGATAATTGACCCATGTTCTCATGGATGATGGTCTTCAATTCCAATGTGGCATATTCCTCGATGGCATGTTGGCAACATGCTACTATGTTAAAAATTCTTTATTCTCTCTCATTAGGAGTTGCTATATAAATGTATCAGTTATAGTTATTATAAAATAATTTATGTTCATATAAATTGTTTTTTTGAGAGTCCTTGGTAAGAGTAATTTATGATGTCTTGGACCTCAAATAAAAATTATGGAACATGATGTTTTGTTCATAGGGATTGTAGGAATGAAAGCAATTTTTTGTTCATAGAGATTGTAGGAATGTAAGCAAGTTTTACTTGCAACTATTCAAGTGAAACTACTAACATCAAATTCCATAAAAAATTACCATTAGCATGGAATAAAGAAAAAATCCACTTGTTCTTGCTAGCCTTTACAATTATTCCAGTGGGAGATTAAGAACTTAATAATTTTAGATAACATATACATAAGAATGCATGTATATTTTTGTTTACAATCATTACAATCTATGAGTAAAGTTTATGATACAAGTAGAGGGAAATGTAATCGTGGATGGAGGAAGAAACAATGAAAGCCTATGATACAAATTGGGAGCACATTTAACCTCAATCCTTACAATGATTAACTAATATGAACCACTTCCAAGGAAATAAGTAGTACATATATGTCAAGATGATTAAACAGGTACACTACAACTTTGTATTCCTTGAGAATAATAGAATGTTAGAACCTCAAATTTTATTATTAAAAATTTGTAGGAAAATAGACCCAAGGTAATTACTCAATTATGATATTGAACTAATAGTTGATCTTAGTTTAGGGTTAGTATATTATGAAAGAAAATGTAGAAAAAATTACAAAAGATGTAAGCATCAACATATTTATATCGTACCTAGAGGAGGTTAAGACATCTTCATGCAAATACACTATAGCTTTCCACTCTTCTCCTAAACATGTTTTTTTATTTTCCATCGTGGCTACACTTACACTCTCGTTTACCATAATAGTGGGTTTTAATCCAAACTTACCCTTTCTTTACATTGAAAAATACATCAATTAATGGAAGAAATGCATAGAACCTTAAGCCTCAGAGATAAAGTCGATTTCATATCCAAAACAACAAAATGATGAAATAGTTTTCTCTGACCATTATATAAAAAATGAAATGGAACAGAGGCCATAAATGTAGGGTAATAAAATCGAGGTAATGCGTGTAGGCAAGGACAATCCCATGTTGGAAACACCTACCACACTTATAGGGGGGGTGAATGAGTGTGGGGCTCTTTTTCCCAAAACTTCCTTTTTTCACAAAAATCCTTAGTTAACATTTAACATTTACTCATTACCCATTGTTGTCATTTATAACCAGTTATATGTGAACATCTATCAACAACATATATCAAAAATATATCATCAACAAGTCATCACCATAAGGAACACAAAGAACACAAGATGTATGTACAATTTTTCTTTTTATTATGGATAACTATCCAGGGGTTTTCCAGCAACAACTGAATAGAGTACAACTCTACAAGAGCACCAGCTCTATATGCAAGACTCAACTTACATTATCAGCATCAACTGAATAGAGTACAACTCTACAAGAGCACCAGCTCTATATGCAAGACTCAACTTACATTATCAGCATCAACTGAGATGAGGCAACAATCCTCAACATATATCAATCTATCAACAGGTACGCGACCTGTCAGTAGTGCAGCTCGCATGTGTACATGCCCTGGCTCACTACAGCTCGCGTATGCACATGGCAAGTGTATACAACAACCTGCGTATACCTTCTGAATTGTTAGGATTTTTCCTTCAAGATCAACTCAGATTCTCTGCAATCAATATATCATTCTCTTTTGTCTCTGACTGTCCAATCTGACCATCAGCCAGTCACAACACATCCAAGCTCTCCAATAGCTTACTCATGCTCCACACCAAATCAATATGAATGCTATCTCAATCATATATAAACAACTAGTATACCATAGCAATCATGTCACCACTGAATCACAAGAGTACTTCTCACTCCATCAACCAAATCATTCAGACTGAACTATATCATAGAAGCCATACCAAGAATTCCCTAAGCATTCACGATACATCAAACAATAGTATCCATCAAGACAATAATGTAACCATACCAGTGTCTCAGTGATAGATCTGAGCCCATAGAATGCAGATCTAAACTTTCCTCATCATCCAAGATCTTGGCATCAGATCAAACACAATTCTTCATCATTCCATCCACTGTACGTGCCCTGTCCTCATACAACCCACGTATGTAAACTCCCTCACCCATTACAGCCCGCGTACACCTCAGAAACTAGGGTTTTTGAAGCTTCGAGACTTTTGCCATCAAGATATCCGATATTTCCAAAACTTTGATGCGTCCATGAGATCCTCGTATCACTCTCTTTCTCAGAATAGATCTTCAATCATGCTTAAGAGATCCACACTAAAGATGCTCTCATAAGAAGCTCTCCATCAATACTCCAAAAGATAATCTCACAAGAAGCTCTCCATTGATCCAGAAAAAGGATTCTCATAGATATATATGTCACAAGAGATCCTAGCTTCTTATTTATACTTTCATCTTCTAGGTCACTTAACCCATTTCTAGGTCACTTAACGTCTTTTCCTTATTTTAGGGTTAACCACTTTCCAAAAATAGAAAGTTCTCCAATACTTTATCATTAAATATTCCTTATTGATTTTGTCACCTCATTTAAATAATCTTCTTGACTTTGTCACTTTACTTTATCATTTAAACAATGATTTCTTCTTTTAGGTCACTTTGACTTCTTTGACCTTGGGGGCTTCAAACCTTCATATGGGGGTCCTTCATCTTCGTAAGGCCATAAATCTCAAACCATGAGGAGTTATGTGACATTCCACATACCACCGGAAATGGCATGACAAGCACTATCCATCTAGGATAGTTTCACCAACAATTTCCTTGATCTTCATCTCATTATTCCACCTACAAGCATGGGTCCTCTTAACCACAACTCAACCACAAAGCGTCTTCCCATGAGGGATTTCACCATAAGGGGACCACTTTGGAGTTCATCCATTTGTGCACCTTATCAATCATGATAAGACAATAATGAGTCATCAAACTATGAACAATATATCAAAGAATCCATCTTCATCATGTATCAATGACAATTCATTGATCCATCTTCATGTATGCATATTGATCCATCTTCATCGATTGGTTTCCACTTGACATCTATCATTCTCATCAAGGATAATACATAATCATCAATCAATCAAGATTTTCAATCAATCACTTGACATCAATCCTTTGACATCAAAATAATCAAACCAATGGCATCA
>ML786907.1:465497-495795 GCA_009831015.1 Picea engelmannii | reverse complement strand
TTAATTCCTATGCCCGCGTTTCCAGGTTGAAGGTGTTTTAGTTGCATCCAATGTGTACTCGACCTCCTTTGAACCTGTATGTGAGAAATGAAACTCTCCTGCTTCTGCCTCCACTTTGATAAGTGATGATACGATTGATTGTCTGCGATGCGGTGAAAAATGTCCATATATATATGGAAATTGCCTCAATGCTGCCATTCGAATTGTGGGCAAAAAAAATGTGCATTGTACAGTTAGGCAACCTCTGTTACAAAATGTGCTTCCTAAGTTGGAAAAATTTTCGTATGAAACATATCTACAGAAAAATCCAAGTAATGTCTACATGTTATGTGACCTTTAGATACACAACAAATTCACCTTAAATGAGGACAATGCAATTTTGCATATCGACTGAAGAAGGGAAAAAAATATATATCAAACTTTCGCAGGAAATGAAAATACCTCATGTGTTTTTGTAATATTTCTTCAACATCCAGATGAATGTTCGTCGGACTCGACTACTTGGGATTGCATGCGCATAATATTGTTCGGCCCAAAAATGGGAAGCATGGTAGCAAACCCCATATATCCCATGGCCCGATTATTTTCTACTGGGAACATGTACTAGATGTAACAAAAAATGAATGCGACAACATCTTTTCTTTGTATATCAAATTGTTTGATGCAAAGGTTGATGCAAACTGCTCTATGGAAGCTTCTGGGAACTTGCTTGTTGCCTGTTTGGAGTTTAGTTGGTTCTTGGTTTTATGATTCATTTGTCAATTTGTATATAGAGGAACTCTGATTGTTGTTTGGAAGACATGAAACAATAGAATTGAATTTTTTAGCCAGCTAGCCCGCAAATTCGGTTGATAATTTCTATGGCGTTGTGACGCAAATGCAGTATGTGTCTTGTTTTATCTTTTTTCCTTAATCAATGAACTTGGTAAAATTAATCTCCTGGAATAATTTGAAATCAACGAATATATACTTTGCGAAGTGCAATTGTTCTATTATATCAACAAGAGGCTCTTAAAATTCAAATTGGTCGTTGTTAGGCTTGCGATGATAGAATTTTAAAAAACTTTCTTTTGTTTCCTTAATTTTTTTAAAAATAAGCGATTTAACATCCTTTGATAATTTTATGTAATTAAATTGTACAATATCAATATTTAATATTAATAATTTAATATTTGAAAATAATGTTTTTAAATAATGTTAGATAGGATGACCATCTGTAAACAATCACAATCTCGAGCCCGCCAGTCCTGGAGTCCTTCTATCAATTTGTATGTCGCCAAACTCCGAGTGTTGTTTGGAGGACACTAGACAATACAAGTGAAATGTTGATCCAGAGAGCCCGCAAGTCCGCCTGTCAATTTGTATATAGAGGAACTCTGGGTGCTATTTGTAGGACACATAACAATAGAGTCTCAATTTTGAGCCCACCAACCCAAGAACCCGCGATCCAAAAAGTGGCTAAGTATGGAATGAGGGATCTGTACATGCTCTATAAAATCTCATGTCCATACTTTATACAAGTACATGTTTAGTATGTATTTCTCGTTTCTTGAAACATTTCTAGGTCTGGAAGTTGACAGATGCACGTGTTCAGATTTCCACTTACTTTTATATCACTAGCCCAACCGTCCACTTCCCCGTTTCAAATTGTATAAAATTTCTTGTCTAATTAAATTGTGTAATATCAATATTTAATATTAATAATTTAGTATTGAAAATAATGTTTTTAGATCATGTTAGATAGTTGATAGGGATTAGTATCCATAAACAATGGCAATCTTGAGTCTGCCAGCCCTGGACTCCGTCTGTCAATTTGTATATTGTGGAAATTCGAGTGTTGTTTGGAGGACACAAAACAATAGAAGTGCAATGTTGAGACAACCAATATGCAGGTATGCTTGTCAATTTGTATATCGCGGAATTCTGGGTGCTATTTGTAGGGCATGAAACAATAGAGACCCAATTTTGAGCCTGCCAGCCCGAGAACCCGCGATCCAAAAAGTGGCCAAGTATGGAATGCGTGATCCATACATGCTCTATAAAAATCTCATGTACATACTTTATTAGAGTACATACTTAGTATGTATTACTCGTTTTTCGGAAAACTTCTAGGTGTGGAAGTTGGCGGATTCATGACTTCATATTTCACTTACTTTTATATCACCAACCCGACTGACTGCTTCCCCGTTTGATATTGTAATAAACGAATATAAACTGGCCCAAGTCCAATTGTGCTATCACATCAACATGAGGCCCTTAAAAATCAAATAGCCTGCAAATCCGCTTGTCAATTTGTATATCGTGGAAATCTGGGTGCTATTTGTAGGGCATGGAACAACAGAGGTCCAATTTTAAGCCCACCAGCCTAAGAACTCGCGATCAAAATAGTGGCTAAGTATAGAATGAGGGATCCGTACATGATCTATAAAATCTCATGTCCATAGTTTATAAAAGTACATATTTAGTATGTATTACTCATTTCCTCTGAATGTTGTTTGGAAGACACAGAACAATAAAAGTGAAATGTTGAGCAAGCCAGTCTACAAGTTTGCCTGTCAATTTGTATATCGCGGGACTCTGGGTGCTATTTGTAGGATACAGAGCAATACATGCCCAGATTTGATCTCGCCAGACTGAGAACCCGCGATCCAAAAAGTGGCCAAGTATGGAATGCGGGATCCATACATGCTCTATAAAAACCTCATGTCCATACCTTATAAGAGTACATACTTAGTATGTATTACTCGTTTTTCGGAAAACTTCTAGCTACGGAAGTTGGTGGATTCACGACCTCAGATTTCAATTAATTTTATATCACCATCCCGACCGACTGCTTCTCCATTTGATATTGTAATAAACGAACATAAATGTTAGGACCACACAATGTACCCTTTTTGCCCATACTTTTTTCCATCATTATACCCTTGATCACCTGTATTTAGACTTATATTATCATTTCATCTGATCATTCCAAGGTATACAACATCCTTTCTCATTACTATACGTTTAATCTGTTTTGCATAATATTTTACATTACTTTTGTACTTAACCATTGATTAGAAGTGCATAAGTGTCCATAACTGCAGATCAACATTTGAAGCCTGTGCTGAAACACAGAACTGTCCAAGATCGCTCTTGCTGAACTAATGCCGAAACACGGAGCTGCTACACAGTCCGAGGTCGCATATGCCGAAACACGGAGCTGCTACATAGTTCAAGGATGCAGATGCTGAAACACGGAGCTGTCACACAGTTCAGAATTGCAAATGCTGAAACACAGAAGGAGACCGCCAGAACCAACGATGCTGAAGCACAAGACGTTACAGTTAGCAGTCAAAGCCGACACAGTCAAGAGCGCAATTCACGTGGCTGAAACAGCCCGTGAATTGCGATGCTGAAACAGCCTCAGTAGCGATGAGAAGGAGCTGTTACACCAGCCGTAACAGAAATACTCCGTTCAGTTCCTGTATTAGCATTCGGTTGCATGAGAATAGGACATCCTATGCTGATTTAGAAAGAAGATCCGATTTAGGATAGGATTCATATATTCTTTGTAATGATTGTATCGAAGGGATTTCACCTTTAAATTCAGAGGAAATCACCATTCGAGGGATCCAAGTTTTGATACATTGAAGCAACTCCAGAGAAGCGGACGCATTCTATTCTTTCAACTTGTAATGTGATATTTCGATGGATGAATATAAAACTGCTTTGAGTATCCTTCTCTAGCTTTTTGTTCAGGGGAATCTTGTGAGAAGGGAGGGCCCACCTTCATCACAAGATTCACCCATTAGATATAAGTGTGTTAGTATAATTTCTGTTTACGTTTTGTTTAACTGTCGTTTGCTGAAACACTGTTTTAATGAATTCCACTTTGCTAAAACACTACTGACTCTGTCTCAGTTATTGAATGAAATTTATAATTCTTTTTATCAATCTTGTGTGATGATTTTGTGAGGTTAGCAGAGAATTGGTTAAAGGTCCTTGCTCAGACAGAAAGGGATCGGAACATCATACCCTCTGTAGAATTCATTTACTATTGCATGTGTGCTAGCCAGAGAATTGGTTAAAGTGTTCCTGCTTAGACAGAAAGTGACTACAACACCTTGTCCTCTGTAGATTTCCTTTACCCCTGCAAGTGTGCTAGCGAGAGATTTGGTTAAAGTGTTCCTGCTCAGACAGAAAGGGACTACAACACCTTGTCTTCTGTAGGTTTCATTTACCTCTGTAAGTGTGTTAGCCAGGGATTGGACTAAGGGTTCCTACTCAGAAAGGAAAGAACCAAAACATCTTGTTCTCTGTAGACTTTCCTTAGGTGTTAGCCGGAAACTGGGTTAGAGATCCCTGCTCAGAAAGAAAGGAATCAGAATGCCCTGTTCTCTGTAGACCCCAACTTCACAAGTGTGCTAAAAAAGAAGTAAAGGCTCAAGGCTCCTGCTTAGACAGAAAGTAACTAAGTGCTTTGTTTTCTGTTAGATAGAGTTAATTGTTTCCTGCATTATTGTTTTCATGAAAAGAGTGTTAATGATGAAGTCTCTGTTTGAGAGTAAGGGTCCTGTTCTCTGATTGCAGAATAATTGTTCTTTCCCATTGCAAGTATTATTTTAATGTAATCCAGGATTCTTAGATTGATCTTTAAGGAACTGCAATAGGGAGGTTACTTTACTGTGATTTAATTCAGAGCTTCAGTTCATTCAAGCAAGTATAATTAGTATAGATTTCTTTACTACAACACTAAGTTGCTTTTGGAATTGAGCATATACTGTGCGTGGCTATATTTGAAACAAAAGACTTCCCTGGGTTGATAATTTATGTTTCACTTGGTTGTTTAAAATTAATTAAGCAATTATAGTGACCAACAATAAACTGGCCCAAGTCCAATTGTGCTATTACATCAACACGAGGCCCTTATAATTCAAATAGTTCGCAAGTCCGCTTGTCAATTTATATATCGCAGAACTTTGGGTGCTATTTGTAGGGCATAGAACAACAGAGGCCCAATTTTCATCTCGCTATCCCGAGAACCAACGATCCAAAAAGTGGCTAAGTATGGAATGAGGTCTCCATACATGCTCTATAAAATCTCATGTCCATACTTTATAAAAGTACATATTTAGTATGTATAACTCGTTTGTTGGAAAAATTTCTAGGTGAGGAACTTGAGCAATACACGTGTTCAGATTTCCACCCATTTTTACATCACCAGCCCGACCGACCTCTTCCCCGTTTCATATTATACAAATTTTTGGAACGCAAGTTTCCGAATACGCATGTTTTTCTTTGAAATAAGATATTTAACATCCTTTAATAATTTTATGTAATTAAATTGTACAATATCAATATTTAATATTAATACTTAGTATTGAAAATAATGTTTTTAGGTAGTGTTAGATAGTTTATAGGGATCACCATCCGTAAACAATCGCAAGCTCAAGCCCGCCATCCCTGGAGTCCATCTGTCAATTTGTATATGGTGGAACTCTGAGTGTTGTTTGAAGGACATGAAACAATAGAAGTGCAATGTTGAGCGAGCCAGCCTGCAAGTTCGCCTGTCAATTTGTATATCGCAGAACTCTTGGGTGCTATTTGTAGCACACAAAACAATAGAGGCCCAATTTTGAGCCCGCCAACCCGAGAACCCTCGTTTTTTTGGAAAATTTCTTGGTAAGGAAGTTGGCAGATTCACGTATTCAAATTTCACTTACTTTTATATCACCAGGCCGACTGACCGCTTCCCCATTTCATATTGTACAAACTTTGTTGTCTAATTAAATTGTACAATATCAATATTTAATATTAATAATTTAGTATTGCAAACAATGTTTTTAGATAATGTTAAATAGTTAATAGGGATTACCATCCGTAAACAATCGCACTCTTGAGGCTGCCAACCCTGGAGTCCATCTGTCAATTTGTATATCACGAAATTTTGAGTGTTGTTTGTATGACATGAAAAAAAAGGAGTGCAATGTTGACCGAGCTAACCCTCAAGTCCTCTTGCCAATTTGTATATCGTAGAATTCTGGATGCTATTTGTACGCCAGAGGTTCCACTATTCCAGAGAATATTCTTACTACTCATCTCCCTCTGCCCAGGAGAAAAAAAGGAGATGGTCCCTTGGTACACCGAGAGATATATTTCAAGCCAAAGAATTCCAAGGAAACCCTGCCTGCTCAGAGAACCTGCCCAGTTGCATTGATGGCTAGCGCAGAGGTTGATGTCATGGATTCTGAGCCGGAAGAAGATGATCTGATGGGCGATGATACAAAAATGGATGATGGAAATGTAGAGATTGTTCCCAATCCTGTGCCCAAATTGAAATCAAGCATAACGGGCGGAACTTCCCATCTTAGTGATGTCGGTCCTGACAACACCAAAAGGAGTTTCAGAAAAGAAACCGATGCTGAACACAATATCTTCTTTGCAACGCGAAAGTAGGAATTCCAGAGGTCCAAATTAGTTCGTTCTGGGCAGAAGAGTTTCACTGTAAAGAAATGATATGTTGATGCTCGCAGAGATATATTTCAAGCCAAAAAATTATTCACTTGTGGGACTACTATCTTGTTCTCTAGATATACAATTAACATCTTTGGGAATCACGTCCAGAACTCTCACTGCTGCAAGGCATATTTCTACTAGTCATATCCTTCCACCAAGAATGGACTAATTTGGGCCTCTGGAATTGCACGTGCAACCTGTGTCCCTGAAGTTTTTTCGACTATGCAGAGGGGGTTTCTAGTTGTGTCCTAAGTTTTAGTAAAGGGCTATTCCATTTTCCCTACAACGTTTTTTCGTGTTCTTCCTCATGGGAAGCTTATGAAAACTATCAATTTTACCACAGGATGATTCATCGAGAAGAAAGCTGCAAGGATCCTGCATACTGTGGATCCTATGCCTGTGTTTGTGGTAGATATGTTCAATGTTTTGGCCCGAAGAACTGGGTCCAATTTCTAAGGATAGATGTACAATACTTGGTGTTTTTCTTTTTTTTTAAATGGATTTGCTATTAATTTTTTTTTCCTTGGAGTCTTTGTTGCTTCTTATTTTTTGGATTTAACACCTGTTCTCATTAGCATGGTTCGGTGGTCTCGTAGTTATTCGATATTGTGTTTACTTAGGTTATTTTTTCTAAGATGGAACATCTAACAATTATATGACAATGTACTGTCAATCCACCAACCTTTTATGCAAACAAAAAATGGATTACACATAGTTTCAAACCAACGTTCAATTCTATTCGTAATTCAGATAGAACATAGTAATACCAATGTACAATCTTGCAGCAAAATCGTGATTATTGTTTCTAGACATGCAGTTATTAAGTTTTAATGCTAACAACCCATAATGAAAGAAGTTTAATACTTAAGTTAATATGTTACAGTCATGGAAGAATGTATCAAGAACACACTTACGCCCACACATTCCAATAAAATCTAATCTTCAACAAAGAATTTGCTGACAATTAGTAGAAAATGAAGTTTAATACTTAAGTTAATATGTTACAGTCATGGAAGAATGTATCAAGAACATACTTACACTCAAAGGTTGCAATAAAATCTAATCTTCAACAATGCATTTGCTGACAATTAGTAGAAAATGATGGTTTTGCAAAAATGGCACTTCTTTGAAACCAATTTGCGCTTACGAAAACTTCCCTTTGCCTTTCTATTTTCCGACTCTTTTATCCCTTGTATTTTCTCTTCCTGGGTACTTAATCGTTTTTTTCCAAAAATGCCTTGCTGCGTGGCTTGGTGGATTCACGCATTTCCACCAAGTGCTTCTCCTTTCTTTAAATTGGCCCTCGATTGTTCTGTGTCCTACAATTAGCACCCAGAGTTCCGCGTTATACAAATTGATAGGTGGACTTGCGTGCTCGTTGGCTCAACATTGCACTTCTATTTTTTCGTGACCTCCAAATAGAATTCAGAGCTCTGTGATATACAAATTGACACACAGACTCCAGTGCTAGAGGGATCAATATTGCCATTGTTTAGGGATGGAAAAGTGCTAAAATGAGCCATACCACATTTGCGCCACAGAAGCTATATTAAAGGGAAAAACATTTCCTCTATAGTTATGTGTCCTACAAATAGCTTCCACAGTTCCGCACTATACAAATTGACAGCCAGACTTGCGGGTTAGCTGGCTAAAAAAATGACTTGGAGTTCCACGATATACAAATTGACAGATGAAGCATACAACTAAAAAACAAGTAAACTCATGAATTGTATTCCTAGTAGTTGTTTTTTGTGCCCGCCAACTTCACACTTCTTTCCAAGTATATATCTTCGCAGGAAAATGGGATATCTATTACAGATGTGAATATATTGGTCCTTCTTTTCTGTCTTCTGTAATTGTCAAATATCTGTTTCTCTTTTCCCTGAACTTTATCTTTGTCGTCACTTATTCATTTTTTCGAAAATGTATGGTTGTGCGCGTGGACGAACTTGCACGTTCATGCTTACACTCGTACTCTTATATCGTGACATCGACTGACCGCTTCCCCATTCCATACCTAGACACTTCTTCGACCACAGATTCTCGGTAGGAATTCTCTAGATTGGACTTCTACTGTTCCATGACCTGCGAACAATATCGTCTCTTCTGTGATATACAAATTTGTTACAGATGTGAAATTCCATACCCAGACACTTCTCCGACCATGAATTTCCAGTAGGCAGGCTCTAGATTGGACTTCTAAGTTCTATTGTTCCATGAACTGCGAACAGTAACCTCACTTCCGCGATATATAAATTTACAACCAGACTCAGATCCTACCCTCTTTCTTATTATGGTCTACCTATCATGCCCTCTTCCATGGTATACATTTTGCACTGAAAACTTCAAAGAAATACAATTTAACCATCGAGTCCTGACGTCTTCTGTGGAACTATTGTCACCCCATTTTGAAGTCCGTCTGTCCGCTTTCCATACTTACCATTTCTTCAAATTTCTTTGGTGGATCGTCGGTTTGGCGGGTTCAAGAAATATTCAGTTCCTAGTCGTTGTTTCCTATGCCCGCGCCCCTTTGCAATTAACAATTACCAATTATATATAAGATCTTATCTCTAGGCATGCAATTAGCAAGAACTAATTTCAAACATCATGGGATGTCATTTGCGTGTCTTCGGGTTGGTCCGTTCACAAAAACTTCAATCCTCGCTTCCGAGAACGAGTCCGCCCAACCGTTTCCCTATTCCATACTTAGCTAGTTTCCTGGAATTCCGCAAATATACAAACTGGCCACTGAACTTCCCCATCATGATCTCTTCCATTTTACATGTTTTGCAGTCAAATATTCTGATACATAAAATTTGACCGTGGAACACTCGCCTCTCCTGAGTATCCCCGTAACCCTTTTTTGAATCTCGTCCGACCGATTTTCAGACCTTACCATTCTTTCCTTGCTCTCCCCATCTCCACGACCTTCACACTTGTCTATAATAAAATAATAAAATATGTTATATATATATATAGATAGATATCTTGTTTCTAAATATGCAATTATTGACATTTAATTTTAACAACTCATCATGCAGGAACCGTATATATTGTCATTGATGGGCGAAAGGCTCAAGGAGATCTCCTATTAATGCGCACTAAACTAAGATTTGCGGGGGGTTATATTATCCCTTTCGAGTGTTGATTTCAAAATCATGAAATGTCATTCACACGTCGTCGTCTTGGCACATTCACGAAACCTCCAATCCTTAATTGCTCTTCGTTCTACCCGCCACCTTCACATTTCTAAATATGCAATAAGTAAGCTTTACTGCTAATAATTCATCATGCACCACCCATGCAGATTTCCATTAATCAGCGAAAGGCTTGAGGAGATTTCCCATTCATAAGCATTTAACCAAGATTTAGCGGAGAGTTACATTATCAGCTCTAACTTTTCATTTCAACCATTGTCTAGAGAAAACCAATGTTCTCATAAACCTATGGCATCATCTCGACAACATTTTTATGGAGATACAGTGAACATATTCGGGCGTGAGGACAAGAACTTGCAGTGGTCTAGGGAATATTATTATTACTCAAACTCTGCCATAGAGAACCAAGTAATTTGGACCTCTAGGATTGCTCCTGCAAGCTGTGTCCCTAGGGTTTTTGATTGAAAGGACCTGGTCTCTTGGTGCACCGATAAATTTATTTCAGACAAACGAATTATTCCACTGCGGGACCTCTCTTTTGTTTCTTTGTCACCTCAAGTCTTTCGCCAGATGTTAATATTGTCGGAGCCAACATTGACATTCAGAGGAGAATATTGCAAACAGTTCCTAGCAAAGCATAATAACGGATTGGATCTCTTGCCCCATTTATTGGAAAAGCCGCTTCTAGTTCCTGAAGATTTTACATGCTTGCAGGTTAATTCATTTAGAAATCCATTTCGGGAAATTGCCTAGTTGTTTACAAGAATAACAAGACATGAGTCCACATCAACTGTTTCCCAGATGGCTCTTTATATTTTGTATTTCACAGTCAACGAACAAGCCATTTTTTATCGGGGCAAGTTAATTTCCCATGAAATCTGTTCCCAATTGTCAAGATTCAAAAGGGAAAACAAGTTTTATATGTTGTCCTACTTATTTTTTGCGATAGCGGATTCCTGTCGGTTTCCACAAATATCTCTGTCCAAGAATGTCAACTGGGAATTCAACCTAGTAACGTTTTGGTACCTGGTCTTGTGGAAGCACAAGGCTTCCCAATGTTTTTATGAGGTTTTTAATGGCTTCGTGTCTGTTTTCAAAGTTTTGTTGTTAGGAGAAGATGCTCCCCGCATATTTGAATAGGCAACCAATTTTTTGGATAGGAAGGGGACACTTGAACATTTGGATAATTACATTGTCATAAGAATTTTTGGCTCCACTGAAAAACCTTCTCTCCTTCCATGTCACATTATGGAAAAAATGTTTGTTGCAGAAGTAGCATGAAAATACAACTACTGGTTGCATATGTTGCAAAATAAGAGAAAAAAAAAGTTCATTCCTCTGCCTTGGAAAGTAGGGGAGTTCGCTTTGAAAAATGTCAACAAAATTGAGGAATTCGCAATGCATTCTAGCATCTCCAAACTGAGATATGCTGAAAGCATAAGAGGGTTTGACCACTATAATATTTTTCGACAACATTTACAAACACTTGGCCTCGACGATTTTTTTATCAAAAAACACCTGCCTGAAAATAGAGACAGTGGCGGAAACATTCCCACTTTTTATGTCGATGACCTAGACACAGTGCAAATATGCACTAAATTGTACACGTAATAGGGGAAAGGCCCCGGTGACAATAGTGTTCAATCGAAAAATAACACTCCAAAAAGTACGACATCTCAGAGCATCGCTCCAACAACCCACCACAACAACAAAGAAACTCAGAGTTCTTCAAACGAAGGAGGAGATAATGAACCTCCTCACTCTAAAATTGATAGTTCTCACAAGCTTCCAGTAGACAAGAAGAGAAAAAAAAATATGGGACATGCGAAAGAGCCGAAAATTCAGAGTGAGAACATGGAACTTGACATTGATCTAGATAGCATGATCTGCTACCTTGATCAGCCTAGAGACGCCATCCACCATAGCCATCCAATGGACATATCCGTTATCGAAAATTTTGACGAAGATGAATCCTTTGTGTTCCAACGCACTATTTTTGATAGCCATTCCAAAAAATTGATAATTGAGAAAAACGATGTCAAAAATAAGAAAGGAAAATCTCGTTCAGAGGTTGACCTTGCCAACATGCGACCGCCCCAAATCTATTAACTTCACAATACGAGCGAAGAAGCACTTCATGATTCTATTGGAGGCATCGAGGCTGAGAATGCCATACTGAAGGACCGGGTCAAGGAATTGGAAGAGGCTTTGATTCCTATGCCATTACCTGTCAATCCTTTGGCAATAGCCATGCATGCCACCCCTGCAGCTAACGTAAAATCATCCTCCACCTTCCTCACATCCTATAGAGGATATGTGGAGAATAATATCAAGAAAAGAATGGAACTGGTTATCGAGGCATGGAAAACGTCACAAACCATCACTTCCCTTGGAACCAGGTCACATAGTTTGCTCCAACATTTGCAGGCGGAGTTAAAAGATGAAGAAAATTTCTATTTAAAAACGGTCCTTCCTTTTGGCACCATTGTGAACAATATGACAGAAACAAAAAGAAGAGAACAAGATCTTCCATCCAAAAACCAGATCGGTCAATTGAATGCATGTTGGAAAGAAAAAGTGAAGAACCTACATCTCATTGTTCAGTCATGTGAACAAGCCATATCGAAGAAAGATAAATTATTCACAAGGCTGTCAAGAATAAACTTAGCCGGAAAAACCAATGACTTCCAAGACCCTGGCTTAATCGAAAACTCCTTTCCCTTAACTAGGCAAGAGTTCGATAAATAGGTTGTTATGTTTAAGGCATTGTCTCTGGAAAAGTTTTACAACATCCTTCACTTTGATCAAGCTCACGTCGATGACTGGCTAGTCAAATATTCAGTACAAAATGAGGAAATTCATCAGGTTCTGTGTAATGTTTCTATCGACTTACGGGAATTAGAAAACAATCTTTTCAACATAAAAATACGAAATGAGATCAACGTCACTCTAATGAGAAGCTACATTAAGAAATGTCTTGAAAGGGAATTGAAGCAAGCCGCCGACGAAAGGCAACAGGCAGTTGTCAGGATTCCAGCAACCGTCGACGACGTCAATGAAACAACAACCATCGGGGATATCAATGAAATGACAGCCGCAAGAAAATATCCAAATGGATCATATGTACCCTCACTGTAAGTCTACTGATTGCATCCTACTTTGTTTATCAACCGAGTTATTCCACTTTTTAAAATAGAGATGTGTAGGCAAACACTTATACCTTTCAATTTATTTTTTTGCAGTACATTGCACTCTATCTTCTTTCTACAGTCTTGTTTCTTGTACATATTTATCTAATGGTTTGTGGGAGGCCCAATCCCAGTCTACATGAAAAACACATTGAAATTTTCATTTATATGTAACCAACTTTTATTTTTTTTATATATTTCAAAATTTCCAGTAGTATGTAACAAACTTTTATTTTTTGACATATTTCAAATAAAACTATTTTCTTATCTCCTTTTAAATTTATGTCTTCATACATTTTTATCTTTCACCAGTCTATATGACAAATTCATTTAAATTTTTATATGTAACAAACTTTTATTTTTTTATATATTTCAAAATTTCCAGTAGTATGTAACAAACTTTTATTTTTTTACATATTTCAAATAAAATTTTTTTTCTTATCTCCTTTTAAATTTACGTAAAAAATAAATGGTGCTCTGCATGCCAAGCGTATACATGTTGCACACAACATTTCCGTGATATACATTTCAAAATTTCTAGTAGTATGTAACAAACTTTTATTTTTTTACATATTTCAAATAAAACTGTTTTCTTATCTCCTTTTAAATTTATGTCTTCATACATTTTTATCTTTGACCAGTCTATATGACAAATACATTTAAATTTCCAAATTTTTTCTTCCACTGTGAACAAATTTGTAGTTTGTTATATACTTTCAAAAAATAAATGGTGCTCTGGATGCCAAGCGTATACATGTTGCACACATGCATTTAAATTTCCAAATTTTTTCTTCCACTGAACAAATTTGTAGTTTGTTTTATACTTTCAAAAAATAAATGGTGCTCTACATGCCAAGCGTCATTTACTTATTCCCCGTGTTCCATGATATACATGTTGCACAAAAAATTTCCATGATATACATTTTGCACCGAACATTTCCGTCATTTACAACTCGACCCCATTTTCCACAGTTTGCTTTGTAACCTTGTTGGCAGGGACTACGCTACCACACAACCTTGTTCAAAATACATCACAAAGATAAAAGAAAATTGATCCTATCTTCAACTATGGGAAAGAAAAAATGTGTAACACACCCGACCCCCTAAAAATCATTAGGTTGGTGGGGTGTATGGAAACATTCACCAAATTACCCTTCTTAACCATCACTCTAAGTCTGATTTTGATATCTTAGATGAAATATTCTCCTCAATATCATTCCAAGGACTATCTTCATGCTCAATTCTAAGCTCCAGACATAATGTTAAGATCCTTAGAAAAATATCAATCAATTACCCTTAAGGCAATGTCATCATGTCCACGTGGCATCTGCATGGACCCCCTCCACACATGCCAGCTGACATCATCAACCTGCATAACATCCACAAAAAACGACAAAGATGATGGTCAATTGGGTCGATGCATAGATGAGTCATCGATCCAAAAATCCAATGGGCACTAAAATGTAAGCACCCATAACTATTGGGATGATGCATCGTTGGGTCATCAAGCCAAACTGTCGATGGGAAATAAAAAGACATCACCAATGACCATTAGGCCAATGCATCGATGGGTCATTGGGACAAAATATTGATGGGTGAAAAACACCATCATCGATGACCATCAGATCGATGCACCGATGGGTCATTGGGACAAAATGACGATGGGCATAAAACACCATCACCAATGACCATTGGGTTGATACATTGATGGGTTATTGGGCCAAAATTATAATGGGAACAAAATTCCATCACCGATGACCATCAGTCCAATGCATTGATTGGTTATTGAGCCAAAATGTCGATGGGAACAAAACACCATCAATAATGACCAATGGGTCATCGAGCCAAAATATCGATGAGGATTTGGGCCAAAGATCCGATGAGGATCTAAAAATCCACCACCAATACACTGATCGGTCGATGGGATGGCACATATCTTAAGGAAACATGAATAGTCTATGTTCATTGAGACCAATGATTGAACGATTAGGATTAACTCCTGACACTTAGTTGAATACCTTGTTCTCTTTCCACTAATTTTTTGGATCTCACTTGTACTCGATTTCCACATGGAATTCACTCATTTCCCCCTTCATTGATGTGTACCCAAGGCCAAGCCTCCACCTGTCATTAAACCATTGGCTACGAGATGCATGGCTCCCATCCCATGTTTCCTTTATACCTCTGAGGTACAACTTTCATGTCCATTGGATCAAATGGCAGAGAATCACATAGATCAATGATCCATATTAAAATCCAGCTTAAAGTTACACAACAATTAATGAGGTTACTTAATCCCAAAATATATGACAGTTGGATGATTTGATCTGATGACTCTAATTAAATTCAACCTTAAAGTTGTGAGAGGGTTAACGAACTTATTAACCCTGAAATATCTGATGGATGAGATTTTTCCAATCTAATGGTATAGATCCATGTGGGTTTTAAAGAGGTTCAACTAATATCCTCTCCTCATCATCCCAAATTTTCCACGGAAGGACACCTTTCCTCTCCATGTGTCACCCTCCACTTGGAAACTCCTTGCCAATTTTCATATGCTCTCACAGTGTAGGGCTTGTCTTACATGGAATCCATGTCCGCTTAACATGTGCTAACCACCTAACACCCAAATTTCCACTTCAAGAGATAAAGGTTCCATTAAGTTATGGTTTGGCAACATTCAGATCCGAATTTTCAATAAAATCTCATTCAAAGGAATTTTCGTTTTCTATATTTCTAGATAGTCACGGTTCCACTGCATTGTTCTACCATCTAGATCCAATTTTTTACTAAAATCCCTATTTAAGAGTTTTCTGGATTTTTGTATTTCCACATGGTCATGGTTTCATCTCCTGGTTTTTCCATCTGACATCCAACCAACCACCATGGCCTTATTGGTAGGTCACTCCACTGACGTGTCATCTGGATTTTGCAAAACAATGATTTAAAGGGTTTTCCATATGTTTGTTACTAGGATTGAGGGTTCCATCCACATGGTTCCATCCACATGGTTCCATCATCCGACATACGAGTTTTTGGAAAATTAGACCTAAAAGAAAAACCTGGATATCCGCTACTCATATATCTGTTGTTTTTCCAACAAGGGCTCCAACGAATTAGGGTCCATCCCAGATGTCATAGTTTCGATAGGTCAAAGTTCCTACGTCAGGGTTCTAGCCTCATGGTTCCACAACAAGGTTCTAGAATCTAGTAGTTTGACTAAAAGAAACTTTGGATATTAGTTGTCTCCAACAACCTAGATTTTGGGGTTTCCACCTTAAAAAATTCTAATTAAAGGTCAAACTAGAGAAAGGGATCTGATATCCCAGATCCTCTATAATTAACTTATAAAACCTCTTAGTATATCCTCTCCATAGACATAATTTAGGAAAGGAGACTCAAGGAAACAACCATTCTTGAGTAAGTAATCCCCCATACAATCCATACCATTAATCTCAGGGTCTTAAGATATGATTTTTAGGTTGTTTTCATATGTTTTCAAAAGAGGATAATCCTCATGGAAAATAATCATGCATACAAATACTTATAGAATTGTACATTTAATTCATTTCTCTTAACATTTTCTCATGTACCATACCACTTCATGAATGAAAAACATGCATATTTTATTCAGACATTGGAATATATAGAGCATAAATAAATACTTATCTATTCATAAACTATCACCCAGACCAAACCGACTGAGGGTGAGAATTTGTCCACCCAACCGTAGGCTCTGCTTCACTAATCCTCTCTGCAATAGGCCACCCCTATGCTATACCATGATACCACTAGGGAAACTTGGGTTTCTTAAGGAAATTTGGGTTGGGTGTGAAGGCCACTCTCCTTCATAGACAATCTATAATAGGAATCCCTTACACCCACCAAGTCAGGGCCTCCATGAGTTCCGTTAGTTACATTCCCAACTGGATAACCTCTAAAGAAGGGATTCCCTTCAATTATAACACAGTCCCTTAGTACCCTCCCCTCTCAGTGTCGATTTCCTATCTAGCAAACATTAATCGAGCGACCCTCTTTTTCGGTCGGGTTAGGATTTTTTCCTGCTCATAATTCAAAAATGAGTTCCACTAGAATGTTTTTCTCTTTTCTTGATTCCCAAGTATTCTTTGTTCTCTCCTCTAAATTCCACCCTATTCCCCACTCTTTTCCATGCCATAAATATTCTATATTCTCCCTTATAGGTCTCTTCTTTACCCTTCTTAGAGGGTTCATGAATTCCCTTCCTCGTGTTAGAGGAATTCGCGGGTCAATCATAGAAATCAAGGCGATATTTTCTATACCCATGGCTGACAATTTTTATTCGTTCAACCATTTCTCCCTACATCCTTCATTGTGGGTGGTTGGATATTAAACTACCAAGCCCCCCCTCATTAACTAATTTTGGGAGAATGAGAAGAGAAGGAAAATAACTTGAAATATGAATTTTAGAAAATGGCACTATGTCTCTTAGGCAATGTAATCCCCCCATCATTGATTTCCACTCATGGTATCATGGTTAGTACCAATTCTCCACCCTTTGTTGAACTATTCAATGTGCTTTCATTAACAAAATATATTTACATTGTTTGAAAATGTCCATTCTAGTCTTATAATGGAAAAATATCCATGTCGCAATTCATAATGACATTATTTCATAATTATAATTACAGACTAGGAGAAACGAGGTGTTACAAAATGTGTCAAAGATTACAATTGGATTGATAAGAAAAAACATATAGATGTCCCTACTAGTGAATAATAGTTATAAAAATGTATATACTGGATAATGTTTTCTTTAAAGTGTTGTGTAAATTGTGAATTTTTTAGAACATTCATTTCATATTATTTTCTTTGTAATTAAAATATGTTTACTAAACAATCATTCACAATTTGCAATATAATAGTAAAGTGGTGAAGTGTTTCAATATAATTTTTAAGTTTTATCATTATTAACTATATTCATGATATTCCATAATTTGATTAATTAGTATTGTGCCAAGAGGCACTCTACAACCCAGTATGGGGGATATGTTGTCACATATGTCACATTAAAAAATTAAAAAAAAAAACAAGTCGACTCAATTACACTTTGAACAATCACACGTAAGTCGTCTCTACTACACACACATACACACACACACACATACACATCAAGGAATATCAATCATCCAACCAAAACATACATGCACTTTGTGTGGAGAGTGAAGTTGTGTGAGGAGAAACCAAGGAATTGAAGATCTATTCATTAAGGTGTTCATAGATATTATTTTAAAAATTTCGTTGATTTGTAAAAACTTTGAAACACATTTTGAACACACAAAAATGATATTACACTAAATCCAATTTGTCCGGAATGAAAAACAATAACTATAATTTGGAAATTAATATAAAAATTAAAAACCAAATTCACACTGATCTTTTATTGTTATTTTCTCATGACATTTCTTCAAAGACTCTCGATTTTCAAAAATTGATTTGTACTTCTCACGTTCTCTTATAGTTTGGAGTTTCACTTTTTTGAGCATAGGATCTCTTTGAAGAAGGTATCCCAACAAACCAAGTTCCCTTGCATTGTATTTGTTGATATCCGTCGCTATTAATTGAAGATTGGCAAGTGGATAGGTTAAATATGGTGGCATTATATCTCCCTGTGGCTCCTCTCGCGTTACAAAGAAAATATCATATATATACCACGACATGGGATGATGCACTCTCCTATCAGTTAGCATACAAATACATAGATATACACTAAATGCCATCTAAATAATAATGATGAAGAAAGGACGAATACCAAATAGAATAGGATTTATTCTCTTACCAAAATCAACTATCCTTGTAGGTGTAAACGCTCAAGGTTACAATGCCTCAGGAACATGTTGAGCATAAGAACAACAATTCTTTTTTTCCCACCAAATACAAATCCAAGATTGATGGAAATCACTTTCAATGATCTCAATGTTCCCACTAATTCAAGAAATTTGTTCATGGAAAAATTGTATCTTGTATAGGAACTTGAATGCAATGACAAGCTCAATCAAATTACTTCCAAAGCTCCATTTTGAGTCCTCTAATAGTTGAGGAAAACTCATAAAATTCGATTCCATTCACTCTCAAGTATTTTACACACATGATTTTCTTCAGAGTTTTAAGTTTGCAAGAATGGACTGTCAATCTTTGTTACCTAATAAGATATAGAACTAAATCTATAAGGTTGAGAGTGGAGATGGTAGGAATCTGTAGGCCAAAACAAAGGCATACATTTAAATTATGAAGAAGAGGGAAATGTAAACCAACATAGATCCATCTTAATCCCATATCTATCAAAAATTGAGAGGGATCAAATCTCTCGAGGTGCAAACTATTTTAGAGTGAAAAACTTGAGGAAATGTTTGCACCTTGAGAGATGTGATCCCTATCGACGCTTAATAGATCTGAGGTTAAGATAAGTTATATGCTCTGAAACACATGGCATTGTCTACAATGATCTTGGTGGGGACTCCAAATCTTGTCATAATGCTGCTTGGGATGAACTCCATTGCCACATTGTGAGTGGCATTCCTTGCGAGAATAACCTCCACCCACTTGGTGAAGTAATCAGTTGCCACTAGGATCCATTTCAAGCCATTGTTGGACTTCTCAAGTATCTCCCCTAGAAAGTCCATTTTCCATTGTTGGAATGGAACCTCCATTGAGACTGGGCTAAGGGGGAGAGCACCAAAAGCTTTTATTCTTCCTACAAACCATTGGAATAGATAAAACCTTCTAACCTCCTCATAAACATCAACAAATATTAAAGGCCACTAATACCCTACTAAATCCAAGCTGGTTTATTAAAAAACAACATCATTAAAATATATTAAAATATTAAATATATAAACATATTGAAAAATAAAAGAATTGCCAATTTTAAAGTATTACTTTTCATTACACACTATAAATATTTAAATACCTACAAAATATGAAATGCTTTATTTTATAAATAAAACAAAACAACATATATTAAACAAAATATTATAACATCATTAAATTACATGAATCTTTTCCTCTAATACTTGTTCTTTATAATATGTTATTTTCCTTTAATACATGTTCTTTATAATATGTTTGTTTTTTCTATTAATGTTAGAAGTTAGGATTTACATTTTTAGGTACTCAAAATGTTCTTGTAGGTGAGACCAATTGTAATCACCTTTATGGTTGATTTTTCGACCATGTCAAAATAACATGTTATTTTTACGATGATTTGAGAAGTGAAAAGAGTAAAATCTTATTTCCTTATATTTAAAAAAAGTGAAAGTTTATTCTCTTATGAATTATTTATGAAATATAAAAACAAAATTATTTAATATTTTTTTTTCAATCATTTAAAAACTTCAATACAAATCGTTTAGTAATTGTTAATTTAAAACATCATTTTCAAAAAAAAAATCTAACTTAAATATCTAAATATACCATTTCTAAACTTAATGGATAAATAGTAATATCTACACAATATGTTTGTACTTTGGTGTTTCTACACTATGTCTTGTTGTATATAGAATATACTATGCATTTTTTAATAGTGTAGTCTAAACGTTTTATCTTTTGGAGGTTTTTTGGCAATTGTTTTTGTTTGATTTTGTTCGAAATTAAATGAAGAATGATTGGATCTACAGATTTGAGTGGCTAAATTTGTATACTACAAATGCTTCATAAGTTTTCCAACACAATACAATTTTATCCAAATTTAAATTACCAAATTCTGACAAAAAAAACCCAAAAAATAAAACATTTAACCAACACCTTTTTTAATTATTACAAGAAAAAAAATGTCTACATAAATAAAACCAACAATGAGTAGTAAAAGTTGTAATCATTACTCTTTATAGGTGAGGGAGACATGAGGGACCCATGCCAATGAAATCATTATTGTTGATGCTTCATGTTAACGAAAAGTAGTAAAATGACAACGAACGCTTTATCATCATATTCTTTCCTTGATTAGCGGCCTATTTCCATGCTTTATCATTATATCTAACTATTATTTTATATCATTCTCTCTCCTATAAATTATAACCTATTATTTGTATATAAATCTTAAAAAAACCTTAAAAAATCCATATTTATTGATCGTTGATAAGTAATGCAATTGTCCTAACGGCTTTAGGATTTTCCACCAACTTCAATAAAGGAATTTCAATAAATTTGTTGTAATGTAATAAATTTGTTATAATGTGAATTTTGACTTGCCATAGTGTTCCCATAATAGAGTTGGACAACACCAACGTTATTTCAAGTTGTGATTAGAAAAAAAAAAAAAAAACTTATATTTTATAAACAATGGCTATCTTCATCCTTAGGTATGCTATGCATAATAAGAAATCATGAACCAAAATTCCATAATAAACTCTAATGTCATTCTAAATTCGAAAGTCATTCTAAATGTTCCATACCCTAAACTTCCACATCCTCCATTAGAAACATTATCCATCAATCTTACATTTTTTTAAATCCCATTTCCTTTAAAGTAGAATAAAGAAGTGTCCATTTTCTACTTCTTAACCTCCATGAAAATGATGCAAGTAAATTAATCTATGCATATGACATCTCAATTTAACAAGCATTAAAAAAGAAATGGCATTGCTTGTTTCCTACCTGGGTTCCATGAAACTGGTTGTAGAATAGGCCATGGCACAATGAATTGTGACATTATCTAGCCATGTAATATATGGGTCACTACTAGATGATTTAACAACACATTTACCATTACATACTATTACATCTAAAGAAAAATCCAACACAACAACTTTTGGAGTTATAGACTTCTACAAATGCATAAAGGTCATTGTTGTTGTACATGTGTGATTGTTCCCCTTGGTATGATCAAAATTCATGGTGTTGAATGATTCACTTGTATTATTTAAATCTCTAGGTAAGATTGGCTATATAATAATTCCACTACTGAGGATGACTTCTTTGCTTCGAGTTCTATAACGAACATTATGAAGTCATAAGTGGACACAATCTTTGATAACGATTGCAAAAATTGATGTGCAGTTGGTAGATTTTTCTAATGTCATTATTAACAAGTTGAGTTGGTAGTACTATTAGGCACTATAAACAACACCAAGTTAAATAGATACATATAAATGCTTTTATAAAAAAAATTCCATGTAAAGTCCTCAATAAGAAATTTCCTCAATAAGAAATTTACTGTCAAGCACATAGCCTAATTCTCAACATAAAACTCAGCTCAACCAAGCTATTTTCATTCACAATATGGTTGGTGCTCTATTCCAGCACCTAGCTTCCTCTTGTTGTCCCAAAAACTAGATGTAAAAATTGTCCCCTCTTCCTACTTGAATTCCCCTTTTCTCCATGTGTTCTTTGACTCTTTCACATTCCCCAAAAATATTGTACCTATCCCATGTTGTCATAGATAGGTGAGATGAATTTTTCACCAACCTCTTACATGAGTGTACTTAGGCCATACTCCAATATCTAGGTGAGATGACTTTCCCACCAACCTCTTACATGCATTTAATGACTAGTTTGAAATAATTCAAAGGAGGTAAACATTAACAATAAAATGGCTTGGATTATTAGGAATGTGGAACTTCCCCTTTGGACCCCCTTTTGTCCCCCCCCCCTCTCGTGTGGAATCACATCCCCCAAACATTATCGTCCCTCTTGTATCACAACTAGCGATTTATTTTTATTAATTAATATATGCACATTTATAATCCTAGTCTCTCTGACCTAAAATAATTACAAGCTCTCTGACACAAAACATATTGGCTCACGAGCCTAAAATTCATTTGCAAAATCAGATTAAAATTTACAGGATTAAAACTAGGATGTTACAATCCTCTCCTCCTTATTTTTGCACTTTCTTCAATCCACATCACCATACATATTTATATACATAACGATTTCACATTTAATCATTCTTCCAACAATTCCAACCAACAACCTCTCATTCCCTTCAGTATGCACAACCCAAGGAAGTGTACACCCTTCTCTTTTCCGTAGTCCCTTAGGCTGTACCACTTCCCTTCCAGGGATCCAACATAGACCCAGTAGGAAGTCTTAGAGTTCTGGTAAATGTAACAAATTTCATAATTTGTTGACAAAAATTCCAATCAATAATGTCTTATTCCCCTCATCCTACACAACACAAGGAATGTTATTTACTTCTCTTCATCGTAGTCCCTCGAACAATCCTCATCTCTCTAGGGCTCAAGAATAAACCAACCAGGAATTCTCAGAGTTGTGGCTCCATGAACACTAACTGCAATAAATTCACAAATTTTTGACTCGTACAACAATTCCAACCAACAATATTCCATTCCCCTCAACGTACACAACCCAAGGAAGTGTACCCCCTTCTCTACACCGTAGTCCCTCAGGTTGTCCAACTCCTCTTCTAGGGTTCCAACATAGGTCAAACAAGAACTCTTAGAGTTGTGGCTACATGGACTCTAGGTGCAATAACAAAGTATCCAAACTTTCAAAATAGTTGCAAGTATGCCTCCTGCATCACATCTACCATCTCCCACTTTGTTTCTTTTGAGTTGTAACAAGTCCACTAGACTTTACTTGTTTCATTATTTTGTCCTTGAGGTTTGTTTCCTTCTGGTGCTCTTTTTTCCAAGTACTCATTTCATGTCTTCATTCTTTATTTGTTCCTATTATAGCCACCAAGAAAATATACATGTTATAGTCATTATCATACAATCGTTATCTTATCCACAAGAGTTCTCAACTCCACAATATAACATTTGTTTAAGAGTAAGTTGGTAATCATAAACCAATACTTATTTGTATGGCTATTTCCGCATTTCAGAAAGATTCCATGAGAAAGAAATCATCCTCTAAAACACCCTCATGAATCCAACCACATGCATTTTTAATCTTCCTCTTCCTTGCTATACTCACCCTCTAGGATTAGGCATCCCCTTCACTGCTACATAGTCTCTTGGGAAATCCATCTTGTTAAGGCTTTCATGTGCAAGGAGAGAGCCAACTTACTGCTAGACCTCCACTAATAGTATATAGCCAATAAATTACGGAAATCATAGGGTTCTAATGTCATAAAAATGACCATCTTACCAAGATTTCCAACTTCAGTAGTCATTATCTCATTTGTATCACACACTTATAGTGATTGTAACATACCCAACCCCTTAAAATGATTTTTAAGGAATGGGGCATCAAAATGTTTCTTTCCTCAAACGTCTTGGATCCTCTGTTCGAGGTCTTCATCCTCTTCTGCTCATTGTTGTGGGTGGGAAATCCACCTATGGACTAGAACTAAGGGTTTAGTAATGCATGTAGAAATAACCTTCGAAAGTCTCCTACCTTTTACTATTATCCTGACATAGACCCCACATTCATGCATAAAACACAAGGATAAAAGGATCCGGTAACTCTACCTTGAACTCCTCGCTTGGTGTTGATCCTTTTGCGTTTGGTTTCTCCTTGACTGCAAGTCTCCTCCCAAATCTAACCTGCATTCACAAATAGACAAACAAATAATTACGAACATGCATCTCATATATGAATTAGTGGGTTAGAGGTTCCAAAAATATAAACCAAAATTGAATATTGAACACCTCATATGGCGAGACGTGAAAAGTTATTCTTTCTATTAACATCACAAAATTCACTTACAATGGTGAGATCGGCTACTGCTCCTCGAATATGGTCCCAGACTCTTCTTCAACTGTGCACCAACTGCTTCCACATATGCTTCTCCTCTTCAGTTCTCACATAATGGTTGCAAAAGGTTGGGGCAAGGGGAATGAAAAATCGGGTAGAGCTTCTTTACTATTATTTTTCCTCTGCCAAATGGGACCCCTACCCCTTCTTTTATAGGTTAGAAAGGGGTAGGTATTTGGTTGAGTGACCGACTATGGGTGGTCAAACAGTTTAGGCAATTTACCTGAAAATCTATGTTCCGTCTGCAACTTTCTATTTTTTGTGCTTTTGTCGGTATACGCAAGATGTAGTGGGTTAGCTAGTGTATACACACATGCAGTAGTGGAGCAGGGCGCATATGCCTTCAAAAAGGGTGTTTTTTAGAAGAGTTGTTCAGTAGTGGCTTGGCAAAAATGGAAAATGAGATGGCATGATGCCAAGTATGCATGTCTGGTGCAAATTAGGGTTATAACAGATGCCCCCTAATGTATGAGGCCATAAGATAATCTGATGGCCAAAATGCATTACCAATCTTCACCATCGTATGAAACAAGTGAGCCCAGGGAATAGAGTTCGGGAGGTGCCATCTACAAAATAGCAATCGTCTCACCGAGGTGGGCATACCCATGCTTGGGATGAAATAAAATCATGGCTGCCAATCAAATACACTGCAGATCCATGTCATATAACTATATAAAGTGTAGCCGCGAGAAATACATAATGGATATACATCTCGAAATAAAAAAGATATACATGTGGAGTATCCATCTTCAAGAAGCAAATGAGGCCTGATGGCTAGAGATGAGGCCTTCAGAGCTTAAGGAACAACTTCAAAATATTCATAAATCAGGTAGGAGTGTAGTATGGGTGTGTGACTTCACTATCAAGAGGTCTTCGACGGATCGTCAGGAACAAACTAGAGGATCTTAATGATCAGGCTTAGGGCTTCATTGATTTCGAACAAAGACTTGATTGGATTTTTGGGATGGTCGGGCATGAGGGAAAGAGACAAACTGCAGAGGGGTCGACTCAAGCTTGGTAAAAAATTCCCTTGGACAGTAGCATGACAAATGACGAGACTCATGAAACATGGTATTTGACATAAGTTCACAATGTAGGAGGCAACACAAAATCTCCATATGTTTGGAAGAATAACCAAACAGAGGAGGACACATCTCTATGTAGAGAGAACAACTTCCTAAGGTCATGTTAAATCCCAGAGCTTGACGAACAAATAGAAGGACATGATTTGTCCAAGGGCGACTCATTGTGCTACCAAAAAAGAAAATACTTTTCCCTTCCTCTTTTTGGGGTATATTTGATTTTTTTTTGTCTTTTTCAAAAATTTTGGAAAGCTTGAAAAAGAAGAAAAGAATGCTATGTTACAAAGGAGGAACAAGTGTCATAGACATACTAGTTCCAGGTGCAAGGAACATATCGATGCTCAGAGCAAGGAGACATATGTAGGAAAAGGACACTCGAAAAAAATCCTCCATGGGCCAAGGTGTCAAGACGCAGAGGCAAAGTGCTACAGGGCTTGCGTATAAGGCATGCTTCAGATGGTTCAGTTGAGAGCAACATGGAGCCAGAATTAGGCCAAAGACGTAGGTATGAAAATGTGATTAATAAGACACAATGGTAACGTCCTTCGATGTGGTTTTAACGAGCCCGGATAAGGTAAGCTTGGCGGTTTTTCATTTTTAGAGAGTCTGAAAAAGTGTAAAAGGAGACTCCACTAGGGTACCTTTTTTTCGAAGGTAGTCTAGTAGGTTCGAAAAAGGGGTAAACTAGCACCGAAAATATGTCTATTCAAAACCATTTTAATGAGTGTGATAAAGACAATATCACTCGACAATTTTTTCATATTTAAGGAGTCTGAAAAAAGCTTAACTATGGACTCCGTATGAGATTTTCTTCTGGACCATTTTAATGAGTGTGAAGGAACAAGGTCACTCGATGATCTTTTCAATTTTAGGGAGTCTGAAAAGAGATTAACTATGGACTCCGTGGGGGTTCCTTCTTTGTAAATTTAGTCTCTCAGGCTCGAAAAAGGGGTAAAATTATACCCGAGAATACTCTTTAGAGAACCGAGGCTCCTAGAGTATACCTTTGTTCATACAGTTGACCATCCGAACCTAAAAAGGGGTAAACTACCACCGGATAGACGTTCCTTCAAATTTCAGTTTAGCGAGCGTGAAGGGAGAAAAGGTCTCTCGACAATATTTTCATGTTTAAAGGGTCTGAAAAGGGATTAAAAGAAGACTTGTTGTGGGCTACAACTCATGTATGAAAATGGTTCAGGTAGAGCCCACTGCTAGGCTCAGACCAAGAGTCTCTTCGATAGTCAACTTGGAAAGTCTCCCAAAAGGGAAGAACACACAAACCACAGTGTAATTCCTCCTACGACATAGAAACCGTAGTCATGGCTTCAAGGATAGCCTCATCTGAAGGCAATTTAAAATCCAATAAATCACGCAAACGAGGGTCGACAGTCCGAAAGGGTGAAGTAAACTGACCATATTCCATATGATGATGGAGGCTCTAGTAAGGACTCGCAGAGTCTATCAATGAAGAATCACAAGCACGAGGGCTTGAGGATCTACTAACAACGAGATCAGACTGAGAATGAGACTCAAGATCACTTGGACCAAGAGGTGGAAGCAAGGGCTCCCATGCTCCCATTGGATAAACCAAAGGATCAATTGTTGAGACCAAGTCTTGAGAAGGAAAAATTGATTGCACAGGTTCATGCTCAGAAGCAATTGAACACCGAGGGTAAGACGCCACATAATTAACCCGTGGCGGGGTAGAGTCTACACGAACACTAGGAACATATAAAGGGGTAGCCTGAACTAACGCCAAATTAGGATGGTGATTATGATATGCCAGCTGGTCAATAGTGACAATGCCTCCATTGTGAGGGAAATGCATCACCCGAAAGAGTGTATACACCACAACATTCATAGCATATACATAATCACGCTTGAGAACCATATTGAAATCTAACGGGCCTTGCACCACTATAACATCAACAAGGACAGTCTTCCCACCTAATGAGATAGGTAATTGAGGAAGAACCCCCAAATATTCACTAGGAAGTCTATCAAAAGCCAACAGCTCATGTGAAGCAGGCACAAGCTCAGGAGATCCCAAGACTTTCCAAACCAAGGAGGATAAAATACCTGTGGAGGCTCCTTCATCCACGATACATCGATAAATGTTTGTTGAATTAACTTCAACCCTTATTTGAAAAGGTGCAGAAGAAGGAAGACGAGGCTCAACAAGGTCATTCCAATCAAAGGAAACCATCCTAGGGCTTGGAGGGGGTGTGCTTGGAATGAGCGGAATGCTCCCTTGTTCTGAAGGTACTGAACTAGAAATGCTAAAAACATAGTCAGTAGACGCATCACTCTCCAAGAGAAGAGTGGGATCAACCGAAGGCTGTATCGATTTGAACACTTTCTCAACCAATGGCTGAATAGGATGCGAGACTACAAGGTCTAAAGGCACCTCACCCCTCAAAAGAGGAGTGGGATCAGCCGATGACTGCATTAGCATGACCACTTTCTCAACCAATGGTTGAATAGGTTGTTTGACTACTTGTTCTAAAGGCACCTCACCCCTCAAAAGAGGAGTGGGATCAGCTGATGACTGCATCATCATGACCACTTTCTCAACCAATGGCTGAATAGGATGCGAGACTACATGGTCTAAAGGCACCTCACCCCTCAAAAGAGGAGTGGGATCAGTCGATGACAACATCGACATGACCACTTTCTCAACCAATGGCTGAATAGGCTGCGATGAAACTTCAGAAGACTCGGAATCAGAAAAGCTTGAAGATAGGGACCACAATCTTTGTACCTATGGAATGCCAGGGCATAGATGAGTAAGGTGATCTCCCTTGCAAAGCTTACAAGGTAAATTAGGCTTACGTCCTATCCATCTAGGTTTCTCAACAAAATCGATGCCCCTGACATGACTAGAACTGGTTGGTTGCACATCTCCAACATGACTTGCAGAGGTTAGTGATGGGTCGATAACATGACTTGCAGAGTCTACATACCTATTACCAGTATGACTAGCAGTGACTGGACTTTTTCCCCTAGCATGAATTATAGAGGTTGGGTGCTTGCCCCCAGCATAACTTGCAGAGGCTGGGTGTTGGTATTCAGCGTGACTTGCAGAGGTTGTCGACCTATCTCCAACATGACTCACAGAGGTTGGTGATTTCTTCTTCCTATTCTTCCTCTTTCTATTTCGTTTAGACTTCTGGTTATTAGTAATTGTACTTTCACCAGAGCTGGGAGAAGGAGGAGGAGAATACTTTGCTGACGAAGAAACATCAATAGGGTTCCCATGACTTAAGGTTCTTGATTGAGAAGCATCAAGAGCATTTGGGACATTTGGAATGGTACCCAACCAAACCGATAGTCCCACATTCAACCTGGGAATGTATAAAGTGGCCATCAAAGGGACACCAACGTTTCCGAAGAAGGGAAAAGCACAAGAATCCCCTTATAAAGGATATCCTTGGTTGGTATCGTCGGGAACTTTAGCCATGAATATCTTATGCATAGATTCTCCCCTTGCGGGATCGTTCAAGTCCGTAAAATTCTCACACACTGACTCTGGTGAACCAGTGTTATAAAAAAAATTCCTATATAGAGGCGGCTCCACATTTCTAAGCAAAAGACAAAAAAGTCCTCACGACCGATGGAGTGGGAAGTTTACCACCCTAGGTCAGAGACCCAAATAAATAACTAACTAACTCACTATGGAAAATGAGGGAGCACAGAGCACACATTAAAAATTTCCTAAAGGAAAATCAAGAAAACAACTAACTAGTAGGAAGAACAGTTACACCAGCCAACACTAGAGAATCTTACCGGTGCAAGTGAAACTTGAATATGGAAGCACCCTCTGGGTATAATTTGCAAAGCGTGGATCGATGTCTGCCCTAGGTACTGCAGTATACCCCTGCGTTCACCTGTGGAAGTCCCTAAAATAAAGGAAACTAGGTTGCCAGCTCGTGAACAATCACTAGGCGGGCACAATCGATAGTCGGGTGGACCGCAATGTGAAGGGTATCAAGCCCGAAGCCTATAAAGGGTATCGAAAGAAAGTGTTCCGGAAGACAAGTAAGGACCTCGAACGTATTCAAGACCCACGAAGCTCTGTAGCAAATGTGATAAAAAAAATCCCAATATAAGCCCTTTATATGTGTTCCCCACTATGCTTGGTCTGACTTTGGAGGGGTTATCTCCGCTACCTTTCCACACACGACCTCATGTTTAGCCCCTGTGTTAGAGGGGGGTCCCGGATAATTTCCATGTTACTGGACTTATACACTCCCTAACACAGACTCCAATGTTTTATTTAACGGCCTTGAAGAGTTTCCTCTCCAACCTAATTCAAGGCCCTAACCCTAAACTAGTTGATGGACCCTACAAACATAAAAGTCTAGTTATTTTTAATTAGCATTCTTTTTAAGGCTTGATTTACTCAAAAGGTGTGGTAGTGCAACTGATGTTGTTAAGACTCTTGCATAAAAAAGAAATGATAAGAACACTAGCAAAGAACGATTATCTTTCTTATTTTCTTTTGAAATGCTTTTAAAATTAGAAGAAAACACAACGCTATGCTAATTTCTTTTTCTTTTTAAAATAACAATGCAAAGAAAATGCCAAGAAAGAAAGAGATCTAACAAACTAAGTTTTTTTTTTTATATTTTCTTCCAATCAAATCCGAAATAACAAAAGATTCTAAAAGAAA
>ML786907.1:416979-465485 GCA_009831015.1 Picea engelmannii | reverse complement strand
GAAACACAAGATTTTTTTTTTTTTTTTTAAAAGACAAGCAAACTGACATCAAACCTAGGCTATAGACTACTATAACAGAGACCAGGACTATATCAAGAAAACCCCTGAGGAGTATGACTTATGATAGGGAAGAGGATGACTGTCTCTTCTTTAAAAAAGATTTTCTCAACACAAGCATGCAACCGACACTTCAACAGCCTGCGTATGTACGTGGGTTGTCTAAAGGTAGGGTGTGTATGTATGCCTGCAGGCTCACTACAGGCCGCATACACCTCTATAACTTCTTAAGAATTAAAACTAACAATCCAACAAACCAGGCAGGGAGTACTGGTATTGAAAACCATAATCCCTTAAAGACACATAAACTTACTTTGATAAAGAAAAAGATGCAAGGAAACTTTGATAAAACAAAGCTAATCTGAAGGCATTCCTAAACTACAGATTGCAATAATAGAGATCTTGAATGGATCCAGAAAACACTTGAGAAGGATCACTTTTGACAGGGAAGAGGATGACTACCTCTTCTTTAAAAAAAAAAAAAATATCTGAACTCAGACACGCTACTGACCCTTCAGTAGCAAGCGTATGTACGTAGGATGTGTAAAGTCAGGGTGCGTGTATATGTGTGCAGGCCTTCTACAGGCCGCGTATACCTCTGTAGCTTCCTGGAAAATAAAAAAGCAGTCATGAAATCAAAGAAGGGAGTACTGGTATAGAAGAACAGAATCCTTGCAACCTCAGGCTCTTGCAAAAACTCAAAAACAAGGTAATCAAACCAATTTAAAATCACCCAAAAAGTATCCCAAAAAACCCTAGAGAACTTTCCCAGTATGGTCGCCAATTCTGTTTTGGGTGGGAAATCCCCCTACGGACTAGCACTAAGGGTTTAGTAATGCATGCAAAAATAACATTCGAAAGTCTCCTACCTTTTACTATTATCCCGACATAGACCCCACATTCATGCATACAACACAAGGATAAAAGGATCCGGTAACTCTACCTTGAACTCCTCGCTTGGTGTTGATCCTTTTGTGTTCGGTTGTTCCTTGACTGCAAGTCTCCTCCCAAAGATAACCTGCATTCACAAACAGACAAACAAAGAACTACAAACATGCATCTCATATATGAATTAGTGGGTTAGAGGTTCCAAAAATATAAACCAAAATTGAATATTGAACACCTCATATGGAGGGACGGGAAAAGTAATTCTTTCTATTAACCTCACAAAAGTCACTTGCAATGGTGAGATCAGATACTTCTCCTCGAATATGGTCCTGGGCCCTTCTTCAACTGTGCACCAAATGCTTCCACATATGCTTCTCCTCTTCAATTCTCACACAATGGTTGCAAAAGGTTGGGGCAAGGGGAATGAAAAATCAGGTAGAGTTTCTTTACTATTATTTTTCCTCTGCCAAATGGGACCCCTACCCCTTCTTTTATAGGCTAGAAAGGGCTAGGTATTTGGTTTAGTGACTAGCTATGGGCAGTCAAACAGTTTAGGCAATTTACCCGAAAATCTGTGTTTCATTTGCAACTTTCTATTTTTTGTGATTTTGTCGATATATGCGGGCTGTAGTGGGTCATCTAGCATATACACGCGTGCAGTAGTGGATCAGGGCATGTTTGCCTTCAAAAAAGGTGTTTTTTAGAAGAGTTGTTCAATAGTGGCTTGGAAAAAAATGGGAAATGAGCTCGCCTGATGCTAGGTATGCATGTCTGGTGAAAATTAGGGTTATAACACTCATCAAGAGATTTCCAACCATTGTCGCCATGCTCCAATCCGAGCTCTGGATCGAAATTTATTCCCATCCAAAGTTCTACAAGCCTCATTAGGCAAAGGCCACATAAAACCCATGTGGATCCACGTCACATGTATAGTCTCCAAGTTCCTACATCCACAGTGGAAAGTCCATCCACCATCTAATCCAATGGCGGGGCTCACTTCCCATTGCACACTTAGGCAAGAGGAGAAGGCAAGAGGAGAGTTCAACGTTCAGGAGTTTCATGCTGTAACTTTCTCCTTGCTCTCAGAGTAGTCAACGTCGGGTTGACCGTGGCCTAGGTCTAACGGACGACATTTGGTAGAAGACAAGGGTGACACATGTCACACCTACAATGAGTCCATGTCCCCCCCCCACTTGGGTGACGTCAGCATACCACGTCACTCTGCCCTTCGATGCTCCAACGATGTTCTCAATAACCAACAGGTCAAACCTCCCAGAGTATAAATCTGCTGAAGTATTTGATACTATCCTTTCACTAGGCTTGATCTGACGGTCGGGAAGGGTTCTGAAGGAGCCCTAGATCAACGACTTACAACACTTCGCATCTCCGATATTCAAAGGTTTTGGGATTGTGACATCTTCGCTCTCCCAAAGAAGTCAACAACAAGATGAATATGACATAGATCTAATGGTTGGAATAGCTCTTGAAGCTCCTCAGATATACGACCCGCATCACATCATGACTTCGGTATTTGGGAGTTTTTTTGTGTAGTTTACATCTTCTTCTCGGAGTGCTGAGTCTTCAGACTATAGGATCTAGCGAAATGTGTCCTTAACGATGGACGAATGAGATGGAATCCATTGTTCATTATTTCGGGAGCCTTCACACTTTAATGACTCTCGTCCAACTTCCTATAGAGTGCCGAGTCTCTGGACTATGAGATCCCCTACCATGTGGACCAATTAGGTAATTTATAGAGATGACATGTGGCAAGGAATAGAGGACACGTGGCCCCTTCAGTGGGTGACACCTGTAATGTGTTAATGAACATATAGGGTCTGCGAAACACCCAAATCTAGGTGACATGTGGAACGTTAATCATGCGTCCACGTCACCCCCCCTTTTTCCTTAATGCATGCATACTCCCCAAAGTCCCGAAATCTCTCCACATGGCCTCGGCCATTCGACGATAAGATTTTGGCATTTGGCATTTGAATGTTAAATGTGTGGCATTCAACATTCTATGTTGAACATCGGTGTTCTACGTTGAACTTCCCTCTACACTACTACACCCAAAATCCTACGAACTCCCGAAGTGGTCAACGTCAGATTGACTATATCGTAGATCCGACAATTGGAATAGTTCCCAGGCATCCTCATATATATGACCCAGATTAACTTCAAGCTTCGGGAATTTGGGGGATCTATTTCCCTTATGACAAATACCAAAATTCATCGAACTCTTGAAGAATGAAGGAGTCGAGGAGTTAACACTTGCACTCCTTCTCCAAATCCAATGATCATGACAGACCTTGGATCCTCCCTAACAGATCTCGTCTGCTCGTCTTCCAAATGAAAGGATATTCCCTTTCAAGACTTAAATCTCGCCATCCTACCAGAGCTTCATCATTTCTGAAATACTTAGGCACTGGCACATGCTTTGCGCTCTTTCTCCTGAGCTTAACAGACTCCTTCTCCCAGGAGACTCAAAACAACTGGGAATGTTGACATGCATATGGGAAACTATGCCCAAGGTCGACGAACTCACAATTCATTTTCTTAAACTTGAGTCACTACATGGGTCGAGCATTTACATGTAAAAACCATATAGTTCCTTACTTTCTTAAATACACAATCAAGAAAAATATAAGGGAACAAAGTCTAACCATAAAGAAACATGCACATCCCTGAAACATTCACAGGATATCCAACCTTATTTTACAGTTACAACTTAAATATACAGGGTATGAGAATACTTATCTATTTTAGATTGTATCCAACAAACTGATTGTGGGTGTGCGCCTTGCCACCCAACCATAGGCTTAGAGGCATTCACTCTTATTACTCTGGCCACCCCCGTTCCAAGCCATGATATCACTAGAGAACTTTCACAGTTTTGCAAGGATTCCTTCTCTGTCACGGTCTCTGTGAGGTTTATCAAATGCCTCCTCAACATCAAGCTCCCAGTCTCCTGCTTAGTTTGTGCTCCCATATAAGTTCTCATAGATCTTTTCTCCTATTCTCTTTAGTAACTAGAACAACTTATCGATCTTTCAGTTCCTCTTCTCAGCTAGAGATCCTCACACCCTCTCTCTTGCTGTGTGTCTTCTCTCATCTCCCTTCACCTATCTACCCCCCCCTCCTTTCTCCTCCTTGGGAAGGTTATGGACCTATCTTGTTCCTCCTGTTAGAAGGAAACTCAGGTTAGTCTGGGTCTGCAGGACTCTATGGTACTTCAGGCTGACAACCTCATGTCTCCTCGACTAGACCACACTTCCATTCATGGGGGTGGTTGATGGCTCAACCACTGGTCCTTTTATTATTAACTAATTTATTCTTGGGGTCAGGATGAGGCGTATCATTTCAACAAGGATAAAATTGGGTCATTTGACATAATGAATCCTCTCCATATTTTTCACATTTTTTCCTCTAGTGATATCATGGCCAATACTTCAAGGCTTCATTCCCACATTCAGTTATTGGAAATTCAAACAATAATACATTTACATTTTTCCCATGCCATCGCAGGGTGATCCTGATTAATGATTAATTACAAGCTGGGGGAAACATGGGTATTACAATCCCCTCCCCCTTAAAAGGAACACCATCCTCAATGTTCTTTCTGAGTAACACCTATCATGCCTTTCTCATTCAGCTGCTTCAGAAGTATTGACTCTCTTTCTTGTCTAGGTCCTTTTCATACTCTTGGCCTTTGTCACCTATCTTCAATAATCTTGGACAACAAGCATATTAATCATAGCTTTCATGTGTAAACATGTTACTGTTGCATAAAATTCAAGAAAATTTTATAAGTTAGCATAATAATCATCTGTGCAGTTCGTGGATTCGTATCCACATGGTTTTCTTATTTTCTTGGCTCACGGACATACCCCATTGTATGCATTATCCCAATCAATAGTTTATAATAATTATCAAAGTCTCCTCTTCCTTACAGTCACTCACCTTCTAGGCCTAGTCTCAGGCATCCCCTTCTATGCTATAAAGTTCCTCAAGAAATCCATCTTTCCTTGCCAAGGCATTCTCACACAATAATAATTTCAAAGACTTCATTGAGCCTTATAGTCGAGGAGTCCCTCAAAATTTCTCTACTGAGGCGTCCCTCCGGCTTGTGTTTCCATAACACAACATATTCTAGGTGATCATGTCTTACCACATGGTTCTTTTGTCTCAACAATATAATATTTCACGCTTTCCATATTTACAACCTTCATATGTCCCCCTAGACAAATATTTTTCATCTCACATGTATCACAAGTATACAAAATTATGATAAATTATCATCAATTTCAAATTCAGAATTTTCTTGCAAATCTGTTACCCACAGATTTCGACATTCCCCATTTATTTTTAGATATGTTCTGAACTAGATTCACAAGTATGGGAATTTCCTTCCCATAGCAATTTATCTCAGTAGACGATTGGTCTTCCTTATGGGCTTACAACACTTCCATATCCAAGAACCTTTTTCCTCCTACAACTTAAACATTCCTCAACTAAACAAATTGTTAGTTTTCATGCACATTGTATTTTCAAATGATGCATACTAACAGTCCAAGTCATTTTCATCTATTCAAGGGTACAAAGAAAAAGAGAATTATTATTATTTATGTAAGAATCCTTTCAACATACTAACTTTTCCAAATACAATTCAAATATTAGATGACTTTAATCAATGTGCCAATATTCATGGCCAAATTTATACCCAATGCACCCTTGCATTGATTTTCAAGCTACCACACTTGGTGACAAGCTCTCTGCTATGGTGTTTTGGAGTTTAACAAACTTCTTCACCACATGGATTATTCCTTCTCGGTCACTCTTACAAAAGGACTATGCTTCCTGCTACAGGCTGATCACGATCCCAAATCATAACACATGAAACTAAATTTTTCTCTTGAATGCACCCGAGCATTCTTCCTTCATTAGTAACCAAGTTTACAACACTCATGGCCACCCAATTTTCTCTTTTCTTTAATACATATACAATGTAATTAAAATATTCAAAGGCCATCCTTCCTCAATGGAAAATCCATTGGTTTCCCTTTATGCAAAATTGCATTTCCTCGAAGCAATTCCATGCAATGTGCTAAATATGAGCACCTTTATTCCCCAATATCCCTATATTGGTCATTGTACCCATGGTACTCTTTACTCATGAATTTTATTGCAAGGAATATAACTCATCCTTGAATGGCATATAATTCCTCTCTCTATTGTTCATATTCTTTTTTCCTGGATCTTACCCTGGTTGGGTAGCAATAGCATACAACAACCACTCACAATTATTTGCATATCTTTAGGATAATGGAATATTTTTAGAAGGGATTCTTACCAAATTCCTTCATACCTTATGCCACATAGGTATGGACATTTTTATACCTATTTTGGCTGCTAACACCCTTTCTAATATTACCTCATTAATGGTGCTTTATGGGGACTTTTAAATCCCCTTCAACAATATTTTGACAACCACCTTCTCGTAGTCATCCTTTGCTTGAGGTTGTCCATCATTGGCAATTGTCTTCCTCAAAAGTTCCAATTTATTCCTACACGTGACATACATCATAAATATATTAGTTGTCATGTAAAATAAAAATGCAAGTATCATAGAATTTAAATCAATAAAACAATTTTCAGATATGTCCTAGCATATCTATATGCACCTCATCACATTATCCTTAAGGCTTCCATGAGTGCAATACAAAAAATTATGAATTGTTTCCTCAGTCATACAACCATCATCATTATGGTGTCAAAACATTTACTTTCATCAACATACCAGCTTTCTCATGCCAAAGAAAAACATAATATACAACAAGAAAGGATTTAAGGTTCTTCCCTTTTCCCCACTCCATCTACACAGCTTGGGACCTTCCGTCCAACTGGATTATTTTCCAAGAACTCACTGCCTTTGTTTAATATGGATTCAACCAAGCCTATTCATTCAAACTTACTTACTTGCTTTTTCTCCTTTATCCATCTGTACTTTTTCTTCATAGCTTCTCATCTAAGACCTACAACTATGTAAGCAATTCATATTTCTTAGGGTGGAAAAAGTTTTCCTCCTTTTTCCTTTTCTTTGCTTTTGCAATAACTCCCTGTTGGGATCTTCTTGCCCTTTTCCTTGAGCATCCTTGGTTAGGCTCATCCCGACTCTTAGGATACATCAACATGCTTTAATAGAATTTTTTTTTTTCATAATGATCCATGATCCTGTGCACACTACACCTTACCATTCGGTTATTAGAATGGTCTACACTTGTTGGTTAGTTTTCCACTCATATATTTTTTCTTTAGAATGTAATCTAGGATTTCTCATATAAATAGGCTTGTATCCCACTGCTCAATTCTCAACAATCATTAAGGTGGTGACTCCGTTCTCCTGACAGAGTCTTCACACAGTTATTCCATAGGGAACTCCTTCAGCATGCAACTTCCTTATTGCATATCCTTTTCTATGTATGATGGCCTCAACCTTGAGTTAGCTTCAGCTATTTACCAAATATTCCATAAGGAATATAAACATGCATCTTTGTTATGCATCCATATTATTTATCCACACATATTCCTTGTTTTTCTAAGTTACATCCATGATACACTTAACCACATGCATAATCATAAATCATTTAACTTATTATTGTTCACAATTGTTCTCATGCAGTCCTTAAAGGCTTAATCATGTTTCCTTTTGTCATGACAACAAAGCATCCTTGTTCATTTACTCTTTCATTTGTTTATACTATCCTTTCCTGAGGGAATGGAACACTTTCTCCTCAAGCTATAATTCAAAACCAATCTTTCATGACTCCTCATAATAGAGTCAGCCATGCATCCATGGTATTCATTCAATCTTGGAAAGTGTAGTTCTTGCCTTACATATCACTCATCAAGGAATCCATATTGTTTCTTTACAATACATATATTCTTACATAATACATCTGCATCACTTGCACATTTAATATCATTCATACCTAGTTGGTATTAATATCGGGCTTCATATCAAGAAGCTTCACAATGCATTAAATCCATGCACTCAATCCCATACACACCTAGCCAAAACATACATCATGCAAACTCATTGCTTGCATCCTTTCTATGTCATACACATACATGGACATATCGGACTTCCAGATCCTTCTCCCAAGGATCTTACTTCCATTCCCAGGAAAAGTTCCATAGAGATACTCAACACCAAGCTTCCCTTTCATTTAATATCTTGCAGTCATTCACATGTTATCCACATGGCTAGTTTAACATAACTAGTCATAACTATGCCCCTCTTTTTGTATGAAAACAACCAACAAGAAACTATTCTTGCCTCTGGTGTTATAATATGACTTAGCAGCTCAAAAAATATTATCTAGGCAAATCCAATAGTTCCCCAAGACAACAAGACAGTTTATCAAGCTTCGCTTTCATGCCTCAAACCATTCTTGGTCAACAGATTTCTACAAGGGAATATTTTCCCTAAACTCCCTCTTATAGCTATCTGAGTATACCAAGATATTTCCATATGGTTATCATCCACCTCTGGATGTCAATATGACCCACTAGTCAATCCAAAGGTGTTTGACACGTCCTTAATCATACCTTATATCGGTCTCTCATAAATCCTTACAGTCCTATCATATTAAGTCAATAGGCCACAACATTATCAACTTTCATTCTTGTTGTTAAATCCTATTGTCATAAGGTCATCCTCATTGATGGGTGTTCTATATGCACTAAAAACACACTAAAAACCCTCAATTAAATTGTCAACCCAGGGTAAGTAAACTTAGAGTTGTAGAAAAATATATGCCAAGGTAGAAGGATTGGTAGTAGTATAGTCTAAATAAGGAAGTGGCTATCTAAGGGCTAATCTACTCAAGCAAGGACTACTAATGATTAAACTCTACTAAGAAACTCAAACTATGTACCCTAAGTAACCTTTGAATGAAGGATCAATGGATAGTTCTAAGAAAACAAATGGAAACCCTACTTAAAGAAAACTAGTTCATTCATAACAATAAGTAAAAGAAAACTATTCATCTAATAAGAAAATAGCAACAACAAACTACTTTAATTAACCTACTTAAATTCAATAAGCAACTATCCTGTGAAAGCAAGTAAATAAACAAGCAACTACACTATCAAAACAAGAATAGGCAAGTAAGCAACTAAACTATTAAATAAAGTAAACAACTAACTAACCTAGGATAACTTCTACAACAAGTTAACTAATTAAAACTACTCAATAAGCAACTAACTAAGCTAAGAGACAAGTGAACTCTATTCTTAATTTAAATTTCACAACTATTTCTAATTTACAAAAGGAAATCTACTAAATTGAAAGGAAGAGGAATTAACAACTAATATTTAATCTATGATAAGCAAACTACTCTTTAATATACCAAAGAAAAAGACTATCTATCCTACAAAAGCAAGGAAACTATCTCCTAAGCTATGAAAGAAAGAAAAATATCTACTAATCTATGAAAACTCAAATATAGTGTTGATGGTTGTGTGAATGTCTCCGGTGTCTTATAATATCACGATGGCACTTAACAATGAAAGATAATTCAAGAGGGATAAACTCGATATTGACTTCAATAACAAAGTGAAAGGTGTGAATTAGGCAATCCATTGAGAACTTAGCCATTATGAAAACAACATCAATTACATTGCATATCCATGTGACTATTACTCATGCATTAATCATCAACAGTTATAAAGAGATTATGCTATGAAATTCAATTGCATTCTATACTATGTAAACAAACTCATACTATACTAAATTCAATCATTAACTACAACTTGAAATTGCAACCTAAATCTAAGAAAGAAATTGCATGAAATAAATTAAACTAATCCTATTTTAACAAATTGAATTGCAATTGGAAAATACTCATAAAGACATAATCTTAAATCCTATTTCTATTTCAGCATATAACAAGATAAGCAAACTAAGAACTAACTAAGAAAACTAGATAAGAAAATTAAATAACAATAAAATCAGCAAACTATAAATACAAACTAAACTAACAATTATCCATCCATCGAAATTTGTCAAAGAAACTATTAATTATGTTCTACTCTGTTTTAGACTCTATTTCAGCATGTAGAAATTCTAGCTATCTTCTAATTACATACAAGGATTAGTGTCTAAGCTTGCAAGCTTTATCCTATCAATTAAAAAGTCATGTTCTAATTACACTATCCTTCATAATAACCTACAAAAAGAAACTTGAAACAATTAAACTTATGGACATCAATTACACAGTAAATAAAAAGAAGATAAAAACACATATACAGAAAATAGAAGAAATAGTAATTACAATACTCAAATTCACAAGAAAATTAGCTAAATATTCACCCAGACTATTGGCAGGCCCCCCAACAAGTCATGGCTACTCTTCAGATGAGAATCACGAGCTTCAACAACACAAATTCACCATTAAAACTAAAAACACAGTCTTTACACAATTCTGGAAAAATGAAAATGGAAAAATAGAGAGAAATTGTCTTTTCTCTCTAACACCCGACTTCTTAACTTCCTTTGACCACTGAGGTGGTATTTATAATCTTTAGAAACCGAGAGGTCGAGCATTGGAGCGTCGAACCTCTTCTAAAAATAGTAAATTACACTAATGATGCCCTAACTACCGAAATGAAGTGAGCCAATAATCGCCCAACATAACAACCCAAATCGAGTTGTCAAGAGTTCAGTAGCTGGAGGGCATGAGCACGAGAAAAACCCATGTCTATGACTCACCCACCACTGGCTTCCAATACCATAACCGCCAAATTTCCCATCCTTTTTGTGCAGGACGGAGTGCCAGATGGAGTACCGGACTGAGTGTCGGATGGAGTACTGGACTGAGTGCCGGAAGCAAAAAGATGTTGCGATTTTGCCTTGTGACACCAACAAATGTGAATTAGATCCCTGGAAACATAAAATCATACTAAATTATAATCAATATCATCATAAAACACAAATTATGCATACTTTAACCACAAGAAACCTGTCCTTAAACACAACTAAAAATTCCTCCAATGATTTTCTGGGCATGAAATCACACCATTGCTTTCTCCCCATGGGTTTCGAACAACAGCAGAGAGTTGATCTGTGATAGCATGGTCTTCTTGTAGGTCAACACATAGGTTTTCAACAATAGGGTTAGACATGCAGGAGCTGGGTTTTTTATTGATATGGAGAGGCAATTCTACTGCAGTCTCAGGTAGGGTAAAATCATTTAGAAACAAGAAATCTTCCCAAGTATCCCCAGCCTTAGATAGATGCGATGACACAAGAATTCGAATTAGACCATGGTGAAAAAGATTTGGCAGTGGTTTAAACTTCCATTTATGATAACGATTAATCATTTTATGCAGACTCATAACAGATAGAAAGACATATAAGCTTGGACCCTAGCCAAACCCATAACAGGCTTGAATCTCTGAGAAAAAAACAAAAACAAAAATGCTTACCTCAGTCACAAAGAAATTCTGAGATTTTTCCCTCCAAAGAACGAGATGTATCTTTGAAACTGTGTGGTTTATGAGAAAATTGTCCGTGTGAAAGATAAATGGCCCCATTTTCAAAATGGGTTTTAAAGGGTTTGGCCAAATTCGTAAACGTTTGCTCAGAAACCTTCCTGCAAAAATGTGACTCATGCAAACAATTGCGAGTTTTTAAAACAAAAAAAAACTTAGAGTCATTTGGTTGGATTCACATCATAGGTGCCATGACAAATGTAACTAGAATGCAACAGGGATTCCTCTGGATAGTTTTAGGTTCGAATCGTGGGAGAAACAGGAACAAGTCCGAATGGAGAGTGGAGACACAACAATAACATAGCCTGTGTGTTATCATAACTCAGATAGTGGGATTCAAAACCAAGGGTTTGATTGTAATCCTTACCGTCCCTTGTGATTAAAGCCAAAACTACAGAGTACCGAAACCCTATGCATGTAATGAATGGATCATTAATATGTTAAGCTAGTAAGGTGAGGTGAGGATGAGAGTACGACATGTATGTATTCATTTGTATGAATGCTGATACGACCATTGAAAAAAAAGGATATCAAAAATTAACCAAATTTCTTCATGTATCAAAGAAATTTGATAATGAACTATCAAACCATTGAAACAATAAGAATCGTATTAACACACAAAGAAAAATGGATCAATCAACCATTTCGTAAAATTTGCATTTTAATTACATATGGCTGTCTTTTAAAAAGATGTTTCCAAGGCACAAAATTATAAAACCAAGCCAATTTTTATGTTTAATTCATGCTTGCAGTCATGAATTAAAAATAAAACAAACGAAGATGCAAATAATAAGAATTTAATAAGGAAAGCTTTTAATCCAACAATCATTTCGAAACTCTAAAAAATGTTTACAAATTCGAAGGTGATGGAAACTACATAAAAATATATAATCTCTTTATGGGAACTCAGATTGTGATAAGAATCAAAAAATATTGGTGGCTGCCAACAATGGCAACATACTGGGCAAAGCAGTTATCTTTGCATCACCAGAAAATTTATGTCAGGGGGTCAGATGAAATAAATTTCTAGAAACAGTCAACAACAAGTCAAGAATTCCGATCATAACTCAAAAAATAATGCAGCTTAGCGTCATATGTATTTATGTTAAAAAAATGTAATCCAACATCTAATTTAGATTACGAGTGTAGCAATATTTATGTAGTTGATTTCGATACTGTTGACAGGGCCACTGCTGTCAATAGGCGTTCATAGCCTCAAAAGGGATGTCATTTAACCCACTCCAGTACCTCTATCCCATCAAAGAGTCGTCCATTCATGATAAATAACATTTCCACACTTGATCAAATTGAAAACATACCTGAGGATCTTCTTAAACCCGACATTGCTTCGCTACCAGTCGGCCTGTTCAATACCCCGACGAAGTTGCCTTGGTATCATGCATGCATTTACCAACTGTCAGCAGACATGTTCAGTGTCCCAGTGAGTTTACAAACACGTCCCACACATTATAGTGCTTTCAACCCTCTAGAATTTTTTTATAATTTCCAAAAATTAATATTATTCAATAGGGCGGGGTGATACTGAAAATCTCAGAGTTTAGCATAAAATTTTTGATCATTTAAAAATCATTTTCCCTTTTTGATGACCTTCATCATACTTTGGACACTTAGATTTCTGTTAGAAAACCATATTGAGGACAGGAAGGTACAACTGAGTTGTTTTCCTTAGAAAAAGGACATTATAAGCTTATTAATGATAATCGCGTCTACTTGTAATTCTGAAGAAGAAACCAGAAACATTGATTTGAACAAAAACTTACTTCTGGTGTCCTACATTTTAGCATTTACTGCTCAAATGCTTGGGAAGTTATCAATTGCTTCTAATGAATGAGAATTCTTATTCCCTTCCACAAATGTAATGTTGAATCAAAAATAATTATTTATAAAACAAATCAAAATCAAGAAAAATGAAAAGAACCAAAATAAAAACAGAAAAGAAAACATCAAAAAATATTTACAAAAGGGTGGAGCAGAAATCAATAGGTGAAGTACCTCTTGAGGGCCTGGAAGAAATATCCTTATTAATATGAGTGCATTCATACTTGTGGGCCCTTGGGTCAGGGTTTAATTGACAGTTCAAATTTACTTATCTCTTTACTTTTCATTTAAAATTTTCATGATGATACTACGTTTTTGAAAAGAGATGTTCAACAAAAAGCTGAGAGAAAAGGGTCAAAGTGGAATTCCCTGACAATAGTCATATTATGGTTCTTCTTGGTGCACCCAATTGTGTTCATGACTACATTATTACAAAGAGAAAGAGTGAGAAATAAAGCTAAAAGAAAACCTACTCCTAAACCTACTCTAACTACTAAGCGAATCAAAATACTAAGTGAAGTCCTGCTTCCAATGTAGCCATAGGAGTAACTCCAATCCTATAATGGAAACAAAATCAAATATTACTAACAAGAATGGTAGTATATTGAAAAATGACAAAAATATATCATACTTACCTTTATCATTATCATTTAAAAAAAAAGCAAGCATGATATTACCATTCCCTTGAACATTCTTTTTGTATGAATCCTCTAACCATTATGCAATTTTGTCATTATATGGGTTACAAAAATATAAAAAAATGAGATTGTGAAACTTGTGAGAGTTATGGGGACCTGACGTAACCATCGGCCTAGACCGAAGCGCCCCATCCTCCTGACAATTTTCCTTTCATTCCATATTTTCTCCATCTGAAGGATATAAAATGAGTGTGTCAAAGTTACCTCCTTGATCTCTAAATAAAGTGAAGATAATCTTACCATTCCCTGAAAATTTTTCGAGATATGAATACTCCAACAAATCTCCAATCCTATCATAATACATGCAATTACTAACATGGAATTGTTTGAAAGAATTCACATATGACAAATATTCCTGATGAGAATAAAGTATTAGACTATCAAGGAAAGAATCTTGTAAATAGGTCCGATCAAGATGGTGAGAACTTATCGTGATTATCGATCGGAAAATAAGTGTCTCATTCTCTTAAAACTTTCCATTGAGCTTAAATACTTCAGGATTAACTATTTGAGGTGGAATAAATGGAACAACCAACATTTTTGAATAATCATCACTGGTGATAATATTTGGCCGATTATACTTTTCATCCTCAAATAATTGATCATGGAATTTTTTTCATCCTTCTTTAAACACAAATTGAGATGAATCAATGGAAGATGCAATTTGAGACTCTTTCAAATCATTTCTTGATTTACCCACGGATAATTGATGAGAATAAAAATAAATATGTTCATGGGCATAATTATTTTCCTCATCTTCTATTTGGTAATCTCTATTAATTTGTACCTGATTATATAACGTTGAATTCTCTCCAAGGTAATATGGAACACACAATTGCACAACATTAAGATAAAAAATATCAGGGTACAAGGAATAATATTAGAAGAATTGAGGAGACAAAATGAATCTCTTGAAATGATAGGTATATGCTTTTCGAAATCTGGTTTTGTTCCCTCTCTTTGTATAAACTGATCAACCTCTATTATATTCTCTTTTAAAGAGTACGAGATAATTTCTAAGAGACAATTTGGTTCATTGTGTAAGGGAAAATGTGAGAGAAAATCACTAGAGATATAAGGTTGATTAATAGTCCGACTAATGATTTTGTCTCCTACTAATTGATCATGGACCTCTTCAACTAAATTAGGGGAAGTTTTATCGTCCGCATGATCATCAACTTCACATTCGATCTCTTTTACTATAGAAACAATTATAAAATCTATGAGAGTGTGACAACTCTCATCTTTTAAAGTCAATGTTCCTTCTTCGAAAGGAGGATACATTGTTGACAAAGAGTGATTAAAGGTGACAATTGCATGATGTGGCTCATGATTTGTCAAAATGAAAGAAGTTGAAAATACATGTGGTGCTTCAAAATCTTCAAGATCAACATGAAAATATGAACCATATTAAGATTGAGTATTAGTGCTCAATTCATATTGGTTAACAATTACTTGATCTTGCTTGTCTAAGAGAGAAATAAGATATTCAAACCATTCATTAATAAGCGACATTTCTTTCAAAGGAAATCTAGTACAAACATGTATGAACCTAATTGCAAAATCATTGAATGATTCATCATTTTATTTCCTTAAGCAACTTCATTCTTCACTTAATTCATCATAATCATAATTGTTAAAATATGATAAAAACTCAATTACAAACTCAGACAAAGAATGAATCGAATTAGCCGGAAAATATTCAAACCAATATTTAACCCGAACTCGAAAGGTGAGAGTGAACAATCTGCATGTAACATTAGGATCAATGATATTATGTCTTAAACATTTATAATTTTTTTTAGAAATATGGTCTACTCAAGATGTGTTCCATTCACCATCAAAGGTGAGTTCTGAAAAGAGATTAGTTGTCTTGTTGGGAATAACTGGTAAAGGGACATTGAAAGCATGTTCCAACACAGTGATTTGGGTAGGAGCCATGAAAAATTAAGCAATTGAAGAAGTTGACTACAAATAGTTAGCTTGTCATCTAACCTGCCTTGTAGTGCATTATAAGATGACACAAAAGAAGGATTTATAAATCTGGAATTATGAAAGGCTGATGGGTGAAACATTTAATCATTAAATCGACCTCGTCCCTCCTTCTAGCACCATTTGTTGACGAGAAAAATTGACACACTGTGAACTGGGAGAATAGATCCAGATCGAGGTTGTCTAATTAACCTAAGTCATTTGGTATGACCTATCATGACGGGTTTAATGGCTCCATTAGCCAACTAGGGTCCTAAAACAATGAAAGGAAATAAACTAACCTAAAGCTATAACTATAACAATCAATACACTAATTACAAATGTACAATAAAAGTGTTAATATACAATTGATTATAAACAATTTATATACAATTTAAAAGGTTTTCATGAAATCTTGCGAAAATGATTATTTGATAAAGTTTCTGAATCAAATATGAACAACACTTCTTTTGGGTTTTTTTAAATATATTAAACAAATAAATACTAAATGAATACGATTGAAACAATAACACAAAAACAGTCAAAGCTAATTAATGCAATTATCGTTTCATTTGTAAACAACTCTAAATAAAAGAAAAGAATGCATCTACTAACCTCTAACTAATCAATCATCCAAAATTAAGTTCCTTTCCTGCGTTGTATGAGCTCTTGTTTGTCCTGTATTAAGAGGAAACCTATGATAGGAAAAAATATAAATCTTCCCGAAGAAATTCAAGGAAGTATTTCATGCATTTGGAGTGAATTTAAAACAACAAAAAAAAACCAATTAATATCCCGTGATCTCAAGATAATCAATAGCGGAGGACAAGACAAATCTCAATCCTGGACATTGATGTTATGAATCATTTAATAACATAAGTAAACTCAAATATAATTAAATAATTGCTTGATCACAGACGCAAACTAGATCAACAGATCATGGACAACATTTAAATATTTGGTGATATGAAATATTATATTATGACAAGACTAAAGCTAAATCATTAATAATCACATCTCATAACATAGAAGCAATAGGAGAATAAAATAAGACCAACATTTTACAATTCACATAGGACTAAAGCCAAAAGCAAACTGTTCTCCTATATTGCTTCCACAAATTATATGTCCATACTGTAATCCCCAAAAAATTGTTTTTTCATCACTAAGCAACAAAAACTATTTAAACAAGTCTTGAATCAATAACATCTTATCATGCAAGATAGAGGATGATCCCTAAAAATCAGATTGTTTTGGAAAAATAGAATAACAACAAGATACTCATGTAGGAGTTTGTTCATCAAAATTAATTACATAAATGAAATTGTTTAAAAAAAATGAAAAGTCACTAAGCCATTGAGCGTATAATCCACGATTTCTTCTCCTTGAAAACAACATTACAAACTGTTGTTTTCCTGAAAAAGAAAAAACGAAATTGAATTTTAGATAAAAAAATTTGCAAACTAATAATTTCAAAAGATAAGCTACAGGTTTCTGTAGCTAGCTACAAGTCTCTGTAGCTAGTCTAAAATAGTAAAAATACAATAAAAAAATTAAAAATAAAATCTATCTATTTATTTTTTAAACAGAAACCTGTAGTTAGCTACAAGTTTCTGTAGCTAGTCTAAAATAGTAAAAATGCAATAAAAAAAATTAAAAATAAAATCTATCTATTTTTTTTTAAACAGAACCAAATAAAAAAAGAATCAAAACAACTTTTTACCATTTCAGATATTAGACAAAGAAGCATTTGATAAATCCAAATTTATGATGGTGTTGGAATTTGTTGATTTTTTTGATAATTACATTACCAACATGCTTAATCCTCTTGTTTGTAAAAATTAAGTCTGAATTACTCTGTTTTGCATACCTGCCTTTTTTCTTGACAGATGATTTGTTTAAAACCACCTGAGTTGGCTCATGAATAGGAGCCACAAGAAACCTATCCTTTAACACATCTAAAACTTCCTCCAATGATTTTTTGGGCATGAAATCAGACCATTTCTTTCTCCCCATGGGTTTCGAACAACAACAAAGGGTCGATCTGTGATAACATGGTCTTCTTGTAGATCAACACACAAGTTTTCGACAATAGGATTAGACATGAAGGAGCTGGGGTTTTTATTGATATGGATAGGAAATTCTACTGCAGTCTTAGGTAGGGTAAAACCATTTAGAAACAAGAAATCTTCCCAAGTATCCCCAACCTTAGATAGATGCGACGACACAAGAATTCGAATTAGACCATGTTGAAAAATATTTGACAGTGGGTTAAACTTCTGTTTTTGATAAAGATTAATCATTTTATGCAGACTCATAATAGATAGAAAGACATATAATATTGAACCCTAGCCAAACCCATAACAGGCTTGAATCTCTGAGAAAAAAAACAAAAAAAAAATGCTTACCTCAGCCGCAAAGAAATTATGAGATTTTTCCCTCCAAAGAACAAGATGTATCTCTAAAGCTGCGTGGTTTCTGAGAAAAATATCCACGTGCAAGGTAAATGAGGTTAGATCCATTTAGTTTTTCTTTTTATTTTGTTAATTTACAGTTTTGACACTTAATTTTGCATGTTTATGTATATTTTCGATTGTTAATTGCGAAATTCACAGTGAACATATTCTTATTACTATTGCACTTATGGTTACAATGGATCTTTGACTACACTTAATTAATATCTAATTTTTGATTAGCGTAGTGTAGGTAGGACTTTGCTTTCAAGGTTTTTTTTGAATAAGTATGCTCTGCTCCACGCTTTGTGCGATCTCGAGGATTAGAAAGCATGATGTCTCTAATGTTTTTAGGAATGAATTAGTTGATGATTTGCAAACATACTTAATCAATTTTTCATCTTTAATTCACAATTCATTTTGTCTCCATTTGCTAATAAATCTATTCTCTTTAATTTTATTTGAATTTGTTTTCTTTTTAAGAATAATGCAATTAGAAAATTTTTTTGGATAAAACACCAAATGCTTCAAGTTAAATTAGGATTCTTGTTTTTATTATTTATAGGAATAAAAAAAAAAAAAAACTTTTTTAATAATAAAAATTAAAATATTAAAATTTAGCTTTGTGATTGTGTTTTGATTTTATAGCTTTGTAGGAATAAACCATTAAAATATATATAAATAAAAAAAATAAAAACACACTCAGATAGTTTTTTTTATTCTCTATTTTATTTTTACAAGCAACCAGTCCGAGCATCAAACAAAAGAAATGCACTAATCATTCTTATTCCCAGTGTCTCAAATCATACGAAAGTCAGCAAGACTTATACAAACATTAAAAATGATAAATCAAGCATGTTCATTGAATATGGTGGTCATCCACTCTATCAACCTAAGAGTGGAATTATAGAACCAGAAAAGAAATGTGAGGAGAAGAAACGATAATCTAATCTGAAATGAACCAGACGAAGATCCAAGAACCCACGCTTGATTTTCATCTCAGAGTGAACGGTTGTTCAGATTCCAACTAATCAGAGAAAAAAAGCATAAATGGACACACTGGATGGAGAGAAAGCACGATGCATCTAACTTAAAGAAGGAAGGTGGCTCCTCCAAGCAAGCTATCCCCAAATACGGTCATGGTCTTCTCTAATGTAGCTATCTCCGCGGCTCCACTGTTCGGTGGTAAAGCGGTTCCTGGGCCCGTGGCCAAGAGGATGGATGCAAGAGTCTGATCGGCAGGTGATGAGGCTGCGCTTGGCATTTTGGAGAATTCTGAAGGGGCAGAAGCTGGTGGAGATGTTGTGGGTCAAATTTCCTACTTCTGATGATTTTTAGGAGTGCGCTCACTGTATTTTTGTTGCCTCAATTGTTTTTCCCATCGGACAGGAGTCACAGTGGGTAGAAAAGGTAAGTTTTATAACTGAATAAATTGGCAAGGAAGGGTTGCAATATCATGGGCGATTCTTTCCGGGATCGGTGGACAAGAATGAAATATCTCAAGTTTTTGCGGGTGGTTGCAAGACTAAATCCCATTTACTTTTGATTTCGTATTAATATGATTTGCAAAAATATTATGAGATACGAAATCCACCCAATATTTTGGCACCCAAATCTCGCACGACATCTGTTTAAATATTTACGTATGATTCTTGCAAATACTGTTTTGATCGGTTGTTATTTAATTCTATCCTCCATATGGATAAATAAATATTGAAATATGTTTCCAAGTTGCAATAGTATTCTTAATTTCTATTGAATCTCAACGGGCACATGCTCTCATCGCAGAAGTACTCATGAAAAACGTGATCCTTGTTCTCGAGGTGAGATCTACATTAACAAATATATTTATCCCAACTGCGACTGCTTTATTCATATCTGCTTGTTTTCATTGCTTACTTATCGACATGATGTGATTCGCTTCCGCAAACTTCAATGGACTATTTATCTAAGTAGTTATAGGCACCAGAAGAATGTTGCCATTCGAGACGATGGAGTAGGATCTCAATCCTGAACATCCCCAAATGATAATTTAACATACTTTTATCATATCATTGGCTACTCTGGTAATTTGATTCCACCCTAGTTGTCTAAAATCTCCACAAGGCAACTCGTCTCACTTTGGCAACTTTCAACTCACTTTGGCACCACTTGTCGGGTCCTTTCCTGTGCCTCTGCTAGAAGAGTATCCTCCCATATCTCATGCCATCGACTCCATTGGAGAGTCGCCATGGTAACCTCTTTCTGTGTCTCTGAGATGCCCACCTTGCAGCGCTGCATTTGCCTCCTGACCTGGGTCAATTCACACATTACACACAGACGATTCATGGCTCTTGACCAAAATGCCTTCAGATCCTACTATCTTCTAAAGAAGAATGGCACAATAAAAACGTTTGCAGTAGAGCGATTGTTTTTCAAGAAAAACATGTAAAGAAAGCGAGTATTATGAAGATATGATGCGTTATCTATGCAAAAATCCAGCGCTTTTTCCTTATCACTTAGCAGAATATCTATGTCGAATAATGAGAATATCACCTTGCAGATACTACTGTGACATGCATTATGAATTTATGAAAAATGAGCAACCATATGATCGTATACCTAATTTCAGTGTTGCATATGCTTTACGACTTACTAGGATTGGAAGGAATGAATTTATTAATATCATGGACAAGTGCAGATCTAAGAAAATTATGTGGAAGCTTAAAAAATCAATAGTTAAAGAGTTGATGCCAACACAGCCAGTTGACTTCCCAATTGAACCATGGTGGGGTGTCTGTCTTGTCAATTTTACCTTGGAGGAATTTCGAAAACTTATAGAGGAGGAGACGTCAACAATAGATAAAATCTGCAAAGATAAGCAAATTCATTTGTATTATTTGATCTTGAAATCATACGGGGTCTATATCGAAGAAGATTAGTATACTTTGATGTCCCTTTTTATCCAGATGATCATTTAAAAGTTTCAAAGCTTCAAATATTTGTTTCAAACAGGGAGCAGTCATATGAAGATCCCACATAAGAGATATTGTATGCACTTTTTGTGGTTTCAAGTGAGCATGCAACAATTGTCGCATTGGCTACAACATTACAAGTTGATTTGCGTCATCTTCAGGCTGCTGCATCTATTGTGTGCAGATTAGGATGGGAAATAAAAGTCATTGATCCTGCTATTGTTCTTCAAGAGTCAAGTATGCCTGGATCCCCAAGTATTTTGATCAATAATGATGATGATGACACTTATTTGACAAGCCTTGGTGTTGAGAATCCTTTGAGTCGAAGAAATTCAGATTTCTAGGCAGATGTACTGAGTGGTGATATCTTAAAGGTAGCTTGGAAATAATAGAAATAAACAAAAATATTTTTCTTTTTTCTTTGGGTGTGTGATATAAAATAAACCTAAAACAATAAGCAACAAACAAAAAGAAAAACAATAAATACATAAAAAGAATAAAAAAAAAAAAAAAACTTGTATCAAACATTGCAAATAGACATTTCACTAATTCCTGACAACAATATCAAAACCTGTTTTTATGATTAGCGTTAATTTGTTTTTCTTAAAGTCACTTCAACGATGAAATAAGCGCGCAACGACAATAGGTATAAGAACGTATTTTTTATCTCTTTAATTTGTCACATTCATACCTAATCCCACATTTTTGTTTTATGATGGTCTCACAAGTTTAATTGAAGGATTAGTACTAAGTTCGATTGCAGGAATGAAGATGATCGCATCTCATTCCGAAGTGATTTTCGAAAAATCATAAACTCTTTCCTTGAAACATGATTTGTTGGACAACTTGAAGGAGCTGATCTTCATACATATCATAACGTTTGCAATTGGACAAGAAACCGTTCATAAACCCATTTGCTTCATGAATGTTTACCCTCATTTTTCCTTCAACGCACATTGATCATCCATACTAAAGTCCACTTTCCATCGCGTTATCCTTCATGAATTCATACACGCCTATCTTTCTGAGTCGCATACATCTCTTTAGCTTTTTCATTCTAGTGTTCCTTGTCAATAAAACTATCTAGCTCCCTTTTCATGACTACATTGCCTTGCCATAAACATTGTTGCTACTGAGATATTTCCTGTAGTCCTACCAATATTTTAATCAGAACTTGTGTTGACTGATGTGGTATTCCTTAAGGCCCACCTTTCAACAAGTCTTGCCCCATCGACCTCAACACCTTCTCTAGGATATAGACTAGAGTTCCTTTTGAGTACCTGGAGGCTTGCATGCCTTAATGGCAAGTTCTCTCGCTGAAAATCATGGGAATACATCATTGTCCCTTGATCGTTAGTTCTTGCAATTGGCTCGACATCAGCACATCTATTTTCACTTCACAAGATGTACTTGTGTACCTTGGCACTCATTGACATCAATGGTGAGTTTTCCTCGTATTGGTTAACGAAATTCATCAATGGACGATAATCCAATGATTTCTCTTCATGCTCGACATCGACACATCCATTCACATGATTAGAATTGTACCATCGGGTTTAGTAGTGGGTGAAGACTATACACGTTTCCATGACTCCTCAATAGTTATAACAGCATGACTTCAGCTATATGAGAGTACTACAGTTCCACTTCCTTACTTCCTCTTTTCCATGATTCATTAGCAGCAGTTCAGATTCCTCCACTTCACATTCTTTGATCCAACAATGACATCAGTCGTAGCTACAACAACAATCTCCTTTCACATGATCCTACAACAGTGACATCTTCCATGCTCCAACAGCCTTATCAACCATATTCCTATTGCATAGTTCATCAACATTTTGAGTAAGTGGAGGTATGTTGTTTTCTAATCTTTAATCATGCAGTTACTTACATGCTAGAGTGAATGAATTTGGAAAATTCCCTCACCATGTTCCATTTCTTTTCTCCTTTTCGTACACATAACACATCTTCAGTTGGGGGGGCGGGGGATATTCATTACCATTTGATTCCATTTACACATTCATCACTTCATATATTGATGACCAACATGTCTCGTCCGAACTACACTTTGTTGCACTTTTTCTAGCTATTGATCTATCTTGGCATGATTCATAACATGAAGAAAATGATTTCTTATGTACGTTGATGGCTTATCATTTCCAATGCATGTGTGCTTAAAATATTATTACAGCGAGAAGACAAGTAAATGAAATACATTTTGTTTACACAAGAACCAACATTTTATTACCGTAATAGCAAGAGAACAAATAATGAAATGAATGTTCTTTACACAAGAACCAACATTTTCCATATTCATGGTTGTCACACAAGAACCAACCATAAGAAAATGTCAGTTGTTACTTATGTATTTCACATCATGGAATGATTTCATTCAGAAGCCAAAAGTCCTAAATAATAACCATGAAAGGTTGCATGAGAACATGCCACAAGATCAGTTGGGGGGGGATTTTCATCCTCTTTATTATTAAAAAAATATAATCATGCATAACCAAAATTGAAAAGAAGAGATTTTTTTGCAAGGTTGCATGAGGACATGCAACAAGTTCAGTTGGGGGGTATGTTGAGTCTCATGATTGTCGCATTTTCATCCTCTTTTCCTTTCATCATTCATCACATTATCCATATTCTACCACTCCATAAGCCATTCATTAATACCATTTTCATAATTAAATATGGGATTAGCCTTATTATTTTCCAAATCATTTATTTTAGTATTAAAAGAGAATTTGTGATTAAATATTAGAAAATTGACATGTTTTCATATATATCTCAAAAATGTGTGAGCTTTGTCATGTGTAGGAATATGTGAAGGATTAATTCAAAAGACTTCTCAAATACTTCCTCCACCGTTTCAATTTTTGAGGAGATAATTCAAGCCTATTCCAAGGAGAAGATCATGGAGATGTGGTTGTCATATCTTATCCAAGATATATGAGAGATATGTGTGAGGATTTGATGGGATTATATTTTGTAATAATGGGAAATGGGTTGAGAGAAAAGTGGATCTGTAATTATGAGATGTTTATCTTCTTTTCAAAGCTCTATTGTATAAAAGAGAGTGCCCTCTCTTCATGAAGGGGGGTGAGAATCATTATTATGTAGATTGAGGAGAATTATTATTATTATGTATATTAAGGGAATTGTTATGAGATAGGTTCTTGAGGAGAATTGTTATGATGTAGATTGGATTCATGAAGAGACTCCTTTTGTAAACCTACCTGTTGAAGATTAAGGCATGTTTGGATTCAGTGATTTTGTCCCTCTTAGAAGTTATCATCTATTGATCTAAAACCTTTCATGTTGGCATCGGCAAGGGCCACCGATCCAACTTGGTAAGCTTATTGTAAATTGTTAGTGTAGATTTTGATTTCATGTATTTGTTATTTTGATTTCATGTTATTTTGTTTGATTTCACTATTCGAATTTGTTGCAAAGTGTGGTAATACAAGAAACAATTGGATCTCCATATTTCACCATACATGAGCTTTAATGGAGCATCCGATTTGTTAGTTTAGTTGTTTCAGGGGATAGAATCAAAGTTGATCTTTTCCTTTCATGAGCCATCAATGAACAAGTCCATCACCTGAGCAAGATCTTTTGCTTGTTTATGAGTTTTTCTTTCCAGCTTTCGAGTTGTGTGAAGATTGTCATTTTTAAGAGTGTGTTGGTTTCTAAATGGGTTTCTTATCTAATATATACTAAACAGACATAGGAACCTATTTGTTATCAGCACATATAGTGCATCAACTCTACTAATTACGAATCTCGGTTGATAATTTATGTTTGGTAATATATTATGCAAATAATTGCACCAACAGACCCCATTTACAAAATGGGTTTTAAAGGGTTTGGCCAAATTTGTAACTGTTTTCTCAGAAACCTTCCTGCAAAACCATGACTCATGCAAGCAATTACAGGGTTTTAAAACAACAAAAAAAAACTCAGAGTCATTTGGTTGGATTCACATCACAGGTGCCATGAAAAATGTAACCAGAGTGCAACAGGGATTCCTCTGGATAGTTTTAGGTTTGAATCATGGCATCAACAAGAACATGTCTAAATGGAGAGTGGAGACACAACAATAACATAGCCCATGTGTTATCATAACTCAGATAGTGGGAGTGAAAACCAGGGGTTTGATTGTAATCCTTACCGTCCCTTGTGATGAAAGCCAAAACTACAGAGTACCGAAACCTTATGCATGTAATGAATGGATCATTAATATGTTAAGCCAGCAAGGTGAGGTGAGGATGAGAGTACAGTAGGTATGTATTCATTTGTATGAATGTTGATATGACCATTGAAAAAAAAGGATATAAAAAATTAACCAAAGTTCTTCATGTACCAAAGCAATTCGATAATGAACTATCAAACCATTGAAACAATAAGAATCATATTAACACACACAAAAAAATGGATCAATCAACCATTTAGTAAAATTTGCATTTTAATTACATATGGGTGCCTTTTAAAAAGATGTTTCCAAGGCACAAAATTATAAAACCAAGCCAAGTTTTATGTTTAATTCATGCTTACAGTCATGAATTAAAAATAAAACAAACGAAGATGCAAATAATAAGAATTTTATAAGGAAATCTTTTAATTCAACAATCATTTCGAAACTCTAAAAAATGTTTACAAATTCGAAGGTGATGACAGCTACATAAAAATATATAATCTCTTTATGGGAACTCAAATTGTGATAAGAATCGAAAAATATTGGTGGCTGCCAACAATAACCCAATCTTATGTATGTACAACAACACATACGATTTCACAATGAAGTCAACTTCTTTATTTGGAAACATTAGAAACATACAGTGCAGATTCCAAAATATCTATCAACAATAGAAGGTTTCATTCCTCTATTTAGTAGAGGTTTACTAAGCCTCTTAGGAATGGATAAAATAGGGTGTTACCCCTTAAATTCCTCTAATAATATTTTTATACGACTCGTTCAGGAGCCCAAGTAGGCCAAGTGTTGTTTCCATGCTCTGATACCACTTTGTAACACACCCAACCCCTTAAAAGAATTTTTAAGGAATGGGGCATCAAAATTTCACTTTCCTCAAATGTCTAGAATCCTTTGTCTGAGGTCTTCATTCTCTTATTCTCATCAATATATTTCCAACCACTATCGTCACACTCCAATATGAGCTTCGGATCGGAAGTTATGCTCATCCAAAGTTCTGTGAGCCTCATTGGGAAAAGGCCATGTGGTGCTCACGTGGATCGACCTCACACATACAGTCTCCAAGTTCCTACATGCACGGTGTAAATTCCATCCAATGTCCAATCCAACAACGAGGCTCGCTCCCCATTGCACACTTAGGCAAGAGGAGAGTTCAATGTTCAGGGGTTGCATGGTGTAACTTCCTCCTTTCTCCTAGAGTGGTCAGCACTGGGATGAACATGGCACAGGTCCAACGACCAACATTTGGCAGAAGACAAGGGTGACACATGTCACACCTACGATGAGTCAATGTCCCCTCCCCTGCCCTCAGCTTGGGTGACATCGACATACCACATCACTTCAACCTTCAGTGCTCCAATGATGTTCTCAATCACCAATATGTCAAACCTCCTTGAGTATAACTCTACTGAAGTATTTGACACTTTCCTTTCACTAGGCTTGATCTAACAGTTAGGAAGGGTTCTGAAGGACCCCTATATCAACGGCTCACAACGCTTCGTAGCTTCGACATCCAAAGGTTTTGGGATTGTGACATCTTCGCTCTCCCAAAGCGGTCAACGCCGGGCTAACTAAAATGTAGATCTAATGGTTGGAATAGCTTCTGAAGCTCGTCATATCTATGGCCCACATCATATCGTGACTATGGTATTCGTGACTTTTGGCATGCAGTTACCATCTTCCTCCCGTAGTGTTGAATCTTCGGACTATAATATCTAGCGACACATGTCCTTAACAATGGACGACTGAGATGGACTCTGTTGTTCATGATTTTGGGAGCCTTCACACTTTAATGAATCTCATCCAACTTCCTTTGGAGTGCTGAGTCTCTGGACTATGAGACCTCCTGCCATGTGGACCAAAATGGTAATTGCAAGAGATGACACATGGCAAGGCAAAGAGGACATGTGGCCCCTTCAGTGGGTGACACGTGTCACATGTTAATGGACCTATAGGGTTTGTGAAACACCTAAATCTAGGTGAAACGTGGCATGTTGATTGTGGGTCCACGTCACCCCCCCTTTTTCCTTAATGCACGCATACTCCCTGAAGTCCCAAAATCTATCCACGTGGCCTCGACCATTCGACAATCAACATTCAACATTTCACATTTGAATGTTTGACGTTCAACATTTACCATTCTACATTGAACATCAACGTTCGACATTTGACGTTCTATGTTGAATGTCCCTCTATGCTATTACACCTAAAATCCTCCGAACTCCCGAAGTGGTCAACGCCAGACTAACTATATCGTAGATCTGACGATTGGAATAGTTCCCGAGAATCCTCATATCTTTGACCCATATTAACTTCAGGCTATGAGACTTCGGGGGATCCGTCTCCCTTATGTTGAATACCAAAATTATTCAAATTCACAAAGACTAAAGGAGTCGAGGAGTTAACACCTATGCTCCTCCAAATCCAATGGTCGTGATAGACCTTGGATCCTCCCTAACAGATCACATCCACTCGTCTTTCAAATGAAAGGATCTTCCCTTTAGAGACTTAAATATCGCTATCCTTCCTGAGCTTCATCAGTACTGGAAGACTTAGGTGCTGGCACACACTTTGCGCTCATTCTCCTGAGCTTAATATACTCCTTCTCCTAGGAGACTCAAAATAGATGGTAATGTTTACGTGCATAAGGGAAACTATGCCCAAGGTCGACAAACTCATAGTTCATTTGCTTAAACTTGAGCATTTATGTGTACAAGCCATATAGTTCCTTACTTTATTAAATACACAATCAAGCAAAAAATAAGGGAACATAGTCTAACCATCAAGGAACATGCACATCCCTGAAACATTCACAAGATATCTAAGTTTATTTTATAGTTAGAGCTTATATATAGGGTATGAGAATACTTATCTATTTCATATTGTAGCCAATGAACTAACTGTGCGTGTGTGCATTTCCACCCAACCATAGGATAAGAGGAATTCACTTTTAGCACTTTGGCCACCCCCGTGCCAAGCCATGATATCACTAGGGAAATTTCACAGTTTCTCAGGGATTCCTTCTCTGTCACAGTCTCTGCGAGGTTTATTAGATGCCTGCTTAGCATCAAGCACGTAGTCTCCTGCTCAATTGGCGCTCTCCTTTAAGTTCTCATAGATATTTTCTCCTTTTCTCTCCAGTAACTAGAACAACTTATCAAGATTTTAGTTCCTCTTCTTAGTTGGAGAGCCTCACGCCCTCTCACTCCCCATGTGTCTTCTCTTGTCTTCCTTCACCTGTCTATTCCCCCCTTCTTTCTCCTCCTCGGGAAGGTTATGGACCTGTCATGTTCCTTCTATTAGAAGGAAACTCAGGTCAGTTTGGGTCTGCGAGACTCTGTGGTAATTTGGGCTGACAACCTCCTGTCTCCTCAGCCAGACCATGCTTCCATTCATGGAAGTGGTTTATGGTTCAACATCCAATCCTTTTCTTATTAAATGATTTATCCTTGGGGTTAGGATGAGGCATATCATTTTAGCAAGGAGAAATTTGGGTCATTTGACATAATGAATTCTCTCCATAATTTTCCCTTTTTTTTCCTCTAGTGATATCATGTCCAGTACTTCAAGGCTCCACCCCCATAGTCAGTTATTGGCAATTCAAACAATAATACATTTACATTGTTCCCATGCCATCACATGGTGATCCTAATTAATGATTAATTACAAGTTGGGGGAAATATGGGTATTACAATTATCATGAGATCTCATCATAGCAATTTCACTCATTAATTTCAAATTCGTTTAATATAGGAAATAAAATTTCCCAAGAATGAAACTCCTTCTCATAATGTTTGGCTCCTAGAACATTCGACCTTGGTCTTCCTTATGGGATTACACCATTTCCATATTCAATAATATTCTACCTGCAATCTTTCTCAACTTTTATTCAACCAAACAATTGTCATTATTTATGCACATCACCCTTTTGTTGCGACATTTTCAACAACCCATGAAATGATCTAAGAATTATATTATACTAACAATTCAATCTCTTCCAACTATGAATCATATTAAATGGAATGACCTATCATTCCTTATATGTGCATTATGAACACACTGATATTTTCATAATGAAAACAAACATTACCAATAAACCAATGTGCCAATACCCATGGCCACATCTACTAAATGCATCCCTACATTGATTCCAAAATACCACATATCTATGTCATGTATTCCTCCATGGTGAGTTGGGAGGTATAGCCAACACCTCAACACATAATCTAGGCTCTTCCCTATTGCATGTTTGATCATTTGGATACCTTCCTCTTCAACCCATACACACCAAGAATATAATCCTTTAGTGATCTTCAGTGTTGACAAAGAGGTTGCAGTCCAACCATTGTTTTTAAGTAGGAAAACTATTGATCACTTGTATAGTGCTATAGCCCTTCCATATCCAACCACATCATGGTCTCACACATGGCTATCTCTATTAGAATATGTTTCTATAACAGGAGTATATTTCTTGACTATATTCATTATGAAATCATAACCAATATAACATGACATGCCCATAAATGCTTCCAAACACATCAATTTAGATATGGGATTTTGACTTAAGGAACTTTTACCTTAGTTACCTTCATTATTTATGAATCACAAGAAACCAATTTCATAACTGCATGGCTATTATCAAATTTGATGCTACCTAATTAGTTGATATTTTGTAGAGGATCACAAGATCCTTCCACACAACTCTGATCAACATTTTTCCATCTTCATATAGATGGTTGTCATATGCGATGAAAACATCATCAACATCTTCAACCATGCTATAAACATTTTTCTTGGATACATAATCCATCATTAGTCATATTCAAAGATCATAACATCATTATTTCACATATATAATAGTAGACTAGTCTCATTCTATAAGCATATCATATGTCCAAGCATTACCATATTCACTAATGCACATGAATATGCACCAAGCACTCATTCTCAACATTCCTACTAGTGCTCAAGAATTCTATCTTTCTTATATGCATTCTGCACCACTTCCAATATTATCTTCAATGCATATTTATTTCATATTTTCTTCTATAGGTGTCTTCCCTTGAATCTCTCTAGATACTTTCTAGCCTGTGAATTCTCATTTTTCTTATTTGTGCACTACTATTCCCTGGTCAAAACATTTTCTAGCCAAGTCTCACTTGGCTATCTTGCAATTACAACCAATATGTCTTATTGGCAATTGCCTCCACTTAGGGAATAATGTCCCAACTTTACCTGGCCAGAGCCTTCCAACACATTGGAATGATTTAGTTTAAATCATTCCCTATTTTTAATTCCACGGTATCCTCCACTAATTCATAATGGTTCCTCATATTGGAATTTTTTCTACATTTTTTTGGGTCCCAAACTTCTGGGGCCATTTTCAGGCCCTAAACGACATTTTTTTTGGCTCTGAAGCACCTAGCATATAGCAAAAGGTAAATGCTAGGCCAGTTGAAATGTCTACTTCTTGGCTAGACCTTTTTGATGGGCTACCAAGCACCCAAAATGAATATTATATGAAAATGTTATGCCCCTGGGAATTTGACGTATTAACTAACCACATCGGGCCCCACAAACCTTTTGGCGGTTCATCTTCTATGGTTAGGGTTTTTGATGTTTAAGGTTTTCTCATTGATTCTTTATGTTAAAAGGCCTTTTCATCCTCTTTGTAATCAACTCTTTGTGAATTAGTACACCTGACACATCTCTCTCTTCAGGGATAAGCTACCACCATTCTAGATAGATTGTGTGCTTTGCATTTTACAGTTTCCAAATAGTCATTAATATAATCCGAGTTTAACTAGTTTTTTCTTTTTCTTGCAATATCTCTATGTGTTTCCTTGTTATATATCTTCCTTCATGCCATTATCAATATAATATAGATCAATCGTGTCACGAGAACTTTCCTTATCTCACAATACATAGTGAGAACTTTCTCTTTCTCACAATATATCGCATCTCAAGAACTTTTCTCTTCGTGTGATGAATGGATTTCTTCTAAAATTTCTCTAAGTCATTTCTTCTTCTTTCTCTCCTCAAACATCTTCTCCATATCACACCAAATATCTTTTTTGTGTGATGTATCGCACCGTAAAAAAAATTCTTATGTTGCAACACGGCTCTCTCCTTGTTTATCACATCGTAGGAAAATTTCTCTTCTTGTAATGTATCACATGATGTTTATATTTATGCAGTAAGTCAAATTTCTCAAAACAATTCTAAGTCTTTAACCTTGTATTTATCTTCTTCATCATCTTGGAGTCTCTTTTTCACTCTTGAAATCTATCTTCATACAAGATGAATTTTCAGACTCCTGAAAACTATCTTCCTGCAAGATGAATTTTCACACCTCCAAAAATATTTCCTTATGTGACGTGTCACACCAAATATTTTTATGGTGCAATGTATTGCACCTAAAAAAATATTATTTCTCATGATAAAGGAAACCTTTCCCCATTTATCACATCGCAAGAAAGTTTATTTTCTTGCGAAAAGGATGCTCTTCACCTTTATTGCATTGCAAGAAAGTTTTCCTTCTTGCTTTGTATCACACAAAAGTTTATTTTTTCATGATGAACATAACTCTTCCTTCATCGTGTCACGATAAACTTTCCTTTCTTATGATATATCACATAGTGATAATTTTTCTCTTCATTCAAAAACCCATTTTCCTCTAAGTCCTTAACCCATTTTCCACAAAGTCCTTAAGCCATTTTACTCTAAGTCCTTAACCCATTTTCCTTATGAGAATAATGTATAGCACGGAAAATAATTTTGTGTGATACACACTATATAGCAAGAAAAATAATTACATGTTATACGCACAAAATTTACCCATGTTTTCAACACTTAGTCAATTTGTTTTTTTGGAATTCGATCATGCAACTATCGAGGTTATCATGAAAACCCATATTTTGGCCCTCTAAGCCAAATTAAACCACTCATATGCCAAATTTACCCCCACACTAGATAATTTTGATACAAAATCATAATTTGGGGGGTTTTCCCAACTTATCATAAAGAAAATTTTGTTATTCTATAACATACCAATACATGTTTGGTGTTGAAACCTTGGTTTTAATACTAATTTTTTATGTACCTAGCTCCCTTGTTGGGATACACCACTACAATTTTTGCTGGCATGACTATAATACCAAAATTAATTGAAATGCATGCAACATGCCAACAATGCTCATGCATCCAATGAAAAATTGAAATTTCTAAATGCAACTAATTAAGAAAATACAACAAAATTAAAATAAAACATATACACAATGGAATTAATCACAAGAAATAGAACATAGCACTTATCATTTTATAGAAGAACCAAATGGATTTGTATGAGGGATGTTCCTCCCAACTGTAGGCTTACTACTCCATTTCTCTCAACAACAAACCATTGCCAAGCTGGGGCTATGAATTCACAAGGAGGACTGGCTCTCTTGGTTGTACACTATCCACACACAACAACACAATACCTAGGTTTCTATCTCCAACAATAATTATAATCCACTAGCTCTCTTTCCCCTCAACCTACACAATCCAAGGAATGAGATCCCCTTCTTTTCCATGCATTCCTTTAGGCTATCCCACTTCCCTCTAAGGCTACAATGCAAGGTGGGTTGAGAAATATCTTAGCTAGGGAATTCATGAATTCTCAACCTTACCAGGAGTGCTCACAACAACCTTCTCAAGGCTCTTGATCAATTTCCTGAACAGGAAATTTACTTACATGCACACATCCTAATTCTTATCATAAAACTCAACTTGACCAAGTTGTCTTCATTCAAGATATGAATTTTCTCTTTTCTAGCATCCAACTCCCTCTTCCTACTTGAATTTACCCTTTCTCCATGCATTCTTTGACTCTCACACATTCCCCAAAAATATTGAACCCAACCCATGGTGTCATAGTTTCTCACCAACCTCTTACATGAGTGTACATACCACATACTCCAATGTCTAGGTGAGATGCCTTTCCCACCAACCTCTTACATGCATTTAATGACCAATATAAAATAATTTGAAGGAGGTAAACAATAATAAGAAAGTGGCTTGGATTATTAGGAATTTGGAACTTCCCCTTTGGACCACCTTTCCCCCATATCTTGTGGAATCATATCCCCCAACATCAACATCCCTCTTGTGTCACAACCAATGATTCATTTTTATAAATTAATGTATGCATATTTACAATGCTAGGATCTCCAACCCAAAACATAATGGCTCATCAACCTAAATTGCATTTGCACAATTACATTACAATTTATGGGGATTAGAACTAGGATGTTGCATTAATGCCAATGACATTTCCATCAATGCTAAAAATGCATTAGCTTGATATTAATTTGCTAGTATTGGTTCTATAGAAGCTAAATCAGTTTAACTATCTTAATAAATTAATAAAAAAACTTAAACTATTGGGTATGTGGTATATTGTTTGCACAATTAGCCTTTGTTTTGGGTAGTTTTGGCACACGGTGTTTTGGCCCATGGTTTTCTAAATATAGTGAAGGAATTAAGGTTGTAATCTAATCTATGTCAATGGATTAAGGTTTTGGATGACATGGAATTACCTATATTGTATTTGTAAAGTGAAGTTAATACAATGAGAGTTAGAGGTGCAGTTCTAAACATTTGTTGGTTTTCTCGGTTAAGGGTTTCTAGGGTACATTTCTGAGTACTATGTGAATGTTATTGTTTTCTTTCTATTTTATAAAGAATCTATGTTTGCATTTCTATACTGTAAATACTTAAAAACCTAAATTTGATATTAGATAAATTATTGGATTTAGGAGGATGCCTTTGTTGCTAAGGGTTTAGTTATATTAGGTTTGTGATAAACCTAGTTTCAGTGAGAGCTTTGCAGTGGTGATTATTGAGGTGAAATAAAATGGTGAGTAGTTATAAAATTGAGATCGAGAAATTTAATGGGAAAATATTTGATCTTTGGAAGATGAAATTGGACAATCTTCTGGTAGATAAATAACAGTAGGTTGTTGTGGATCTTGGTACTACACCTACGAGTATGTCAACAAAATATTGGGTGAAGTTAGATAGGAAGGAAAAGAGCACAATCCAATTTTACCTTTCAAATTCAATGTTATTGAATGTCTCAGGAGAAGCTACAATGCAGGAATTATGGGATAAGTTAGGGGTTTTGTATCAATCCAATTCCCTGGTAATCATACTTTTCCTACGGAAGAAGTTGTACCTCTTGAGGATGAATAATTGAGACTCTGTGATAGAGAATCTAAATTCCTTTAATACTATGAAAGCTAGTTGTTGTTTGTCAACATTAAAATTTCTGATGAAGATACGTGTATTAGTATATTTTGTTCTTTTCCATATTCATGGGAAACTTTAGTTGTACCTATTGGGAGTAATGCAACCACATTAAAGTTTGATGATGTGGTTTCACCCTTGTTATCAAAATAAATGAGGAGGAAAACCATGTGTAATTAGAGAATGGATGCCGTATCTATAAGAGGGAATTCCTTGGACAAATAAAAATAAGTCATCAAGTGAGAGATATAAATCTATAGGAAAATCCTTAAGGAGAAGCTAGAAATGTGGTAAATATGGGAATTACAAGAAGGATTGTAGATCTAAAAGTGTTGAGTGAGGGAAGGGATCTGATGATGTTCCTTCCATACAAGGGAAGACATCGCCATAGGAAGGAGGGTATGTGTACATGGCATCTTCAAGCGCGCATGCAGATCATGATGTATGGTTGATTGAATTAGGTGATTCTTTTCATATGACTCCACATAGGGAGTGGTTTTGTGTAAGCTACTAGATGTATTATATAAAAAAATAGAAAATATTATTACAGATACGAGTGGAACACCAAAATATAGTGAAAAATAACCCAAAAATGATACCTTTATTGATATAAATCCAAGTTCACTTGCCTATTCAAGGGGGAAACCTCCAACAACATAGCGCTCTATTACAACAATTATTAAGACAAAAATTTCCCATACCTTCTACTTCTATTTATACTAATTATATCTTCTAAGAACATTCTATAGGAAGACATTTCTAGAAGCGGAAGCTTCTATTAAGTATTCTTACATTAGAATTGTTCACATTATTATATAGGCCTTATTTACTATTGTCTTCCTTTATTGCATAGAAAACATATTATTCTATCTACATGAGGGGTTAGGGAGGTTAGGATTGTAACATGTGCTCCCCCTTGAAAAACAACCTTATCCTCAAGGCTTGAGATGGGGAAATTGTTTTAGAATGGTAGTTGGCTGCCAAGTGGCATATTCTAGTGGTGTATCCTTCTCTTGAACTAAAAATTCCTTCATGGTGCGCTGACATAGATGAACCTCATGCTGGTCCAAGACTGCTTGTGGATGAAACCAAATGGACCCTTCTTCATCTAACTCAAAGATATTGGTTTGAGTCTGACATTGTAGTTCCAATCACTTTATTTAAGCATGAGACATGGAAAACAAGATAGATCTTAGAATGAATGGGAAGAGATAACTAGTAAGCCATGGGCCCCACTCACTTGAGAATTGAATAAGGACCATAGAACTTGGGGACAAGTTTTTGATAGTGTTGATATTTGAGTGAATTTTTCTTATAAGGTTGCAGATGTAGAAACATCTAGTCCTGTTCAGAAAATTGACATTCTGAATGAACATGATATGGTTATTGTTTCATGGAATTCTAAGCCCTGACCAAATTTTCTTTGAGGGTACTGAGAATGGTCGCTCGAATTGTAAGAGTGTTGTCAACCTCATGAACCTTGGAGACACTTATAAAGTATGAGAGAACCAACAATGGATTTTTCTCATAGACCACTTCAAAGGGAGTCATACAAGTGATAGTATGGTAAGAGGTGTTGTACCACCATTCAGTTAGGGGTAACCACTGAGACCATTGAGTTTGTCGGTCAGATGCAAAATAACTCAAATATGTTTCCAAACACTTGTTGACAGCTTTGATTTTTCCATGAGTCTGGAGATGATAGGCGGTGTTGAGATGAAATTGGGTTCCTTGGAGCTTGAACAATTCTTGCCAAAAATTGGTGGTAAAAATTGGATCACAATCGAAGAAAATAGAATGAGGCATGCCATCGAGTTTGAAGATATTATGCATAAAAAATTGATCCATTGTGGATGATGTGAATATGTGTTGAAGCACACATAAATAATCATACTTGGAAATACGATATAATACAACCATGATGACCGACTTATTATCCGATTTAGGTAGGCCCACAATGAAATCGATAGAAATATCTGTCCAAATAGTAGGTGGAATTAGGAGTGGTTGGAGTGTTCCTGGAGATTTGACGGTTTCTCCCTTATTGCATTGACAAGTATCACATTTATCCATTATAATGTTCCCTTCCAATTGATCATGATGGAGGATGAATTGGTAGCCTATATGGCTCCCATAGGCTATATTCAGTAGGGAAAAGGGAGTCACAAAGGTTTATTTGGTGTCACTAGATTAAAACAATGATAATTTCTAAAGTGACATTAAAGTTAAATAATTTTTTTTGTTTAAATGAAAATTGGAGGGAAAATAATTTGAGGGTTTGATTTGGTCAAAAAGGGGAAAGATCTAGAAGGACCAAAGGAAGGATAAATAGAGAGGTAACCCTTAACTTTGGCATTGTGATTTGACATCTCATTTTGGAGTGCTCTTGGAGCCATTGTTTTGTTATGGTTTAGCAAAACCCTTCCACCATTGCAGTTTGGTTTTGGTGGTGCAATATCCACCCTAGATAGACAAGAGGGGGATACATCCAGGATTTCCATCAGAGCTTTAGATTAAGGTTTTATTTTAGCTAGATAAATATCCATGTGCACAAGGGTTTTGTTCAAATATTGTCGAACGAGGTCAAGTATATAATCTACAATTTTCCTGATGGTTTTAGGAAGGTTATCAGAGTTACCATTGCTTGTTGAATACGATCATCTCATGAGGCCTCTCTAGATTCCCAACCTTGTGCTGCGAGGACCTGGGAAGAATGAATATTGCTACATGAGGGTTTTAGAGGAAGAATCATAGGTTGAACACCAAGGGTCTCGTGGGGTCCCCTCTATCGTCCATCCTCTTCATGTGAGGATCTCTGTTAGAGGATTTCAGTGATCAGAGTAGTCCATTTAGGTCAAATCTTTGAGGCAATGATTATTTGTAGAGTGGTGGCACTAAAGTAGATCGCAGGAGGATATAAGAGACTTGGAGAAGTTGACATCATTGGCATCATTCCAAGTTTTCTATTTGAGTTGTTTTATATTAGTACACATTGTAGCTTCCTTGCAGCTATTAGATTTGTGTGTTTAGGAGTATTTTTCAATTTTTATTAAAACCATTATATATCTTTGTGATTTTAGGGTTCCAAACCATAATAATATTCCATTGTTATCTTCTCTATTTTCTATGTAATGGATGCATGCAATAGATTTGACAATACTATTATCCTAGAAACATTTGAAAATTTCTTGTAAGAAGTTAGAAGTAGCCTTAATACAAGTGTTTTTCAATTTTACACAAAGATAAACTACAATTTTTTGGACCGTAAACATAACATTTTACCCTAGCCTAGTTGGGAATATTACAGTGGTGTCAGAGCTAGTGATCTTTCCATCCTATGAGTTCTTGAGGCATTGATGTGAAGGATAACTAGAGGACGATGGAAACAACCTACCCCAATATCAAATATATCATAAGAGGTATAAGTAGATGGAGTTATGGGGGATCATCCTAAAGATAGGACCATACAACTATTGGAAAGCATAGCTAATGGGAAACAACAATTAAAATAGTTCCCGAAACAATATTTTTTTGGAAACCAAGCAAACCAAAACTAGGGAGGTACCAATGGGAAACATGAAGAGGCAAACCATAGAGGTGGTATGACTCTTTAAGGGAGTAATACCTTTGTTCCGACACAAAGTGTCTTCCAAGAAGGTAGCAGAAAGGTACCCAGACTATTATTACCAACATTCCTTGAGTAGTAGCATATAGGATCACAGGAAAAATAGGGGTTGGCTGAAAAAATAAACTCCTACTTTAGGGAGTATCGACTGCTAGAAGAAGGATCCCAAGAAACCATGTCTTAAAACAATTACTACAACCCCGAGATGAGGAAAAAACCTAGGGTGGGATTCTATCTTTTGCGCAAATTGGGGAAGATGACTATCTCATATTTTGAAGGATATGACATGTGAATAGCCCGAGCATGGGTACATTTCCAGCTTAAACCAATGACTGAGGCATAGGAAATCAATTTTTCCACCCTACACTTGGATGGAGAGGCTCATGAGTGGTGGTACCATGGGCTATTAACATTGGGGAATTCCAACATAACATCATATGAGGATTTCATCTAGAGGATGATGGATAGGTTTGATAGGAAGGATACTGAGATCCACTTCAGGGAGTTGGCGCAAATCAGATAGACAAGTACTCCAAAGGCTTATGTCATAGAGTTCCAGTGGATGGTAGTCATGGTGACTGATATTTCTGAGTAGATATTGGTGATGTTATTCACAGAGAGCTTGGTTGAACCCTTAAGAGGATAGGTGAAGGATTTCTGGCCAAACACACTATAGGAAGCTATCATGAAGACCCAAGATATGGAAGATACAGTCCCTAAGAAGACATCGACAAAAACATTTATCCCATAGAAGGGTCAAGTGTCAAAACCTCCCTAGAAGACATGGGCAGGGAAGGACAGGTTGGATGAGGAAACTCAGAGAGAGATAAGGAGGAAGAATCTTTGCTATAGTTACAAAGAGTCATGGTAACCGGGTCATCAATGTATGGGAAAAGGTAAAGTCCATTATATTGAGGTGGTTTCTGATGAGGAGGATGACAATGATTATGAGGGAATTTGGAAGAAAAGTGGTGAGCCATCACACCTCAATGCTACAAAGATGGCACCATTGCAGGATAACGCCAAGGGAGTGGCCATCTCCACACTTTCAGGAGTTCCAAAATATTACACCTTCAGGGTTATAGGTATATTGTAGGTGCATAGGGTAATGACATTCATTGATGGTGGGGCCACTCACAACTTCATTGATGTTGCATCAGTCACCAAGAGACAAATCCCCGAAGAGGACTTCGAGGGATTCAATGTGGTAGTAGCATATGGGTACAACATGACATGTACTCAAAGGATCAGGGGATTGGAATTAACATTGGGAAACTATACATTGATCGATGAATTTATGTCATATATTTAGCATATACTCATGTGGTGATGGGAGATAAATGTTTGTACTCATTGGGATGTATCTGCATGAATTATCAGGACATGAGGATGAATTTCTAGGACAAGGGTGGATAACGAGTCATCCTAAGATATACGTCGACAGGTTCCCCCAAGATCGTGTCTAAGAAATTCATGGAGGAACTTTTTAGACATAGGGACATGGCTTGTGCAACATAGTGCTTGATCACCATGGAGAATCCATCACATGATATCCAACATTACCACATGGATATCCAAGAATTTCTTGGAAAACATGAAAGATTGTTTTAACCATTACCAATAGGGAGACCACTTGATAGAGGATTAGAGCATGTCATTGAGCTAGAACAGGGGTCGAATCCCATGATCACCACACCATACATGAATTTGAATAAGTTCAAGGATGAAATAGAAAAGTCCATAAAAGAGTTGTTGAATATGGGGCACATCAAGCCTATTTCTAGTCCCTTCGCTTGTTCTGTCATATTGGTAAAGAAGAAGGATTGGACGATGAGGATGTGCATCGACTACAAAGAAATGAACAAGAATACCATAAAAAACCAGGTACCCAATACCCAAGATTAACGAGTTGATATATGAGTTTCATGGGGTAGTTTACTTATCGAAGATTGATCTTCGATCATGGTACCATATTCAAATTTGGGTTAGAGAGTAGGACATCCACAAAACAACCTTCAGGTGTCACTATGGGAACTACGAGTTTCTAGTCATGCCCTTTGGGATGACTAATGCATCCACTACCTTACAGTCATGTATGAACCACATATTCAATAAGAAGATGAGGAAATTCTTACAGGTGGTCTTTGATGATCTTTTGATCTACAATAGGACTTGGGAGGAACATCTGAAGCATGTGGAAAATATTCTCACCATTATGGAGGAACAATCACTTTTTTCCAAGGAGGAAAAGTGGGAGTTTAGTTTGACAGAGATCCTCTATCTGGGGCATGTGATTTTTGTTGAGGGAGTAAAGATGAATCAAGAGAGTATTCAAACAATATTATATTGTCTCACCCTCAGATCACTCATAGAGATACACAAATTCTTTGGGATATGCAACTATTACATGTGTTTTGTGAAAGGATTTTCATAATTGGTTGCGTTATTAATATAAATCACCAAGAAAAGGGCGTTTTGATGATCCGAATATGCATAGGTGGCATTAAATAGGATGAATAAGGTTATGAGTACCTTCCCAAAATTAACACTCCCAAATTTCACACATCCCTTTGTCTTGGAGTGCGACACATCCGGTGAGGGGATATGAGTGGTGTTGATGTAGAACCTACACCCGATAGATTTTGGGAGCAATAAAATAAGGGAGCCAGAGAATATCTACCTGATTTATGATAAGGTGATGTTGGCCATCATGCATACACTAGCCAAGTTCATACAATATCTACTAGGAGGAGGCTTCATGGTTAGGAATGACCAAAACAACTTGAGATGTTTCTTGGAGTAGCGAGACCTAAATGAGAGGCATTAGAAATGGGTGAGTAGAGTGAAGGAATATGATTTTTACATTGAGTATGTGAAGGGGAAGAAGAACATAGTCATTGATGCCCTATCCAGGAAATTTGCAACTTTCTCCATGACAAAAATTTCAGTAGACCGAAATTCCATTATTTTGGTAGAATACTCCAAGAATACCTTCTCTTGTGAGTTGATAGAGGGAAGTATTTAGGATGAAAGGTATAGGGTAGTGGATGAAATAATATACTACAAATACATTATCTATATTATCCATTATTCCACACTCAAGTATAATATTTTGAGGGAAGTACATAGTGCACCACAGGCAGGGCACTAGGGGTATCTGAAGACCTACAAGAAGGTAAGAGAGAGATTCTCCTAGAAGGGTCTCAAGGAGGATGTACTTTGTCATGTGAGGGAGTGCATGACATGTCAACATAACAATTCAGAGTTTACACATCCTACAGGTCTGCTTCAACCATTGTTGATTCCATAACAGAAGTGGGAAAGAATTTCCATGGACTTCATTATAGCGTTGTCGAAGGTATAGGGAAAGGACTGTATATACATGGTAGTGTACATAATGAATAAATATGCACACTTATTTCCCATTCCTTTAGATTAAAACACATCTCAGGTAGAAAACCTATTCTTCAGGGAGGTATTCAAACTACATGGTCTTCCAAGGAACATAGTTGGTGACTGGGATAACAGGTTTCTCAACGCGTTTTGGCATGAACTGTTCAGGTTATTAGGGATCGAGTTGACACCCAGTACTCGATATCACCCATAGACAAGAATGAAGATCAATATAGTAAAAAAATCGATTGAGGGGTACCTGAGGAACTATGTGTTAGGACAATAGAGGGTATAGATAAAGTGTTTGCATCTCAGGGAGAATTATTACAATACCACTCATCACGTGTCCATTAGGATGATCTCATTCAGGGATTTGTATGGATATGATGCCCCATCATTTTTGGATTTGGAATTTGGGGAGAGTAGAGATCCAAATTCCAAATATTGGTTGCAGGAAAGCCAAGACATATTGAGAGTCCTAAAGGATAATTTACAGGCCACTCAAAATCAATAAAATATGTATGCATATAGGCATAGGGTAGAATGGAACTTTGAGGTTGGGGACCTAGTATTTATTAGGTTGCAGCCTTACAAATAGTCCTCGATGAAGAAGTGTGGTGCAGAGAAGATGAAGACTTGATTTTATGGACCCTACAGAGTGATCAAGAGAGTTTGAGAGGTAGTGTATGATTTGGATATATCAAAGGGTAGAAGGATCCAGAACACATTCCATGTATCCTACCTCAAGAAGGAATTGGGACAACATATCACCACTTTGGAAGATATTACTCCACTAGATGAGGAAGGGAAATTGGTTCTGTCTCCCAAGAATATTGTTGATGTCAGGGATTGGAGGTTGAGAAGAAGAATCATTCGAGAGTATTTGGTTATATGGAGAGGATTTCACGTAGAGGGTTCCACTTAGGAAGGAGAGAAGATCTTACACCACCCTAATCTAGATTTTCTTGAGGACAAGAAATCTTGTGAAGGGAGGTAATGTACCCTTCCAATTGATCATGACAAAGGATGTCTTAGTAGCCTATATGACTCCCGTAGGCTATATTGAGTAAGGAAAAGGGAGTCACGGAGGTTTATTTGGTGTCACTAGGTTAAAAGGATGATAAATTCTAAAGTGACATTAAATAAAAATGAAAACTTTTGTTTAAATGAAAATTGGAGGGAAAATAAAGTGAGGGTTTGATTTGGTTAAAAGGGGGAAAGATCTAGAAGGACCGAAGGAAGGATAAATAGAGGGGTAACCCTTTAATTTGGCTTTATGATTTGACATCTCATTTTGGAGTGGTCTTAGAGCCATTGTGTTGTTAGGATTTAGAAAAACCCTTCCACCATTGCAGTTTGATTTTGGTGGTGCAATATCCAACCTAGCTAGACAAGAATGGGATCCATCCAGGATTTCCATCAAAGATTTATATTGTGGTTTTCTTTAAGACAGATGAATATCGATGTGCACAGAGGATTTTGTCAAGATTGTCAAAGGAGGTCGAATCTTGAATCTTCAGTTTCTCAGAGGGTTTTAGGAAGCTTATCAAAGGCAATTTCACTTGTTGAAGGAAATCATCTCGTGAGGCCTCATTAGATGCCCAACCTTGTCCTATGCGGACATGGGAAGGATGAAGATTAATACATGAGGGTTTTAGAGGTAGGATCTCTAGATGAATGCCAAGTGTCCCATGGAGTTCCACCTTTTTCCCAACCTCATCACATGAGGATGATTGTCAGAGGGGTTCAGTGATCGAAACAGTCCATTCAGGTCAAATCCATAGGGATGGAAAATTATTTGTAGAGAGGTGACACTGAAGAAAATCACAGGAGGCTAGAAGAGCCTTGGAGAAGTTGACATCATTGGCATCATTCCGAGTTTTCTGTTTGAGTTGTTTTCTATTAGTAGACATTGCAGTTGCCTTGCAACCATTAGATATATCTGTTTATTAGTATTTTTCAGTTGTTATTACAAACATTAGAGATCTTTGTGATTTTAGGGTTCCAAACCATAATACGATGCCATTGTTATCTTATCTATTTTCTGTGTAATGGATGCATGCAATAGATTTGACAATATTCTTATCCTCGAAACATATGCAACTGTCAGTGAGAAGTTATAAACAACCTTAATACAATTGTTTGCCAAATTTATACAAAGAGAAACTACACATTTTTGGACAGTAAACATAATATTCCACCCTAGCCTAGTTGGGAATATTACAACCACAAAGGTGTGGATGATTTGTTTCATACCTTCTCATAAAAAGAACGTTTGACCCATTCATAGGTATTGGTAAAACATGAATACCCAACTATGGGAGAAGCATTAAGCTCAGAGAGAATAGTGGATTTAAGTTTCAAATTCTTGCTTAAATACATATGACCTTTATAGAAAATCTCATCGTTGTGCCAAGTGTACCTTGGATAAGTTTGAAAATACTATTGCAATTGTTAGATCGGGCTAGAAGGTTTGGGGTCTTGCAACCATTCCTAGAGAACTGCTTGAAGCTAATATCCTACAATGAAAGAGAGGGAAAACATGGAACATTTATCTTCATATTTCATTGAAAGAGAATCAAGAATGATATTTTCTTTTCCCTTATTGTAAATAATATCATAATCATATCCAAATAGCTTGGTCACCCATTTTTTATTCTTTGGGATGATATTATTTGTTCCAGAAAATACTTGAGGCTACGATGATCAATTTTAATTTGGAAGCATTTCCCCAATAGATAAGGATGTCATATATCAGTTTCATTCAAAATAGCCAACATTTTATTTTGATAGGTTGATTGGCCCAAATGTTGCTCTGAAATTTGTTTTCTAGTTAAATCCAAAGGTTGGACATCTTCCACGAGGACTACCCAAATTACCTTCCATGACACATCACATTATAGGAAAAAAGTCTCGATGAATTCTAGTAGTTCGAGGATAGGAGTCATGCACATATCCTTTTTCAAGGCTTGGAAGGATTAATTAGCTCCGGGAGTCCGACTGAATTCATTCTCTTTAAGGAGAGTACTATGAGGAGTTGCAATTTTTCCATAATTTTGAAAAAACTTGCTATAATATCCTTTTAAACCCAAGAAACCATGCAATATTTTAAGAGTTTTAGTGTGAGGTAAATCCTTCATAGATTAATTTTTCTTAGGAACCACCTGTACACCTTCCTTTCCAACAATATGAACAAGGTACACAATTTTAGAGGCTCCAAAAGAACATTTAGGTTGTTTGAGAAAAAAAATGGTTCTTTTATAGTAGATGGAGAACTTGATCCACATGGGAGAGATGGGATTGCCAAGTTTTAATATAGATGAGAATATCATCAAATAAAAGTAAGACGAAATTATGGAGGAAAGGACATAAGACATGATTCATGAGAATTTTAAAAGTGGAGGGGGAATTACACAGGCCAAAGGGCATGAACAAGAACTCATAGTGACCCTCATGAATTCTAAATGCATTATTAAGAATGTATTGTTCCTTCATTTTATTTGATGGTAGCCAAAATAGAGATTAAGTTTGGTGAAGTACTAAGGACCACTCAATTTATCCAAAAGGTCATCAATGATAGGAATGGGAAATTTGTCTTTGATTGTGAGTTTGTTGAGGGCACAAAATCATGACACATGTGAAAAGTTCCTTCTTTATTGAGTAGCATGACTACCAGAGAAGAATAGGGGATGGTACTTAAATGAATAAAACCTGCATATAGCAATTCTTGAACAATTTTATCAGTTTCATTCTTCTAGGAAAAGGGATGAAGGTAAGGGAGAACATTGGGAGGAATACTTCTTGGGACTAGAGGAATGGAATGATCATGGATTCCATGGGTAAGGGGAAGTCCATGATGGGTGTTAAAAATATCATAGTGTCAGGAGAGTATAGATCAGAGGTCAAGATGCACAAAGGGTGTCTCAACGAATTTAATAGAATGGAGTTGGGAAATAATTCCATAATGTTTGTTTTTTATTAGTTTTCCCATTCAGTGGGAGATCATGATCTCAGGTGAGCCTGTTGTTATTCCTTGGGACTTACATTGTTGTCCCTCCTATTGGAATTTCAAGGTGATGTCCTTAAAATACATGGTAATGGGGTTGAGAGTGCATAACCATTCAACACTGAGCACAATGTTACAACCACCCATGTCTGTAGCAAGCATATGAGATTTCAGGTTGTACTGACCAATTTTTAGGTGCACATTTTCACAATGCCCCTCACATTTCATGGAACTTTCATTGGTAATCATGATTTGAAAATTGTTGAATACATGGATATAATAATTGAGTTCTTGGGAAATGCAACGATGAATAAAATTGTGGGTGTTTCCACTATCAAATAGGATAATGAATTTCCTATGCTTGATGTAGCCAATTAACTTGAGGGTTTGGGGAGCATAGAATCCAGTGAGGGCGTTCAATGAAATCAACGGTTCAAATTATGGAGGATAAGAGGGATGCATATGATCATATACTTGGGGTATCTCTTAAACAGGGGAAACATCATCATCCTTTTCAGAAACATCCTTAGAAATATCCATAAAAATATTATTTTCCTTGCAGTTGTGCCTCGAAAAATATTTATCATCACAATTGTAGCAAAGGCCCTTGAGTTGTAATTCAAACATTTATTCCCGAGTTAATTTTTGGATATTGAGAGGAATGGCCTAAGGGTCCAGATTGGTGGTTCAAGGGAGAAGAGAGGAATCCAATGGGATAGGTGGCCAATAAGGGTTCTAGGAAGGGTGGGTGGGTCCACTGAAAAAAAAGTCTTAGAAGTGATACATACCACTACAATCAAGGAAAGGAGAGGAAGCCAAAGAGATAGGTCATGAATAAGGGTGTTGAGAAAACCACTATACTCTTTTTTTTTTTACTCCTATGGAGTTATACTCCGGCCTAAAGAATACTGTAGTGACATAATTCCCAAATTTTTAACAAGGAAAACTGTGTAGGAATTTTGCAACCTAGATGCAGGAGGAAGGGTTGAACATAAAAATTTCCCTTATGTTTCTGTTATGTTCTATTCCATTCCCATGGGTTAGGGTTTTCAAGGTTCCTACGGAAAAGGGTTTTCCCTATGATATAGCTCTCTAATATACATGTGGGGTTGAATAGTAGTACTCAACCCAATATCTCAGGGCACCAACTAAGTAGGATTGATCATACCCTTATCCGTACTACCTGATTACCCAAGTACTAGATAGTATCTTCCTAAGTGTTTTTCTCGGTGCCACTATAATGGTCAAGTGGCCGATAGGTTGATCTATAGTTGGTTTCAGGAGACCTAGGGGAATCCCTATATACTTGATGGTACATGGGAGTGATGGTCATGTACAAATTATGTCTAATTTTGTACTACTTGAAGGGGTACCAATAGGGGTTAAAGAGGTTTCCAATAAGGTGAAACATTTGTTTCGAGTAACCTATGAAACCATATATATTTCCTGCATGTAGTCTTCCCTAGCCACAATTTTATCCATTGAATGCCAAATCTTTGTTCTTTAAAGATGTCGGAAGTACACATCTCTATCCAGGAAAAATGTATCTCACAATTGTTGCAGAGGAAAGTGACTTGATACCACTTGTAAGGTACTAGATGTATTATGTAAAGAAGAAGTAGAAAATATTATAACAAATACCAATGGAACAACAAAATATAGTGAACAATAACACCAACAATGATACCTTCTTGATAGAAATCCAAGTTCACTTGCCTCTTCAAGGGGAAAATATCTAGTAGAGTAGTTCTCTATTACAATAATTCTCAAGAAAAAACTTTCACATTGCAAGATACCAGATTTATAAAATATGAAGAACATAAATGAAATGCTAGAAATGACAGAATAGCAGTAAAATATCCAACATAATATTCACAATACACAGAAATGATATACAAAATAGCAACAGAAACAACACTTTGATAAGATAGCAATGTTCACAGACCTCTTCGAGGGGGAAACCTCCAGTCGAGCAGTGCTCTGTTACAATAATATCCAAGCTAGGGTTCACATACCCTCGCCGCTTATTTATACTAAATATGTCTATTAAGAGAAGCATCTAGAGGAAGATCCTTATAGAAGCGGAAGCTTATATTAGGTCTTCTTACATCCGCTTTATTCTATTTTATTGAAAGGTCTTATTAATATTGACCTTTATTACATCCGAATACATTGATCTACCTATGTGCGAGTTAGGACCTTAACATGTATGCCCCCTTAAAAACAACCTTGTCCTCAAGGCTTGAGATGTGGAAACTGTTGTAGAATGGTAGCTGGTTCCCAAGTGGCATCTGCTGGAGTCATATCTTTCCACTGTACTAGCACTTCCTTGATGGTTCTCTGACGCAGGCGACGCTCACGCTGGTCCAAAACTGCTTCTAGTTGTAGCCAAATGGATCCTTCTTCAGCTAACTCTAGAAGGTTGGTTTGAATTTGGCACCTGGTTCCAATCACCTTCTTCAAGCATGAAACATAAAAAACAGGATGTAGCTTCGACTGACTGGGCAGAGCTAACTGATATGCGACTTGTCCCACATGCTTGAGAACTGTGTAAGGGCCATAAA
>ML786907.1:381994-407256 GCA_009831015.1 Picea engelmannii | reverse complement strand
AGCAAACCATAAGAACGCAGGTTGATAACGGAGTTCGACACAACTTTTGCCTACGTCTCCGGGCCTTTTTCCTTGTGGGGGAGGCTTCTTTATTTCTGCTCAAGTGCTCAAAATTACATCTCAGCAATGCCAAATGGCTACAATACTGATCTGGTCTTTTTCTCCCAGATCTCTAGAACCCTGCATAAAAAACGACATGCAAAACTGATGCTCCAAGCTCCCAGAAACGATCCGACAACGTCTCCACCTCAAAGGCTTCCCTGCATCAAACTGACTTTGGATTGGTTTTCCTTCAACATAACTCTGCTCTGAATGACTATGTTTGGCCTCAAACAGGCCTGGTTTATATAACATTGGAGTTGGTTTCACATCCCCAACTTCCTCCAAGAATCTGGCCTCCAAAAATGCCCAATATCCCCCCAAAATGGAGAAAATCTATTAAAAATAGGCATTAATAATTAAAAAGAAACCAAATTTTGTTGTAAAAACCCACTTTGGCAAAGTATTGGGCCGCAACCCCCAATTCTCAGGTGCACGCCCCTTTGGCTGTTCGTATGGGCGCCATATGGCCACGCCCATAGCGCTGGCCCCTTATTCCCGTGCATAGGGTGGTTAGCTCCGGGTCTTGTGGCTTGTCCATCGGAACCGTGGGCTTGTTTGTTATAACCCAACCCCGGGTCATATGGCATCGTGGGCGCGTGTGTATGAATCCACGGGCCAACGGTTAAACCCCCGCCAACATTTACCGTGCTCCCGGTCACGGTCGAGTGGTCATGTAGTTACATCGAGGGCTGGGGCTAAGCCCCGACCCTTTCCGCCGCGAACTGATCCAACAAACAAACTCATATACATTTATTTCCAACCGTATAACAAGAACTACCCAACGACCCACTGGTTAGCCCAACTGTATAGTCCGTTCACCTGCCGGAGGTCACGGGTTCGACCCCCAGCCGAGCCACAATAAAAACTTTTAACACATAACCGATCAACCAATAATGGGGTGCCACGTGGCAGCCCTTGACTGGGCCACACGGCACCCTTACCAACCAATCGAAGTTGGACACGTGTCAACCCCTGATTGGACCACGTCTTTGCCATGTCAACTGCCACGTCGATCGCCGTACTGCCACATGTCATGCTGCGTCAGCCCGGCCGTACGCCCTGTCAGCATGCCACGTCATCCGATGACGTCAGCCTGCCACGTGTCACCCTGTGAGTGGTGACACATGTCACCTCCATACTGGTCCAACCGTATGCCGAAAATGCCAAAAACGCTTGACACGTGTCGCCTTTCGGTGCTGCCACATGTCATCATCCCAGGCTGCCACATGTCGCAATCTGAACCCGCCACGTCAGTTGTACGGTCATGCCACGTGGACTGTACAGACTGTACAATCATCCCCTTTTTTGCCTGTTTGAATTTTCGGACAAAATGCGATATCTTCTCCATACGGACTCCGTTTGACGAAGTAAATATAACACCGGAATCAGGAAGACGAGACAGACGCAATGGCAGAGGTTTCGTCGCATTCCGAGCACTTTAATTTTTGAGCATTTTTCAAGCCCTATCAGGGGCAACCTCCAGTCGAGCAGTGCTCTGTTACAATAATCTCCAAGCTAGGGTTCACATACCCTCGCCCCTTATTTATACTAAATATGTCTATTAAGAGAAGCATCTAGAGGAAGATCCTTCTAGAAGCGGAAGCTTCTATTAGGTCTTCTTACATCCACTTTATTCTATTTTATTGAAAGGTCTTATTAATATTGACCTTTATTACATCCGAATACATTGATCTACCTATGTGCGAGTTAGGACCTTAACACACATACCTTCTACTTCTATTTAGACTAACTCTATCTTCTAAAGAACATTCTAGAGGAAGATCTTTCTAGAAGTGAAAGCTTCTATAAAGTATTCTTACAATAGACTTGTTCACATTTTTATATAGGCCTTATTTACTAATTTTGACTTTTATTACATAGAAAACATATTATTCTATCTATGTGAGGGATTAGTGATCCGAAATGATCTTTTAAAGACTATGGTTAAGTTTTTAAAGCATGAGTTTATTAACCATTTAGGAATTGAAGAAAGAGGAAGAAATAATGAATTAACATGGAAGCCATAATAATATATACAAATATGGAACTAAGCACAAGAATCAGCAAACCATAACATCAAAGTTGTTAATGGAGTTCGACAATATCACCTACGTCTCCAAGCCTTTGTCTCAGTGGGTGAGGCTTTCTTATTTCTCTTCACAGATTCAAAAGTACATCAGAAAAGTGTCTAATGGATTACAAACTGATCTGGCTGTGTTCTTCTAGATCTCTAGAACCCAACACAACTGACGAAACTGAAAACGGATGACAGAAGCTCCCCAAAATGGCTCGCAAAGTCGCTCTCCTCAATGGCTTCGCTGCATAAAAATGGCCTTGACTTTCAAATTACTCAACATTTCTCCTTCTCTGAACCTATCCAAGTATGCCAAAAAACTTTGGTTTATATAGGTTTCAAGTTGGTAACATCCTCCCAACTTCCTCCGAATATCTGGCCTAAAACAGAGCTCCAGATCCTCCAATAATGGTCAAAATCTCCCCAAAACAACTAAAAAATCAACAAAATCTATAACATATAGTTTAAAACCCATAATTTGGGAAAAATCATGCGCATCCCCCCTCACGCGGGCCCCTAGTTGCATGCACACCTCCATGTGGCCTTAGGCTGGCTGGCATGTTGGTCTTAGCCCTTAAGTCCCGACCCTTGGTCATGTGGCCTTGCCCTAATCCCCCACGCGCACACATCGTCGCTGGCCCCTGGTCTCCAACCCCTGCTAGGTCAGGGTTGGCCCCCGCCAACTGGGGCTTATCCCGAATCACATGTCAACATCACTTTCAATCCCAAGGAACATGTGTAGCCCAGTCAATCTGCTGGAGGTTACAAAGACATTGCAAATCCATGAGGTCAAGGGTTTGAATCCCCCCGGAGGAGGAAACAAACTTTTACCCAGCCAACATTGGGAAAATATGGGGTGCCACATGGCACCCTGTGATTGGTCCATGTGTCACCCTAGGATTGTCCCATACTATTGATGCAACAACCCATTCATATGCCATATCATCCGCTGTACAACCCAGTCATCTGCCACATGTCACTTCCATGTCATTCGACCGTACTACCACGTGTTAGTCCGTACTTCCACATCATCCTCCATACAGTCCAATCACCTACCACATGTCACTACCACATCAACCTAATGTATGCCCAATTGTCACCCGTACGACCACATGTCCACCTGCTATTGGGCTACGTCACTGTATGAACTGCCACGTGTCATCCGTATAATGACACGTGTCAAATCCGTACAATGTCAACTTAGCCCCAAAGTGACGACATCGAGTGACACATGTCATCTCCTGGTGATGCCATGTCAGCATGATGATGTCATATTGACACCTACTGACATCATCTGCCATACCTGCTGATGTCATCATTGATTTTGACCCAATTGACTTTTTGCCTATTTGGAAATTTGATCAGAACGTGATAATTTTCGCATACAATATATGTTTGAGGGAAAAGTTATATGGCCAGAATAAACACGATGAGATGGATGCAATGGCATTGGTTTCGTTTGATTATGAGAACTTTGATTTTTAGGCCTTCTTGGACACATTTTGGTTCCTAGATCCATTTTGGATCACGCCTCCCCACTAAGACCTTTTGGTCCTCCAAAAGGATACTAACCAGTCATCAAGTGCAGGATAGGCCACCCCACTTGTTCTCTATCTTTAAACTCTATCCTATGCACCTATCTCATCAAGATCAATTGCAAAACAACCATGACAACTGACAACATATTGTTAGCCACTTGTACTTCGTCACATCTTACTGAAGCATCTACCATCCATGTTGAAAACATTAGCTATGATAACATCAGAAATATGATTGCAAATGAGATAATATGTTTGTAGTACTTGCATGAAATTATCTTATCTTGAAGCAAAGTATGATTGAACTTCCATTCTACAATCATCTCATGTTCATGCTTAAGATCAATTGCTTGATTTGGCACAATTATAGGTGTGTTGCTTGCATGAGTTGCCTTCCTTAATTCTTCCATTGTTTGAAGAGATTGATTTTATTTTAAGTGATGAGAATGTACAACATATTCTTTGCCGTCTTTGATTAAGTGATATTTATTATGTTCCCTGTAGCATGCCCGACCATCAACCCCAGGGCCGGGAAAAAGATACTACGTGGAAACAACACTTATATAACATGCATTTAAATGAATTCAATACATTAACATAGAGTAAGAAAATTATTACTGCTAGCATACATAATCCACGACATTAACAATAATTCATGAATACAGTGGAATACATGATAATTTTTCTAGAATCACAAACATGCATATTTAATTGAGATTATACACATGTATATACTTATCTTTTAAACTGGATGTAATTCACCAACTGCATGCAGACCTTCCATGAACCTCCCAGCCTTAGACTATGTTGCTCATCACTCTCAGGAGTAAGTCACCCCCGAGCTGGGACTAAGCTCCACTAGGTAGGGGAATCCTAGGCTAGGCAGGGTCAATAGGAAGACACACAGTCACAAAAGAAGGATTCTCTCCCAGGAGCCACTTATGCCCACTGCTCATAGACTCTCGTTCCCCACATGGCTGTCCCACCCCAGGAGTATACACCTTCACTGTCACTCGGACAGTCCTTCACCTACTAAACCTCCCTTGCCTTGGGCTTCAGCAACAGACTGGACTAGAAGTCTTTGAGATCTTTGGTAGCTACCAAACCCCTTCAAGGAGTACTCACTTGTCCTGCACACTCTCTCCCCTAGAGAGAATGTTCTATACATAGGTCAGACCACCATAAGGCTCAACACGAATGTTCATTGACCAACAAGTCCCACACAATCTAGCACTGCACGACCACCACATTCATCTGGGAATACAGACATGGCCACCCAAAACTGGTGACAGATAGATGCTATAGCATAGCAAGGCTCAACAAGTATGAGAATTTTCGGTTTTCTCAACCAGCCACACAGGACGGCTTCTTGGTTTTGGTTTCGGGGCTGTGTAAGGGTGTATAGAGATCCCACCTAGAGGCTTCAATGGTTTAGGTGAAGGATCCAGCACAAGACACCCCCAGAGGTCGATGATGGAAACTCCCGTGTTTAGATAGGGAATCCAGAATGCATAAGAGAACCCCAAACTAAGATGACGTTTCAGCTTTTAACCGCATGCGCTCAGGTTGACACTTGTCTTCCTAGTGCTGCATGCGTTCCCTTTTGCACACCTAGAGCTGCATGTGTTTCCCCTCCCAGGTCTTAGGATAAACAAAACATACCTTTCACATGGTTTTGGAATAATAATAAAATAATACTCTTAAGGACTTAGCCCTCAAGCTTAGCCCCTCTTCCTACCTCTCAACCCCTCTCCCTTACCTAGGCTTTGTGGAAGCTTATTCCCCCATCACTCATTCATCGTGGTCGGTCCACACGTAGAGATGTTTATCTCTTATTAATAATGTGCATAATCACATGTAAAAAATTAGGCTCTTGGCTCTCAACACTTAGGCTCCCTGGCCTAATCACACATAAGCCCACTAGCTTATATAAACTTGTCTCACCAGCCTATAAAACAAAATTACAATTCCTAATACAATTGGGGCACGTCCTTGGGGTATTACAATCCCCTCCCCTTATTTTTTCACTATCCTCAATGCAACTTTCACACAGTATTCACAAGATTTCCAAAATATTCAAAAATATGCGGGTATTCTGCCCGCATAGCATCTTCATGTTCCCATGTTGCATCCTCAGGACCATACCAGGTCCACTGGACCTTTACACTTTCTATGGCTTGATTCTGGAGCTGTTTATTTTTCTAGTCCAATATGCGCACAGGATGCACTTGCAGGACACCTTCCTGTTCCACATGAATCACATTCCAATTGATTACATGATTAGAATCATGTATATATTTATTATGCAATGAAACATGAAACACATTATGTACAGTCATGGATGGAGGTAATGCAAGCATATATGCAACTGGCCCAATCCTTTCTAGGATTTCAAATGGCCCGCAAAATTCGGCTGCCAACTTGGCATAGTTTGCCAACATTAGGGAACTTCTATTGGCTTTTACTTTCAGAAAAACATGATCACCCACTTTAAACTCTCTGTGGGTTATGTTCCTATCAACATAATTTTTTTGCCTGTCTTGGGAAACTTTCAAATTTTTCTTAGTTTTTAGCATTTGATCTTCCATTTCCTTGAGCAATTTTGGCCAAACTACCACTCTATCAGCTGGGTTATCCCAACTTACCAGAGTGTTTCAATTTCTGCCATAAAGTACTTCAAATGGGCTCATTTTCAATGATGCTTGATACCCATTGTTGTAGGCGAATTCTACCAATTGCAGGTAGTCTTCCCATTTTGATGGTTTATCCATCACATACATTCTTAGTATGTCTTCTATCACTCGATTCACTCGCTCTGTCTGCCCATCTGAATCAGGATGATAGACTGTACTAAAATTCAGTTTCTCTCTGAATCCCTTGAACAACCCCTTCCAGAAATTCGAGGTAAACTTCGGGTCTCTGTCAGACACAATTGTCTTGGGAATTCTGTGCAATTGTGCCACTTCCTTCATAAAAAGGTTGGCAGCATCTGTTGCCTTGTGAGTGGTCTTTAATGGAATGAATGGGAAACTTCTGTAAGCTTGTCCACCACCACCAATATGGAATCATGTTGCTTGCATGTTCTGGGCAATCCGGTGATGAAATCCATAGTCACTACTTCCCACTTCCACTCAGGAATGGGTAAAGATTGCAACAACCCTACTGGGTGCCTATGCTCCGGTTTAACCTTCTAGCACTCCATACATCTGGAGATGTATTCTGCAATCTCTTTCTTCATACCTGGCCAGTAGTAATGGCTCTTGACTGCTGCCACAGGTTTTTGATATCCAGGGTGCCCAGCATAAGGCACATTGTTCATTTCATGCAAAATCATAAGTCTCTAGTCCTGGACATTAGGTACATAAATTCTATTCTTGTACATAAGTATTCCATCAGTCCCTAATTTATAATTTTCCACTTTCTATGGAAACTCACCTTGTTGTAGATTTGCTAGCATCTCCCTATACTACAAATTTGCATTTGCATCTTCCAAAAATTTTCTCTTTATATCGGTCTGATACATGCTAATGGCTGTAGCATGTAATTTGTGTACATTCCTACTGAGTGCATCAACCACTTTATTCTCCTTCCCTTTGATATTATTTATATCAAAATCGTATTCACACATAAACTCCAACCATCTGCTTTGCCTAGCATTCAAGGTTGGTTGGTCAAACAAGTACTTCAGACCGTTATGGTCTGTTCTCAATTCAAATATCCTCCCCATGAGGTAATGTCTCCATTTCCTCAGAGAGTGAACAATTGTTGCCAACTAAAAATAATGAGTGGTGTAGTTCTTTTCATGCTTTTTCAACTTTCTGGATTCATAAAAAATTATGAATCCATTTTGATTGAGGACTCCTCCCAGTCCTTCTTTGCATGCATTGGTGCATACCAAGAAATCCACATTTGGGTCTTCAATCCTCAATATTGGAGTGTTGGTTAACAACTACTTCAATCGCTAGAATATTTTCTCACACTCTTCATTCCACTGAAACTTCTTTTACTTCCTTTGTAAGGAAATGATAGGGTAGGATATCTTTGAGAACCCTGTGATAAACCTTCAGTAATAGCCCGCTAGACCCATAAAGGATCTGACTTCTTTCATGTTCTTGGGCACTAGCCATTCTATGATGACCCCAACCTTCTTAGGATCCATGATGATCCCTTCTTCTGAAATAATGTTCCCCAAGTAATGGATTTGCCTTTGATAAAATGAGCATTTTCTCATCTTGGAATATAGATGGTGCTCTCTTATCACTTACAGCACCATCCTCAGGTGTTGTTCATGCTCTTCTTGTGACTTGGAATACACTAGAATGTCATCTAGGAAGACTATGACAAACTTGTCTAGATAGTCCCCGAATACACCATTCATCAAGCACATAAAAACAACAGGTGCGTTCGACAACCCAAATGACACCAATGTGAACTCGTAATGACCATACCTTATTCTAAACATGATCTTGTTGATGTCTTCATCCCTTATTCTTACCAGGTGATATCTCGATCTGATATCTATCTTTGAAAATAACTTCGCATCTTTCAACTGATCGAACAAGTCATCAATCCTCGACAAAGGATGCTTGTTCTTAACAGTTACTTTTTTTAACTGTCTGAAATCAATACACAGCCTCAACATTCCATCCTTCTTCTTCACGAATAGGACCGGGGCACCCCAAGGTGACATGCTTGGGTGAATGTACCCCTTCTGCAGAAGCTCTTCAAGATACAACTGCAGTTCTTTCATCTCTGGCGTACTCATTCTATAAGGCGCTTTCGACATTGGAGCTGCTCCAGGCATCAAGTTTACAGAGAAGTCAATATCTCTCTTCGGAGGTAGTCCTAGTACCTACTGAAATACATCTTCAAACTCCTTAAGTACTACATAATCTCCAATACCTAACACCTTATCCTTAGGTGTTTCCTCCACATTGGATACAAATAATTGAAAGCCTTTCCTGTAGCATTTCTTCAGCGGTAATGCTCAAATTTCTCTGACAAAAATAGCTTTGGGAATTCCCTGGACTATTTTCCGATTTCCTTCTTCATCCAAGCAAGTGAATTCCTTACTACGACAATCCAATATGGCATGGTGTTGGTCTAACCAGTCCATCCCAATTAAAAAATCATAAGAGCCTAAAGGAAAAATATTCAACTCAGCCTTCGTGTTCATTCCCTTCATGTCCACAAGACAAGACTTAACCAATTTAATGACTCTTCTCTTGGTTCTTGTGGCGAGCTGCACTAACCAAGACTTTTCACGTTTGCTTCTCGAAAAATGAAGACTTTCCACCACTCTAGGATCTATATAACTATGGCTATCCTCTGAATCAATTAAAATAGTAAAGGTATGGTTGTTGATCATACCTTCCACTTCAATCATGTGCGACTGATACTCAGCTTTCTTATTGTCCAGGGCTGCATAGATCCTCGGCATCCTACTGCCCATGTCCTCCACTGTTTCATCTTGCTGAACATTGTGGACTGCTCTCGCTTTATCATTTCTGTGTGGTAAATATCTATACCTATGGTTTCCTTTACAACCCCAAAACTCCATAGGTGTATTCCTTGGCAATTGACCACCTACTTCAATGTTTGTGGGCTTTCTAAAAGATGGTTGTCCCCGAGGACTATTTCTGACAAAGGACAGCTTGTTTCCCTTTTGCCTCTGTTCCTTCTTGAACTTCTTCTTGTCTTCCCAAGCCTTTTGGAAGGTAGGCTTTTCCCTCTGTTGTTCATATAAGCATTTCACTCTTCTTATTATTTCTTCCATAGACTTAGGGTCATCATACTGAATTTTGTCACCAATGGAAGGTGGTAATCCACTTAGATACCTCTGAATCTTGACAGCCTCATCCTTGATGAATGGAACATACTTCAATAATTCCAAAAACCTTTGCTTATATTCATCAATGGTCATGCTTCTCAGCTTGAGTTTGAAGAACTCTTTCATCTTTCTGTCATAATACCTTTTAGTCAAATATTTCTTCTCGAAATATCTCTTGAATTCCTTCCAAGTGATATCTTTCTCTCTAATGTGTTGCACTTGCACAAGATAATACCACCAAATGGATGTTTTTCCTTTCAGTTGATACATCACAATTCTTCCTTCGGCATGAGAGGAATAATTATGCAATTGGAAGTACTTCCTCATGCTTAGCAGCCATCTCTCGGCATCTTCTTCCTTCTCGTGTTCTCCATCGAATGTGGAAGGCTTAATCTTATTCATTTCTCCTTTTAGTTCATCCACTCCAAACCTTCTATGCTTTCTGGTAGAAAATGGTCTTGAACTACTGTCTGTTTCCTTACCGAAATTCTTCAGAGAGCACCGACGAGGTCTACTAACACTCCTCAATCTTATTTTCCTCTCAGTGGTCTCGTGACTCCCTGTTTTGCTTGAGTCACTCTGCTTTTCCAATCTGTTTTCAATACTATCTAGGCTCCACAACAACTTCAAGTTGAATTCACCCTGTTTATTCTGAGTTTTCTTGAGCCTTCTGTTATCATCTTGGTGATCCTTGGCAACCTTCTGTAATATTTCAATGATTTTCATCATATGCCCTTCCTTATTCATCTCCTTTCCGTGCCCATTGGAGTTCAATACTTTGACTCCCAAGTTGATATCCATTACTTTTCTTTCGTTCTATGAACTGGAGGCAATTCACACCTCTTCCATTATTTGCAATCGATGGAAACTCTAAACGGTTCTGGAACTTACTAAACTTCTGCAAACACAATGTGTAGACCACCGGAGTTTGTCAGGTTATTAATCCTTAACAAATTCCACAACATTCAAAATGACTTGATTTAAGAAAACGTTTTGTTTCCATGAATTTTATGAGCTCTGCTCAGCTCTGCAACACACTCAGGCCATAGCCCTTTTCCTCTATTTTCCCCAACCCCACACAACCAAGAGTCGTGACCAAGCACTAGGTATACAAGGTTCTCCAAACAAAACTTCAGGGTTTTGGGATTTCAGGATTTTGGGGTTTCAAGATTTCTGGATTTTGGTCTTAGAGGTTCTCACACTCACTTCCCTCTCCAACTCCTGACTCCCGAACTTTCGACCTTTCCCAGCCCTGGGCCCACAACCCAATTGTCACCAACTATGGAAGTGGTATGTGGCGGGTCTAAGAAGGTCCATGTCACCTCTAGCGACGTCATAGGGTCCCACCACTTTCACTTTTCTCTTCGTGACTTCAAGTTTTGGGAGTTTGTGCATCAGCACAACCCACTTTTCCCCAAAGATGAAATTTCAAAATCACGATTTACTATCTGCTTGATCCAACGGTCAAGATCTTTTCCTAGATCTACGGTGTAGATATTTTTGGGTTTTCGAGGTTTTGTGTCTCTGCGCTCCCCACTTTGCTTGACAACCGAACTCCTGAAAGGCTTCTCGGATATCCTTCTAGCACCTCCTCTAGATATAAAGGTCATAAGGGTTCTCCCTTCCTCCTAAATAGATCCTACAACTCCAACACTTCTAGTGTTGATCTCTCTCTCTCTCTCTCCCTGTGGTCATATGCCACACCGACTGCAGATTTTATAACATCCTAGATACCAGATTGTAACACAACCAAGTGACTCCTTGGAACTCAGAAAAAATCTAAGGTTCAAGATTAGTCGTCTAGTCACAATTTCACTCGATACCTTGGGTCCAAAGACCACTCATCCGACCCATCTAGGTTCAGTGTTGAAACCTGGGGGCTCTGATACCAGATTGTAGCATCCCTGACCATCAACCCCAGGGCCGGGAAAATGTTACTACGCGGAAACAACACTTATATAACATGCCTTTAAATGAATTCAATACTTTAATACAGAGTAAGCACATTATTACTGCTAGCATACATAAACCATGACATTAACAATAATTCATGAATACATCGAAATACATGATAATTTTGCTAGAATCATAGACATGCATACTTAATTGAGATTATACACATGTATATACTTATCTTTTAAACCGAATGTAATTCACCAACTGCATGCAGACGTTCCATGAACCTCCCAGCCTTAGACCACGTTTCTCATCACTCTCAACAGTAATTCACCCCTGATCTGGGACTAAGCTCCACCTGGTAGGGGAATCCTAGGCTAGGCAGGGTAAACAGGAAGACACATAGTCATAGAAGAAGGATTCTCTCCCAAGAGCCACTTATGCCCACTTCTCACAGACTCTCGTTCCCCACATGCCTATCCCACCCCAGGAGTATACACCTTCACTGTCACCTGGACAATCCTTCAGCTGCTAAACCTCCCTTGCCTTGGGCTTCAACAATAGACCAGACCAAAAGTCTCTGAGCTCTGTGGTAGCTACCGAACCCCTTCCAAGAGTACTCACTTCTCCTGCACACTCTCTCACCTAGACAGAGTGTTGTATACATAGGTCATACCACCATAAGGCTCAACACGAACTTTCATTGACTAACAAGTCCCACACAGTCCAACACTACACAGCCACCACAGTCATCTGGGAATATAGACATGGCCACCCAAAACTGGTGATAGACATATGCTACAGCATAGCAAGGCTCAACAAGTATGGGACTTTTCAGTTTTCTCAACCAGCCACACAGGACGACTTCTTGGTTCTAGTTTTGGGACTGCGTAAGGGTGTACAAAGATCCCACCCAGAGGCTTCAATGGTTTAGGTGAAGGATCCAACAAAAGACACCCCTAGGGGCCGATGATGGCATCCCTCGAGTTCAAATAATGAATCCATAATGGAGAAGAAAACCCTAAACTAAGCCAACATTTCATCTTTTAACCGCATGCACCCAAGTTGACACTTGTCTTCCTAGTGCTGCATGCATTCACTTTTGCACACCTAGAGCTGCATGCGTTGCCCCTGCCAGGTCTTAGGATAAAAAAACATACCTTTCACATGGTTTTGGAATAATAATAAAATAATACTCTTAAGGACTTAGCCCTCAAGCTTAGCCCCTCTTCCTACCTCTCAGCCCCTCTCCCTTACCCAGGCTTTGTGGAAGCTTAGTCCCCCATCACTCATTCATCGTGGTCAGTCCACATGCAGAGATGTTAATCTCTTATTAATAATGTGCATAATCACATGTACAAAAATCAGGCTTCTGGCCCTCAACACTTAGGCTCCCTGGCCTAATCACACATAAGCCACTAGCTTATATAAACTTGGCTCACCAGCCTATAAAACAAAATTACAATTACTAATATAATTGGGGCACGCCCTTGGGGTATTAAATTCCCTGTAGAAGATTTCTTTGCGATCATACAAATAAGGACTACCTAAGACCATTCCACATTCATTGAGTGGCACCACATCACAAGTTACCTCATCCACAAACTTAGATGAAATTGTAAAATTCAAAGTACATTGCTTTGTTATGTGCAATTTATGATTGTTTCTTATCCATTTAAGTGAGTAAGGTTTATGATGCATCTGAGTGTTTAATTCAAATTGTTTAACCACTTCCTCTAAAATCAAGTTAGATTAAGATCCACTATCTATCAATGTGTCAACCTTAGTATGCCTCATTATGACCCTTATGTGAAACAATCTACTTCTAGAATCATATCCATCACCAATTTTACCTGTCAAAACAACCGTTGTGATTTTAGATTCATCACCTAAATCTGATCCCAATTCTGTTGGGCATGTTGCTGCTATAGTTGTTTTCCTCCCTTTCCTCTCTTTGAACCATTTCGATCTCTTCTCTGGATGCAATTTCCAACAATGGTCCTCATCATTCCCTTCTTTCTTACAATGCTTGCAAGAGAGATTCTCTTACTTTCTTGCCACTGGATTTTCCTTCTTGCCATTCCACTTCCTTTTGTCCTCTTTTCTTGAAGATGATTCCCTTGATACACCAACTCTTGTTTTCCCTGCTTCAATGTATGTTGCTTGAACATAAACCTCATCAATATTAGTAGGTCCAAACATTAATTCCATCTTACGAAATCCATCTGTGTATTCTTGCAATGTTTGTTCCTTTCTTAGTTTAAGACCTTTCCATTCAATTAAATCCTTCTCTTTATAACCCAAAGGATAAAATTTATTTCTAAGTGCAGAAACAAAAAAATTCCATGATGGAAATAAATTACCCACTTGTTGCATGCCATTTTGAAACTTGCTTTACCACCAAATGAGTGTTGTACCTACAAGTCAAAGCGATGCCAATTTGATTTGAGTTGCCACATATTTGATTTGTTTCACACTACAATAAACTTCCATCTGTCTAACCCAGTTATCAAGCCTCTCTGCATTTACTTCACCATCGTACATGGGTAATTCAAACTTTACATCAAGCTTAAGTAAAGTCATATCATTTTTTATGTTTATGGGAATATTTCCGTGCGATGTATTTGGAACTTGTACTTGAAGAAGAAGAAGTTGATGGAGAAGAAGGAGGTGAAGGAGGAGGTTTAGGAGTATCCTCTCCTTCTTCAGTTTTGGCCTTTGAAGATTCACTTATAATCGATCTCTTCCGCTCCAATTAATAATCATATAAAACCTTCATCATCTCCAACATGGTGAAGAAGGTCTTTCAAAACTCTATCTCATCATGAGAAAGTACCTCTTCCGATGCCATCTTCTCACTTTGAGAAGTTCTCTTTCTCGATCTAATCTCAGGATTCTCTTCAACAAGCTCACCTTCACCATGATTCAAATTTTCCCTGGTAATCATGAAAACTCAAAAACCAACCGTCAACCTGCTCTGATACCATTTGATCCGAATTGATATTTTAAAGACTATGGTTAAGTTTTTGAAGAATGAGTTTATTAACCATTTAGGAATTCAAGAATGATGAATAATTAATGAAATAACATGGAAGCCATAATAATATATACAGATCTGGAAATAAGCACAAGAATCAGCAAGCCATAACAACAAAGTTGTTAACGGAGTTTGGAAATATCGCCTACATCTCCGAGCCTTTGTCTCAGTGGGTGGGGATTTCTTATTTCTCTTAAAAGATTCAAAAGTACATCCGAAAAGTGTCAAATGGATTACAAACTGATTTGGCTGTGTTCTTATAGATCTCTAGAACCCAACACAACTAACGACATTGAAAACGGATGAACGAAGCTCCCAGGAATGACCTGCAAAGTTGCTCTCCTCAATGGCTTCCCTTCATAAAATGGATTTGACTGTCAAATTCCTCAACATTTCTCCTTCTTTAAACCTGTCCAAAGCTACCAAAAACCTTTGGTTTATATAGGTTTAAATTTGGTAACATCCTCCCAACTTCCTCCCAAGATCTGGCCTCAAAAAGAGCTCTAGATCCTCCAATAATGGTCAAAATCTCCCAAAAACAGCTAAAAAATCAACAAAATCTATAAGATATAGTTTAAAACCCATAATTTGGGAAAAATCGGGCACAACCACCTTCATTGGGGCCCCTGGTCGCATGCGCACCTCCATGTGGCCTTAGGATTGTTGGTGCGTTGGTCTTAAGTCCCGACCCTTGGTCATGTGGCCTTGCTCTAATCCCCCACGTGCACACATCGTCACTGGCCCTTGGTCTCCAGCCCCTGGTCGGTTGGGGTTGGCCCCCGCCGACCGGGGCTTACCCCGAATCACACACCAAATTCACTTTATAAAGTATATGTGCCATTTCATGACCAAGGAACACGTGTAGCCCAATCGGTCCATTGTAGGTTACGAAGACGTTGAAAATTCGTGAGGTCAAGGGTTCGAAACGCCCCGGAGGAGGAAACAAACTTTTACCTAGCCAACCTTGGGAAAATCTAGGGTGCCATGTGGCACCCTGTGATTGCACCACATGTCACCCTGGGATTGACCCGTACTACTAACGCAACGACCCAATCAACTGCCAAGTCACCTGCCATGTCATCCACCGTACAACCCAGTCATTTTCCACGTGTCACTGCAACATCATCTGGCCATACTACCATGTGTCAGTCCATACTACCACATCATTCATCGTACAGTCCAGTCACCTTTCACGTGTCACTTCCATGTCAAACTATCGTACACCTAGTTGTCATCCATACGACCACATGTCCACCTATCATTGGGTCACATCACTCTATGGATTTCCACCTGTCATCCATATAGTGACACATGTCAAGTCTGTACAGTGCCAACTCAACCCGAAAGTGATGAAATCGAGTGACAAATGTCACCTCCTGGTGACACCACGTCAAAATGATGACATAATCATGACATCATCATAACACATGTTGATGTCACATGTCGTGTCTGCTAATGTCAACGTTGACTTTGACCCAGTTGACTTTTTGCTTGTTTGGAAATTTGATCAGAATGTGATAATTTTCGCATACGGTGTCTGTTTGAGGGAAAAATTGGGAAAAATTATATGGCCAGAATCAACGCAATGAGACAAATGCAATGGTGCTAGTTTTGTACGATTTCGAGAACTTTGATTTTTAGGCTTTCCTGGACCCATTTTGGTGATGAATTGACAACTAGAATAACAACTAGAATAATGGAGGTGATGTTTTCCTAGGGGATGAATTGACAACTAGAATCACAGGATGAGGGAAAGTCAAGTTGTTGCTCAAGGATGGAAGGATTAGAACAATACTTGGGGTCTTTCACATTCTATAGATGGCTATAAAATTGATATATATAAGTAATATGAGTGATGCAGGTGTACATATAGTGTTTTAAAATAAAACCTACAAAATGGATCAAGGAGAAATGGTGTTGATGAGGAGAATTTGGAATGGAACTCGGTACAAGTTATTGAGAAGCACTATTAGTAATGGGTGTAATAATTTTCTTGATCCTAAGGGTGGAACTGAATAAGTAAAAACCCCTACAGTCTCTAGAGAAACAACAATGCTATGACATGAAAGACTAGGACATATTCGAGAGAAGGGCCTTAGAGCAATTCATAGTAAATGTATGGTTGAAGGTATGTATGGTTGCACAATGGATTTTTGTTTCTTTTAACATTGCATATATGGTAAATAGAATCAGCTAATATTCTTATTTGGTCTACAAGAGAAAAGGGAATCTTAGATTTAGTACACAATGGTGTGTTTGGACTTGTTCATGCTCCATCACTAAGTAAATCCAAGCACTATGTTTCTTTTCATTGACAATTTCTCTAGGAATAAAAGGATTTATTTCATCCGAAATAAATATGAGGTCTTTGGTAATTTTAGAGAATTTAAGGCTCATTTGGAGAATCAAATAGAGAAGAAAATAAAGGCATTGAGAATAGATAATGATGAAGAGTTTTGTGGGAATTAATTTGAGGAATTTGGTAAGAAGTGTGGTATAGAAAGGTAGAATATTACTCTATACATGCCTCAACAAAGTGGGGTTGTAGAAAGGATGAATAAGATGCTGATGGAAAAAGGAAGGAGCATGCTCAGTGGTGCCGAGTTAGGATAGGAATTCTGGGAAGAGGTAGTGGGTACTACATGTTATTTGGTAAGTAGATCACCCTAATTAGAGTTGGTGGACAAAAATATGCATGAGGTATGGACTAGTAAGAAACTGTCTCTTGAACATCTCAGAGTGTTTAATTGTGATTCTTATGTACATGTTCCAAAGGAAAATAAGAGTAAGTTGGATAATAAAGTTGAAAAGTGTATTTTTATTGGTTATAAAGATGGTATAAAAGGATACAAACTTTGGAATTCATAAACTAAGAAGATTGTTTACAATTTGTATGTTGGATTTAGATAGGTTAAATATGTTTGCAAATAGGAAGTCCTACCAAAGGAAAAAGAACCAGAGACAACAAAGTTTGCGTTGGACGGTGAATAATTTGACTCAAAAGGAAATCATGAATTAGAAGAAGAAGAATAACCTCATACTCTAGTATTGAGGATGTTGGGGTCCTATAATCATAGGTGATTTGTTTCTTCAACTATCTATTTGGCATTGCTCTCATGATGAAGACATCTAGTTTGTTGGGCTCGGTTGATTTCACTTATCCCTCCATCCATTTCTCTCGATCCTTCATCACCCTGTTGTACCCTTTCATTCTCTCACCCTCCATTTCTTCACTCCTCTACTAATTTCATCCCTACATGAAATGATGTTAGGTAACTAGGGTTAAATTTACAAAAATAACTAGTTTAATAAGTCATTAGATAACATAGGGTAATTAATAATAAATAATTAATTAGGTTAAATTAATAAGTGTTAATAATTAGTAGTTAGGTTAGTAATTGGGTTAGGCTAATAATTAATTATAAATAAATAATTTATAAACAAAAACATTATAAAAATGTTAATAATTAAAAAACATTTCAAAAACAAATTATAATAACGTAATAAAAGTTATAAAACAAAAAAAAAATTAAAAACATTAAACATTTTTTTTTTGGAAGTCAGTGTAAGAGCTTGTATTATGAAAGGAGGGTTATAATACAAAAAAGGGGGACTCCGTAGTCTGCCAAAAAGGAAACCAGACCATAGGTTCCCGAGTTGCATTTTATGAAATAAACGAGGGGTGTGACTGGACTGCCACCATGGGAAACCAACCCAGTCCTACCATATCCAACTTTTGAAAAGATAAGAACAACAGACATGAGAAAAACAGAAGCTGAGACTGACACTAGACTGACCAGACTGACTTGACAATAGACTAACCAGACACTAGTCCAGGACAATGATGTATTTCTTTCCTTCATCGCCTAGACCTTGTTCTCCTCCTTCTGAGAGATCGTACGAGTCTTTATGATATGTGTTGATGCTCCATTTCTATTGACTAGTGTGATGTCCATCTGATGGACGTAGCACAAGTAGATGTGTAATTGAGCAGCCAACCGCTCCATCTTGGCTTTTTGGTCTTTCTCTACCTCAGCTAGCAGTTTGGTAATGGTTTCCATATTACTGAGGCAACTCAAGTTTTTTTTCAGTAGTTTCTTGTGTTCCTTGTTATCCTCCAGTCTGGCGTCTTCCATTTTCGAGCCCACTTTGTTGATCATCATATTTTTTATCCACACCATCTCCATCATTTTGTGGTAGAGGGTTTCCCTAGGCTGCGTGGCTCACAGGTCCATTACCCAGCCCGCTTCCTGAGTCAGAGCATCCCATGCTTTTCCCTTGCCTTTGTCTTTGATTTCCTTTTCCCACTGGGTAATGGTTGCTTTTCCTTTCGGTGCAACCAGAGTATGAAAGGTTCCCTCCTCGTCTTTTGTCGCCTACTCCATCCTTGAAACCCACTAAGGACTGTTCGGAGTTTCCTTCCCAAGGGGGTTTCTTTTGTTGTGCGTTCGCTTCATTCACACCATCCAGTCTGGCCTATGGAAGCTCCTTTGTTGGATTCTCAACCTGTTCACGTCTACACAGGGGTTCCTCCTTTCCCTGTCGTTGTATCTGTGGTAGCCCCTGCAGTTGCACTCTTCCTGTTTTCATCTATTTCTATTGTTTCTTCTCTTATTGAACTTTCCCTGCTGCGGGCTCTTCCTTCCAATCATGGTTTGCCCATAGAGGTGAACCTTCCTGTCCTTTTTCCCCATCACAGTATGTATGATCATGATGACTCAATCGTTATCCCTGTACGGTCCCTTGCCCCTACTCACTTGATATCCTACTATTCTTCTCCCCATACCTGGTCTTTGGTGTGGTGTATCGATACTGGTCGATGTCAATCCCTCTTGCCTTACGTCATTCACTGCCTGTTATTTTCCATCAATACTTTCCCATGTTCTTTCCCCACAATTCTCACTGTTAACATGACCTTATTGTCGTACGCTTTCTTATTGTATAATTTGATCCTGCATTGTAATTGGTGGTTGAGTGTTGAGCAGGCATATCCTGCCTGGGTCCTTCGTGCCTTCCGATGGGCCTTTCGCTGCCCTCCTCAATGTGACCTTCCTTTCTTAATCTGTCATTACGATATTTTATCGCTAGTTGGATGCAATATGTTCTGAATTGTCCATTCGAGATGTTGATCCAGTTAATGTCTAGTTCTGGCCCTTCCTTGCTAACCCCCTCGTTGGAGATTCTGTCCACTAAGCCATTCGCTGACCTACGTACCCAACGCAACTCCACTGTGTTCATCGTTTGTAGATGTTCCTAGATTTTTTCTAGGGAGTGTGTCAGGTGCCAGTGTCTCTGAACCTTGCCCACTCCGATGTCATTTTGGAGTCTCTTCACTGTGAACACAGTTACCAACTTAACGAGAACGCTCCAGAGTTCTCGTTTTTTGAGGGGTCCAATTTTTTACCTTGTTTTTAAAAATGGTGCTATTGATAGCACCCCCTCTCTATTTTTAGGTGATTTTTGATATTTTAAATTTTTCGATCCACAATGTTTCCACATTATTTTTTTAAATGCTCATTTTTCATCTATTTTCAATTTTTTCTATATATATATATATATATATATATATATATATTGTTTTTATTCAACTCCTTTTTTAGTCTTTTTTTCATGCTTCTTTCAATCCTAAAAATGTTTTTTACCATTTACTTTTTCGAAGTTACGATTTTTCATACAATTTTGTCTCCTTAATTAATTTATTGTTCCATACTTTTTAAATATATCGAAAAACATAATTTTTAACACATCGTTTACCTTTACTTCAATAAATCGAAAAAAATTGTAGTTAAATAACACCACTTTTGAATATTTATAAAAAAAATACACATTTTATAGCCATATATCATAAAAAACCTATACATTTCGGTACATATTCCTTAAAATAACATGTCAAATAAAGCATTTTTATGGACACAATTGAACAAAAAAAGTCTAAATTTTATAAAAAATTATCATTTTCTTTCATATTTTTATACATTTGAAGTAAAAAAATGACAACATTGAATAAAATTTTCCTATGTATAGTGATTCACATACAAATAAAATGAAAAAATAAACAATAAAAAGATTCATCACAAAACAAAAAGAGATACATCTTTATTCTTATTTTCAAATATGAAAGTCAAATCATTATGGTTATAACTCATCAAAAATTTGCAAAATTGAGCATCGTCTTCAAAGCCATCTTTAAACTAATCAACAATATCATATATCCCAAATTCATCATGTTCAACAGACATGTCATCATCTTCTTCGATGTCATTTTGTGCTTCCATTGTGTCATTTTTTTCTTCCATTGGTTCTTTGTGTTGGCACAGGGGCAGACCCAGGGTTCAACGCTACAACAATGCACCAACAAAACCCTAACTACCGGCCCTTTCGGCAACATCTGTGAAGAAGATGAAGTATCACCCGAGGTAGAGGCAGGGGTGGTTGCAGGACTCAAGTGTATGCAACCTTAGCTCAGACATAGATATGTGATTATAATACTTAATACAACTCTTAGCACCGTCAGTTCTGTAATATGTAATCACTATTCACTTCACTGATACAACAGAGCTTCGTAGTATTCACACCAATCTACAATGTTCAAGCACCTGGGGCTATGTCCACCAACTCTTCTTATTTATATTCTTCGGTCAATCGGTTACAAGCACAGAGCCATAAAAACCCTTACTCTGCACATGACAAAAGATCCGCGCAACTCTCTAGATCCTTCTTCCTTGCACTACATCACAAAGCCTTCTACAGTCTCTCACAGGGACTTGCACTCAGATCTAGAAGTCTCACACAAAATGCACAAGGCCCTTACAATCCATACCAACACTTAGCCATTCATTTATCACTTATCACACTGACATCTTCCTTCCTTGCCTAGACATATATTTATACTTTACAAAATAGGCCTAAACATGGGTAAACCCATGGGCTGACATCCCAATCCTATTACATGATCCCAAAATCCCAAAAAGGACCCAAAAGTGGGCTGAGATCCTGTGATCTCTGCTTCGTCTTGCGCTCCTCCTTCGACAGGTTGTTGAAGTCCCAAAATAGGTCAACATGACCAAAAAACTCCCAAAACTTGATCAAGGGCCAACATGCCCCCAACAATCACCTGTGACTCATCCCGAGTCACTCTGGTCTAAGAAATTATACCTTGAATGCCTATAGCTTGGCTCGAGTTACTTCAACCTACTGCTTTGATGTGGCCTCTTGTTCAGTGAACTCATGGATCACTACGTCGTTCACTGGCCCTTCTAGGCATTGTTCTGCTGTGACAACGAGCTATTCTATCTCTGCTCCTTGGCTCTCAATCTCAGTAAACAATAGGCATGCCTTATATTGCACTGGTTGAAGCTGTTGGGTGACTTCCATCACTTTTCTTTGAAGCATATGGATCTACTGTTGTGATGTACGTTGTTCGTGAGACCTATTCATTCTGTCTACAACGGACAGGGCCTTCAGCTACGCCTGTAGTGTATCTGTGTGTTGCTTCAATTCGTGGAGCTGTGACTCCAGTGCCTGTAACTCCAGGTTCTCAGCAAGGTTTTCATATGTCTGTGCATTGTGGTTACTCAGCTGCTTGCACTCCAAGGCAAGAGATTGTAATCTGTCAACTGCGCTGAGAGTTGTTGCCTCCCTTTGGTCTCGTACATATTGAGGGGTCTCGGGCATAGTGCGGACCTCCAAGTCGGCTATGCGCTGTTGAAGTTGTTGGATTATGTATTCGAGTTGTGCCACCTACTGTGGAACTCATTCTTCGGCCTTTACTTCAATGACTGTCATAGAGCGAAGTGCTCTGTGGACCATCACCTGTACTTTGAGTTGCTCTGTGAGCAAATGTTCCTTTTCTTTATGCAGTTGGGATTTTTCTTCATCGAACCTCTCTTGCAGAGTAAGCTTCTCACGTTTGGAAGTACTGCGCTACTCTAGAAGGTATTCCTGTTCTTGCGCCAAAGCCTGGGTGGCTTACTCTATCTCCTCCTGTGCTCTTCTAAGGCGAGCTTCAACTGTATCAGCGATTCAGTGGAGTTGAGCTGGATCATCTCCTATTTCTAGTGTTCCTACTGATAGAGGCGCATCCTGCTGTACTTATTGAAGTTCAACCTTGATCCAAATGAACACCTCCTCTTTCTTAGCTTCCTGCTTCTCTTCTATATCCAACAAAGCATCATTCAGTTCTGCGACGATGAAGTCAAAGTCGTCTGAGGTGAGGGTCGTCTCAAACTTAGTCCTGGTTTCTTTCGATTTCTTCCTTGAGGAAGGTTTCAGGGGGGAAACCTTCCTTTTCTTCGAGGCATCATCCTCATCTCTAGGCGGTGTGACTTTGCCTTTCTTCTATTCCACTTCGGTGCCATCTATCTCTTCTTCATCACCTCCTTTCTCAGTGAGATAGAAGCAGTCTTCGTCGAGGTACTGTGGACATCTTGGGCTTCTTCATTTTTCTTGGTCTTGCTCGGTCCAGGTGTATCGTGCGCTGCTTCTGGACTGTCGATATCAGATAAATCCATGGGGTCTACTGGGACGAGGAGGTCTACTGACCATTCCTTGGAGATTTCCTCTAAATCCTCCTCCGTCAACTTGTAGTATGACTGCAACTGTTGTTTATCCTTATCAGCGCACACTGTGATATAGATGAAATGGCGATCCATTCTGAATTTCATCAATGGCCTAAACCTATGGAGTGTGTTCGGGGTTATGCAAGGTTCAAACTGGATAGCGGTCTTCAGTTGGTTGTAATAAGTGTGGAAAACGACATTTGATTTCCACTACTTGTTCATGTCACTGGAGTACCACAACGTACTGAAATTCACAGCTAGTGGTTTAAAGGGATCGATGTCCGAGAAGGTCACACCTTCCGGCATCTCCCAAGCGATATACATGATTAAGATGAGAAGCCAACTTAAGTGGAACTCATATCCTTGGTCTTGCACTTCCCTGCTGTAATGTCCCCACTTTGGGACATCATCACAGTGTAGAGATTTATGATGACCAGAGTAGCCAGATGGATGTTATAGTGAGTACAGGGGTATTTGAGAGGCATTGTGGGGTCCATCTTGTATCGATGATCATATTCCATCATTATGAGCCATTCCGCACAGGTTGTCTTTGGTTTTGTTTCATTCCGATGATTTCCATGATTTTGACTATTTTAAGCTATAAGTCCATGGAATTCACTGAAGAGGTCATTTTGGGCACATTACTTGGAGGAACCTCTCAGTGTAATAGCTCATTGGAATCAGAAGGAGAAACACTACAGGATGGGATGGCTAGAAGTGACTTTCAGTGGCCAGGGAAGCCACAAGGAGAGATAATGATCTTTTCAAAGGTAAAAAGGTTAATTAATTAATTAAAGTGATTTAATTAATTAATTAAATATTAATAAAATGAAAGTCACTTTGGAGGAACAAGGTGAGACAAAAAGTATAAAGGAAAGGCAAGAGCCTCTTTTCATTCATTCATGTACGATCTTATTTTGATTTATGGCTTCTAGCTAGTGAGCCCAATATTGGGGGTTTTGAGGGTTTTGACATAACAAACCCTATAGGACGATTCGGTGGTGAAATATTCCACCTATCTTGTCCCAAGCTTGGTCTCGGAGATGCAATACTCTCCCACACCATTCTAGTTCCAGATCTACTCAGTTGTAGGAGGATTCTACATCGGTTGCTTGTGCAGATAGAGAGAGGGTGCACTAGTTGGGGGTTTCCAGCAAGGGGGGCGCACCATTCATTGAGGAGGGATTCGTCCTAGCCAAGGAGAAGGGATTCTAGGAATTCCAGGTATTGGGTTGCCTTTGCATGTGTCTTGGCATCATTCTTGGTGGTTTTTCAGAGTCTTTCAGTGGAGGATCGATTTGTATTGAGAGTGGGACGTTTTCCCAAGGGGAGAGAGCACCATTATTTGGAGGGTAGCTAGATCTAAGGATCTAGCATGTATTTGAGGATTTGAGCACTTGGGTTCTCATTGCAACATCCTGATCTATCATTGTGGAGAGTTTCAGAGCATTTAGAGGCCTCCTTCAGCAGGGCCAAATTATCTAGGGTTTCAGTCATCGAGTGGGGCACACCATTCAGTGGGGAATTTCAGATCTATAGAGATTGAGAGGGATCTTCGAGATTCGGTCACCTGGGTTGTTCTTAACATCACCCAATCCATCGGTTGGCATATTTATTAGGGTGATTGGACACTTTTGGCAGCAGTTCCGAGTTATTGAGGGTTTCATCCTTCTATTGGAGCGTGGCATTCTTCAACCGGAGAGTTTGGCATTCAGATCTGTTGGTATTGATATTCATTTCTTATTCATCCTTTGGAAGCATCTTTTGTATTAGCAGGAGCATTTTGTAGCAACTCTTATCTATTGTCTATCTTCTTGGCCATCTGTTGAGCATTCCAGATCGGCATCTTCATTGTAGTAGGTTTCTCTATTTTATGAATAAAGAAGAATTGAGATGTTTTGGCTTGTCTATCTTATTGCATATGGTTGAGGTATGTTCCATGGTTATCTCTTTCTGTTATTTTCTGCATACACACATATAAACACATCTAAAAAGTTGATCAACAAAGTGTTTGACGAAATACCACAACCAGGAAAAAGTTTTAAAAAGACACCAAAACAGTGATGATCCTTGCATAATGGCTCGGGATCATTACAGTGGTATCAGAGCTTAAATCCTGCAAACCTGAGGGGTCTTTCATAGGGATAAATGGATTTTTGGAAGGAAATGGAGATTGTTAACAGGATTGAGGAGTGTGAGAGGGAATATGAAAGCCTCAATAATTTCA